>JXCR01148514.1:159894-210214 GCA_002079205.1 Phalaenopsis hybrid cultivar | reverse complement strand
ATATATATATAATCAAAAATTGAAAAAGAAATTTATTTAATAGTGTTTTTTTTTAAAAGAACTTTTCTTGGCTTTCTTTATTTGTTTATGCGAAATATTCGATCTTAAGGATAAGTGCCTTACGATTCAGAGTTAGAACCTACTATCAAAAAAATTCGAAAACAATAAAGAGAAATTAAAAATTTAAAAGAAATGGCAAATAACTTAGAAAATCCAATAAATGAGAATCGAAAAAGGCCTTTAAAAGATTATGTGAATTTCGACAATAGTTGAACTTCTTTTGACTATTCAAAATCCTGATGTTGCTGCTAATTCATTTGAGCTTAAACCGGCTATCATCCACATTGTACAAAATAATCAGTTTGGAGGATCACCTACTGAAGATCCCAACTTACATCTTGCTAGTTTTCTTGAGATTTGTTCTACATTTAAATATGATGGAGTGCCTAATGATGCTGTTAAGATTAGACTTTTTTCCTTTTTAATTAAGGGATAAAGCCAAGGCTTTTTTAAATTCATTAGCACCTAGATCTATTAGAACTTGAGGAGAACTATCACAAAAATTCTTTGGCTAAATTTTTCCACCCTTGAAAACGGCTAAACTTAGAAATGATATTACATCTTTTTGTCAGTTTGAAGGGGAATCAATATATGAAGCCTGGGAAAAATTTAAGATCTTCTTACGAAGTGTCTTTTTGTCAGTTTGAAGGGGAATCGATATATGAAGCCTGGGAAAGATTTAAAGATCTTC
This sequence comes from Phalaenopsis hybrid cultivar, assembly GCA_002079205.1. NCBI lineage: Eukaryota > Viridiplantae > Streptophyta > Magnoliopsida > Asparagales > Orchidaceae > Phalaenopsis > Phalaenopsis hybrid cultivar. The sequence continues at coordinate 209,463 of JXCR01148514.1, read as the reverse complement.
TTAAAAAATGTCCACACCATGTTTTATCAGATTGGCTAATAATTCAAACCTTTTACAATGGATTAGTAGAATCACTAAGATCTATTATAGATGCTGCTGCGGGTGGATCATTAATGTCAAAACCTTTTGATGAAGCATATTCTTTAATTAAAAAAATCACTACTAATAATTTTGAATGGCCCTCTGAAAGAGTAAATCCTAAGAGAGTAGCCAATATTCATGATTCTGATGCAATGTCTATTTTTGCATCTCAAATTGCTTCTATTTCTAAAAAGATTGATCAAATAGGAGTGAACTATTCTCAAATACCCCAAGTATTAAAGGAAAATTCACTAGGACAGATTATTGATACTCAGTCATCTTATGAAACTGTAAACACTATAAATAATCAAAATAACAATCCCTATTCTAACTATTTTAACCTTGGATGGAAAAAAAACCCTAATTTTGGTTGGAATAATTATAACAATCCAGTGAATCCATTCAGAAATCTGAACAATCAAGGAAATCATAATTTTTAACCTTATTATCCTCCTGGATTTAACTCTAATCCTAACCCACAATTTAAGGAAAAGAAGTTGATGATGGAAGAAGTGATGTTGAATATGGGAAATCAAATACAAAATCAAGTGGTTGCTATTACAAAAATTGAAAATTAATTAGGACATATTGCTACTGCACTTAGTAACAGACCTTCTCGAATTCTTCCGAGTAATGTGGAAGCTAATCCAAAAGAACAAAATAAAGAGCAAATTAAAGCTATTCAATTACGAAGTGAAAATAAAGTCGAAACGAGGATTCAAAGAGAAACTGAAGTTGATGAAGAGAAAGAAGAAATGGAAAATGATTAACATGAAAATAAACAAACACAGGTTTCTTTAGAAAACCATTAGCTTTGTTTCTTCAAAGACTGAAGCAGAAAAATAAAGATAAAAAATTTACAAAATTTTCGGAAATCCTTAAGAAATTAACGATAAATATTCCTTTTGTTGAAGCTTTAGAATAAATGCCAAGTTAAGTGAAACTTATGATCTATTAAATAAGAAAAGGAAGTCTACAGATCATGAGACCGTTGCACTCAGTGAAGAGTGCAGTGTCATTATTAAAAAAAGGTTCCATAAAAAATTAAAAGATCCTGGTAGTTTTACTATACCTTGTGCAATTGGTGAAAAGTTTTATGAAAACACTTTTTGTGATTTAGGAGAGAGTATTAATCTTATGCCCTTATCGATCTTTAAACGTTTAGATTTGGGAGAAAATTCCCCTACTACTGTAACTCTTCAGTTAGCTGATCGATCAATAACTTATCTAAAAGGAGTTATAAAGGATGTACTAGTAAAATTGGATAAATTTATTTTCCCTGTAAACTTTATAGTATTGGATATCGAGGAAGATCAAGAGGTTTCTATTTTTTCAGGGAGACCATTTCTTGCAACAGGAAGAGCTGTAATAGATGTATAAAAAGGAGAATTAAGCATGAGAGTTAATAATCAAGAAGTAAAATTTAATATAGCAAAAGTTATGAAATATCCTGCAATAGAAAAAAGATAATGAATGTCTCGGGATGGAAGTAGTTGTTTGCCTGAGTAATGAATAGTTTAAGAATGAGTGTGAAGATAAATTAAAGCAAGCATAAATTTTTTAGAAGGAAGATAAAATAAAAGGAGAAGATTTAAATTATATTCAGGGCAAATTTGAAATGTTAGACTTTTTGGAGAATGATAGTATAAATCTTATTCCTTCAAGTATTAAATCACCTGAACTTCAATTAAAAATATTACCTGCCCATTTAAAGTATGTATTTTTCGCAGAGTCATCAACATTGCTTATTATTATATCTTCTAAGTAAACTAAAATTCAAGAAAAAAAGTTTATAGAAATGTAGAACAAATATAAAAAGGCTTTTGGATTGACTTTAGCAAATATTAAAGAAATTATTCCTTCAATTTGTATGCAAAAAATTTTATTAGATGAATAACATGAACCTAAAGCTAATCCTCAGAGAAGATTAAACCCAATAATGAAAGTTGTTAAAAAAGAGATGTTGACCTCACTTTTGGTTGAGGTTTAGTTTTTTTCTCTTTAATAGCCTAAGGTCTAGCCATAAAACTTTCCTACTGACTATTCTTAGAAAACTAGAAAAGGAACTCTCACCATTAGAAATTCTACACTCCTCTTTACTCAACTTGAAGTTCCATCATATTGGTCCTAACTCTAGCACTTAGTAGGTGGGGTCACTATGGGGGAAACTCAAGATGAGTCACCTTTAGGACTGCTGGACCTTAGGGTTACTAGCACTTAGTAGGTGGGGTCATTATGGGGGAACTCAAGATGAGTCACCCTTAGGACTGCTTGACCTTAGGGTTGACCCTGAGTGTTGGTCTAGGGCTAAGGCACTCACTTTCAATCACTTACACTCACAATCATTCACTTCCCTAAACCCAGAATTTCTAGGCTCTTGTCCCTTGATACTTTTGGGAGACTTCGGTAGGGGGTCTCATAAATCCATTAGCCCTGGGCTAGGGTTTAGCTAAGACCACAACATAGAGGACCCAAAATGGGGTTTCCATTGGTCCATGGCTAATTGATGGTGGTTGGCACTCCAACTCTACCAAGATACCCAACCTAGCCTTTTTGCCCGTAAATTCCCTCAAATTACCTAGATACCTTTGGGACCCCAAATTTGGCCAAAATTCCCAAATTTACCCAAAATACCCAACTTGATTCAAAAATCATTTCAAACACCTTGAAAACACCCAAACTACCCAAAATTACCAAAATCGGCCAAATTACCAAAATACCCCTCCTTAACCTAAATTCCAAAAAAATCACAAAAATTATGAAAACCACCAAATGTTACCAATTTCATTTTTCTCAACTACCATATGACCCAATTTGGCCAATTTGACCATCTTTGACCAAAACCCCCAAATTGCCCTTTAAAGGCCCATATTTTCCCCAAATCAATCCCAATGTTTATCAAATTGGTATTTACCCCAATTTCAACTCTAAACTCAAATTTACCCTTGATGTGACATATATAGACCAAATCCAAGCTCAATTGGTCCATGATTTGAACCCAATTTTGAGCTAAACCAAAAACACCCAATTTTGGCCTTATGACTTGGTTCCACCAAATTGAACCTATGGCCTACTCCATTTGCCACAATTTGTGTCAAAAAACCTTCATAACATCCCCATACATGAAACTTGACCTTCACTTTGCCTTGGTGAGGCCTCAATTTCATTTGATTTCAACCTAAGTCCAAAAAGCCCCAAATTCGCCCCAAATTGGCCATGTCTCAAAATCTCGCCAAATTGAGGGCCTTAACCCTAAAATTTCAATTCCATCCCTTCATGAAATATCTTCACAACATCTCCCATGATATTTTGAACCATTAAATTTGGACTTAGCCTAAGGCAGGCCCAACCTAGACCCATGTCTAGCCCAACATTCCCAAATTGACCAAATTTCAAAAATCCCTAAAATTGACCTACCAATTGAACTCAAATTCACTTCAACCCTTCAACAAAAATATTCATAACAATCATCTACACAATGTTAATCGATCAATTGGGTCAATTGACATGGATAACCTAGCCCAAACCCAAGCTTTGATCACTTGGACCCATGCACTAAACATGATCAAACCAGCTTAAAGCAATCTAATTAGCTTCACCTCGGCCATTGGTTAGACCCTAAAACTAAGTCAAAACCCATCTAACCCAAGCTAGACGATCTGTGGACCAAATTTTCCCCAAACTAAGGGATCTTATTTCTAAAAATACACATGCTTAAGATACCCTTACCAAAACTAAACCCCATTGCATTAAATTGCTTTGACATATTCCCCTGGATGCTTTGAGCACTTAGCCACATCCCCCTGTCATGGCCAGCCAGCCCAGATGTTGGAGAAGCTCAAAACCAAGTGCCACCCCCATGGAACTTCAACAAAATCAGACCTAGAGGCCAGCTCAGCCAAATTAAATTGTAGAGCTCATCTGCCCTCCATCTAAGCAACACAATGCACCCCATAATTGGCCATGACAACTACCCCTTAGCCATTTTTATAAAAAGCACCTCCCACGGCCATGAGAGGTGGTGCTGAAAATTTCTTAGGGAGACCTCTCAAAAATGACCACAGAGCTTCTCTAAGATCCCCTCAGTTCATTCCAACTGTTTTCCCTCACCAATTTCCACTGCCGAAGTTCAATTTTGAGCTCGAAATCTTGCCAAAAACCAGAACCGAGCCCAATACAACTCCACAGTCCACCAAACTCAAATTAACTTCAGCCACACCTTCACAACAGTGAAAGAAACTCAAGCCCCATCAAATTTCCCTTGCATAGAGCCTCTACCATAACTCTAGACCAACATCCAAATCTGACCATGATCAAAATCAAACCTAGGCCTTACACCAAGACCAGAGCCTCAATCCCTAGCCTCTTTGGATCACAACAAGCGTGCCAAGGCTCTCTAATCAAAGCTTCACTTCTCAAAGCAAGGGTATAAAATCTCTCCCCCTCTCGAGCCTCTTTTGATTCTCCATTTTCTTAGAGTTAATTCGATGGCTTGATCACCTTATGGATGTGATTGTCTAGTCTAGCTGAGCATTTTAAAAAAAAATCATCCAATTTGGTTAAGAAATGAGAGAGATCTTAAGGCTAGAAGATAGACGGTTCTCGGGCTAGGCTATCGGGGACAATGACGCATCATTTTCTGATCGCGCGTGTATCAGATGAACGGTTGAAATGAAGCTGGACAACGCTTCCTTACACGAACAGCGGGATGCTTGGCTGCTTATGTGGATGGCAGCGACAAATGGGTGCACGCCGCCTGGATTTCAGAGCTGCCTAAGATCCACATGGCGCTGCGCTATTTAAATGGATTAATAGGGGATTTTAAAAATCAGAAAATGATCCCTAACTTTAAAAATCCATATCTTAGTTTAGAAAAATCATAAAAATAAAATAAAAATATACACTTGCGCAGTGAACAGAGGAGAACAATGTGGAAATGATTTGGAGTCCATTTGATGCATATTTTATTTTTAATTAATTATATACTGATTTGAATGTTTTGATTCTCCATGCATGTAGTAATCACATTATGGCTTGAAATTTTGGAATGTTGAAGCCTCTGTTAAAAGGAATATTCTCTGATTTTTCCTAAGTCAGAGGAGGTCCCCAGATAGAGAATCATATTTTTCAAGTTTATGTGGATTCTTTGCTTAAAATAATCATGGAAATTAGCATGTTGCTTAGAAAAGTTGAAGAAACTTTTTGAAGGTTTATGATAACCAGAGAGCCTTTAAGAAAATTTCTCATAAGTCAAGTCTTTCAAAATATACATAATCTTTACAAACCCTAAATCACTAAGACAATTCATTTTGAAAAATACAAACAAAAAAATGACTTGATTTTTGATCTCCACTATTTTTTAGGATCCATAGAACTCACCATAAAAATGTCAAAGCTTTTTGAGTTCATTTGGTAACTTAAGTTGATTTTTAAAAGATAAATAACATTTTTGGCACTTAAATGATTTTTAAAAATCAAAATATAACTAAAAAATTTATAAAACTTAGTTTTTTGAGTTCTTTGTGATCATGAGTATATTTTAAAATTAGAATGGAGTTTAAAATAAAAACTTAATTTTTAACCTATTTTAATTATTTAAATGATTAAAAATCCATAAAAATCACAAAAATAATTAAATTCATGAAAATGTTCTAAATTGCTTCTTAAGCACTTCAAAATAATTAGAATATTTTTTTCTGATTTTCTAAATAAAGATACTGAATTTTAAATATTAAAAATAATTTTTAAAGGCTAAAAATGGGTTTTCACAAAAAATAACTTCAATAAATCAAATAAAACTCAAAAAAACATAAAATTTTCTTCTTTGAGTTCTCTGACCTCAGGAAGATTTTTTAAAAATATAAAACTTAATTTTTCTCATTTAAAATACTTTATATTTAATAAATACCCCAGAACTTAAAATAATTTTTAAAATTCAAATAAAATTCAAAAAATCATGAAATTTGGTCTAAAGGCTTCACTGGTCTAGGTCTACCTCAAATAAAAATTTCAAGGGGTTAGGGTTTACCTTGGTCAAGTTAAGAAATTTTTTTGAAAAACTCCATTTTTTACAGGAAAATAAGTATATAAATTAAATTAAATTTTCAAACTCACCTAGGCCTTAAGGGCTTAGTAGTAAGCTAAGTTAAATCAAGACTGATTAAATGATGATTATAAAAGCAAACACAATTAAAATTAAAACAACTTTCAAACACTACAAGCCCAATTAGGACCAAAGTTTGGTTAAGTGTTCTAATAAGACTAACTTGCCTCTTTAAGGGTCTTCACCTACATAATCTTTAAAATTAAATTGCATATGATAATTACCCTATTCTTAAGAATAATGGATACATCAATGTTCATTGAGCATTAGAGTGTTCATAGGATGAATAATTAAGCAACATAATAAGCTTAAATGAGCTCGAGGCATTTCACCAGGTAATAAGAGGGAAGCACGGGCCTGCTTCTTCCTCTTAACCAGTTGGATACCTCGGAGAGCTATTAAGCTTAATATGTTTTGCTTAACGAATATCATCCTTAATCAAATTAATAAGGACCCACCAAGATATGAACTAGGGTTAGGTAGCTCGCCAAACTATACTTTCATGTTTCATATAAAATGCCTTTACAAACCTTTTGAGTTTCAGGTGGTGGAACGAGAAGACTCACCAGGTACGCTTTTATAGTTTTCAGCGTCGTCTTTCTTATACTTTCATACTATATTTTTATTCCTTCAAATTTGCATGCTAGACAACGATGCCACCCTACATGAAAACTAAAACTATCAGGATAGCCACAAAACAAAATCAAAACTAAAACTAAAATCTATCAAGATAAAATTCACCGCCACAACATTCAAAATATAAAACAACTTACTAAAACTAAAATCAACCAAGATAAAATTCACCCCCACAACATTCAAAATATAAAACAATTCATCACAAACATCACACAAAACTACAATTGCAACTAAATTAAGATGTTTCTATCGGATGATCGGTAATTCCTCGGAGGAGGTAACCTACGGTTTCTAATGAGGCTTCCCACAGTTTAAGTGAAACTATGGAACTCATTAAGTTGAGTTTAGTAAATTCATTTGGACTAAGTGAATCCAATAGAAAGTAATTGTGTCGGAATGAGGGAACCGTAGGATCCTAACTGGTGTGCTCTAATCAACTTTAACATGCACCCATAAAAATTTAAAGAACTATAACCATAGAGGCACCTGATTTGACTTCATAACTTGACATACTAGAAAACTCAAATTCATCGCGGCAAGGTGCTTTGAGCTAGCATGGTGGGCAGCATGGTCTTTTTTAACTGCAAAACTTGTCTTCACCAGCTAAACTAATCTTCCTTCCTTAGACTTAAACAACAAATACATAGTACCTCGAGGTTGTTTGCTTATGCAACGTAAATCCTCATCTTATATTTAGGCCTTTGTATAGCCCTACTATACAATATAAGCCCTAACTCGTCTTAGGATTCCGAGGTTATAGTCCATCACTACCTAAATCCTCACATCTTCCAGGCTATTTGTGTAATCATTTCACACGAATGTAAGCCCTAACAAATAAAATTGGCAGGATGAAACACCTAAATATTTCTCTTCAAAATGAAGTCAAACATTAGGATAGCTTGGGAAGTCATCGGGGATCTCCTCTAGATCTATGACTTCTCCTAGTTCTTCCTCCTTTGGACTACAAAATGTTCCAAATTTGAAACAATCCCCTTTCACACCTCTACATCCGATCTCATTGAAAAGTCCTACCCTTTGAATCTCCTTGAAGATAATATTTCCTGATTTTTATCAAGAGTCTTCCTAGGTGATTTCAGTCATTTAAGATGTAATTAACTATAAGGGCTTGCCCTTATAGGAAGCATGTTCGAACCCAACTTAATATAAACTTTATCTTGTCGGCAAATACAAAGGTTTTGCAGACCAAACAAATGTCATATATTCCTTAGTTTATTTAATCGAGCCTCATCCTCAAGTTTTGTGTTTATACTTTGGGATAGATATAGGATTTGTGCGACAACGCTCTTTCATTAAAACTATGAAAAATATGAGGTCAGTTTGATTTCATATTTTTCTAAAACTAAATATATATGTAAATTAAAATTTCCTTTCGAGGCGGGCAACAGAATTTTGAATCTGGTGACCAACAGCTTCTTACGGGTAATTCCCTCCAACCAAAAATAGCGCCGACAACTTCTAGTGACTCCGCTGGGGATGAGCTTTTCTATACATACAAATCAAGAAATATTATCTTCAAATATCGGTAATGTGTCCATGTCTTTTTAGGACCAAATTACCCTTCCTTCGTTGGCATACTCTACCCAATTCTGTCTTAGGAAAGTACAACTAACTTCTTGAACTTCGGGACTAGCTATTGAACCATCTTTGAACATAGGGGTTTAGAAGGCCATTTAAGACTCTATAAATTTTCATGTGGGTCGGACCCCAATAGGTGTGTCAGTGAACTAATTCCACCTGGGCATTGTCTGCCACTAAATGGGTCTCGCACTGGGTCCTAAATTAGTTCACATCTCCCTTCCAAATTTGATTTGCTATTCTACAAATTAAACCAAATCGTTTCGTGATGCAGGAACTTTAAAATTTTCTTACATTAATTAAATTTTACACCTCTTGATTTTTCTTAAACAAGATTTTAAAATACCCATAAATTAAGACCCACCTGGTCCACAGATCAACCTCTACTGTCAGTGCTTGCACTAAAAAATTACGAGGTTTTTGGTCATATATCTAACCCTGAAACTTTCTGTTTTCAAGCCTGCTGCAATGGCCTGCCCAACGCTGACATTTTCTTGCAACCTGCCAATGAGTCACGAAGCCCATAATCTTGCTCCTACCATCAAAATTGTAGCTGGATTTGAAGATCTCAAGGTCATCCTCAAGAAAGCCCCGTTTGTGGTAATGAAGATTGTTGCAGCGGACAAATAGGAACCGTCTACAGAATTCAGCCTGAACTGCCTTCAAGACTTCCCCTCCTATAAGAAGTCTAAAACTACTGTCGTCACGACACCCACCAAACTTGCTAGCCCCACTACTGCTAAGAGGAAAGAAGTAACGATTATTGAGGATCCGATTGAGGGATTAACTGTCCCACCACCCATGTTTGAAATCGGATCAAGTTCAAGGATTTTACCGCTTACCTGAACCCAAAAAAGGAACCGTAACAGAAGGGTTCAGAGAACCATCAAAGCCCAGGCTCCAAGGAGACACTCGTTGAGGAGGAGCCTCATCAAGTTGAAGAAGTGTTACCGAAAATTTATCCACTCCTACGAGGGAGTAGATTCTATCCTCTGACAGATATAGATGGATATGAGAGTATCTGAAGAATTGCAGCCGCATTACCACCACTTTATGGACATGATGAGGAGAGAAAGAAGTTCACTCCTATCACCCGAGTTAGTGCAGTTTTCAAAAGACTAGCTACCAAAGAAGGATGTTTAGTTAGCAAGTTACTTAAACGAGTGTGAAATGCAATTTCCCCTCGCATAAAGAAGAAAATTTTGAAGGAGGTCAAGTTCACCAGACAGTCTCACAAGACAACTGGAGTGCCACCTACTTGCATCCCCATTTGTTTCCGTTTAGGGAACAAAATTGATACCGCAGTGATTACTACTGGTTATACTGCCACTAGGACCGCAGGTTTTTGACTGGTTAAGTTGAGATCAGGTCTAAAAATCTTACCCGTCACGCATTATGGAGACATTTCTATAATCCCAAAGGCAAAAATAAGATGATTACCTGACACTATAGTCGGTCTAGACCACGGGGAGCATACTTTCCCTCGACATACCGATGTTTCTACTAAGACACTCCATCTAGAGACATAATCATCAACAAAGAAAAAAAGTATGGGTAACCAAGGTCGTTGGACCGATACAGTCCGATGAGCTTGCGAGACAAGAACATGGAATGAAACCAGGGTCTGAAATATCTAACATCATCGCAACAATAGCTAGCAAGATGGAAGAGCAAGTGGAGGATGTCCATCAGGGTCCTCCAGATCTTAAAGCAATCAAGGAATCAAGAATTGAAGAGAAATTTGAAAAACTCAGGATCGAGATTTCTAAGTTAGCTCGAGAACACGGAGTTTCCATCGATAGCGACAATAAAAACTTTGATTTCAATGATTACTTGGAGGAAGATTTCATGGATGTCCATGTAATTGAAACCAGAGCCGCCACATCTGTGCGCGAGGCTCAACCTCACATCTAACAGAACGCCGTAGATGAACTGACTAGGGTTGTCCTCCTATGGGATGAGCAAGTTAGTCTACTGGAGAAAAGAATAGAAGAGATGAGCGCAGCCATGACTGCTTTGGCCACTATTCAGGGGAAATCACAAGCGCCGCAATTGGCTTCTCCAAAGATCAATCAGCCAAAAATCATACACATCACAGATGAAAGAAGAGAGGTTGCTTCAGTAAATAAATACAAGAAACATCGAAAGGATTCCCCATTAGGTGTTATACCAAAAGAAGAATTCAAGCAAATGGTTGAACAAGTGCGGGACGCTTTAACCCAATCTAAGGGTGGTGCATTGGTTCTAAAGGGTAGACCTTACCCGGAGGAATTCGATGTTATGCATTTCCTCAATGGTTTTGTGGCCCCAAACTTTAAGATATTTGATGGAACTAGAAATCTCAGACAATATATAGCACATTTCCGAGCCAACTGTGGCACCACGAAAAATAGTGAAGCTCTATTCTTCCAGCAGTTTGTCAACAGTTTGTCAGGAATTGCTTTTGATTGGTATGCCGACTTGCCCAATGGGTCAATTAAAATATTTTTTGAGTTGGAACAGTTATTTGTGAAAAGATTTGCATGGGTGCAACACCATGTGTCTATTGAAGAGCTCATGATCGAAAAACCAAAGCCTAGCGAAACTTTGGTGGACTATATTTTGAGGTGGAGAAACCTTAGCATGAAATGTGAACCTCAGCTATAGGAACATCATGCGATTGAAATTCTACTCAAGAGCATTCATGGGTCAGTAGCTTTCATGCTCAAGGCACTCACCATCAAATCCTTCGAGAAGCTACTCAGCAAGGCCAGTAGTCCTCAAGAGTAAATTAAGCACATGGAGCCACACGAAAAGGCTAAGGTGACCAGAGTGTTTGAAAAGAAATCAGGAGTAGTAGCGACCATCAACAAAGGAAAGGAGCTGATAAAGATATATGCATAAGAGTTTCGCCAGTATTCGTCACAGTACGCTCAGAAACAGAGTAGTCAATCCAACCAGCAATCACCTCAAGAAGGATCACCACAAATAGGAGATAAGAAAATGTCCCTATCAGAGGACGTAAAATGGTGTATTCTTTCAAAGATGAAGCCATAATTAAAATATTCAGAATTATGATGAAGAAGCCAGAGTTTAGATTACTAGATCCAAGGAAGCCCGAAGAGGTGGATAAGAAGAATGAACCAAACTATTGCCCATACCACCGGTTGCTTGGGCACACTATAGAAAAATGCTTCATCTTTAAAGACTGGCTCGAGAGGAACCTTAAAGAGGAGAACATAACAATCCCAAAAGAATATTTAAAAGAACCTGAAAAAGATTCCATAAATAAGATTTCGGCTGAGCCAATCTCCCTAATTGATCTGTATACTGCAATAGATGGATGGAGTACAACTTGGGATGAATTTAAAAGGGTCTCAATCAAATATAGGATCCATCAAAACAATCTTCTACGTATACTGGAGAAGAAGAATGGAATGAGGTCTGGAGCAGATCATCCAAGAAGATACTGAACAATATCCAGTCTGCATCAAAACAAGCCTCCATTCAGAGTCTGCAGCATACCAAGCCCAAGATGAAGGTTTCGTCAGGAGAGCCATCGTCGTCAAGAACAAAGAAGAAAAATAAAAGTGTCACTACAAAGATTGATAGCACAGGGGGTAGGATAGGGACCTCCTTTACCAAATTAGTTGTCTTCGATTCGGGGAAGAAAGTCCTCAAGCCCTTGACTTTGTATGATTATCTTTTTGTCCCTCCGGGGTCTTATGAATATAATGATTGTGATTTTAGCTACATTTTAATTGTTTCTGGTGATAATGTAACAGATTATGACCAATCTAGCTTCAAGCTTGATCCCCAAAATGATCCTCAAATCATACTCGAGTCAAATGAATTCGTTTACAATGGCACCAATAACGAGGAGACAATTCTCGAGCATCATGGTACACTGCCTACCATCAACTTAGATCTTTTCGACAAAGAGAAAGAGACATCGGAGAATTTAACAATGATATCTCAAGAAGAAGAAATCATAGAAGTTAACTTAAGGAGCGAAAAAGTGTTACCACCAAGAATAGCTCCAACAAATAAAGGAAAGCAGATAATGACCCGAGAAGAGATACATCCACCTCCACTAGGGGAAGAACCACATGATCAAGATAAAATCAAAGGATCATACAAATTAGACTACAACATGCTAGCTCATCTTAGGAAGTTGTCGGCCTAATTAAGCATCTACGACGCTCTAATCCTATCAAAGGAGATGAGAGAGTCTCTGGTTACAGCTTTGCTTGACCCAGAAATTTGCTTAGCTCAATTCGCCAGCACATCCTCAGATGAAGTTTGTTCATTGAAAGAAAAGCCTGAGGTAAACTTCACAGACGAAGACTTGCTACTCGGTACCATCGACCACAACCGTCCACTCTACATCTCAGTCAACATCAATAGATTTGTGTTGTCCAGAGTTTTAGTAGATCCTGGAGCCTCTCTTAACATGAAGAGCCTATGAATATTGGCTCTCAAGAGCTTACGACCGATAAAATGATGTTAAGAGGATTCAACCAAAAGGGAGAAAGAGCCATCGGATCAGTTACATTACTTATGAAGGTTGGAGAACTCGTGTCAACAGCTAAATTTCATATCATCGATGCCAAGACCTCTTTTAACGCTTTACTGGGTTGACCATAGATTCATGAACACAATATCGTTCCATCATCTCTACACTAATGCATCAAATACCGCAAAGATGGTCAAGAAAATTGCATCAAAGGAGACCTACAATCGTTTTCAGTGCATGAAGTTGGTATCCATGAAGATGCTGCCTATTACGCGCCTCCAAAGAAGGTAGTCTTCTCTCATGAAGTTATCACAAACAAAGATGAAGATTCAGTAGAATTATAAAGAAAAGGTCATTCAACTCCGCTTCAGTAATCTTCCACCACTCCCTTACAATGAGTTGGTGAAGGTCTTTTAGTTTGCGCACCCGAGGTCGAGGTCGGAGACGTGGACAAGGAAGGATCAATTTAATTATTGAACGGACAAGGACAACCATCAACGTTGGTGATGAAGACAGTTCTGAAGATGAGATAATGATGACAAGACAGAAGAGACCTCAGTATGAGATATCCCTAGAAGATACAGAGAAGAATGAATATGAAACAGTGTATGATTGGATAAACCACTATGTAAATGTTATGATCCTTACTCTGATTCTCCCTCAAAAGGTTGAGAGTTTAGAGGTCAAGGAATTCCATAGTGTTGGTTCAAAGCCGATCAAATTTTACCTTCCTTCTAAAAAACATGTAAATTTGGATGATGATCCTAATGAATTAATGGAATTGCCTTTTGGTTACTTCTAGCCTTGCTGTTCAAAAGTTAATTCAACAAGGACACTTACCAAAACAAATACCAAAAGATAAATTTCAACTTTTTGAAAAATTATGGAATGGTAAAAGTTGAACTCCAAATTGAAAAGAGGGTCTCAGATTTGGTACAGTCGGACCAGTTGATGATTCTGAATTTTGCATGACTGTTACTGGTGAGTCAGAAGAGGATTGCCTTGATATAGAGGATGACTCTAATGATCAACCAATAAAAGATGCTCCACCAGAATTTGAGGAGGAAATTAAATGTACCATGGATGAATTAAAAGAGATTAACCTCAGGACTGAAGAACAACGCCGACCTACATTTATAAGTTCTCTACGCAATGACGAAGAATCTGCATAATTGATCAAACTTTTAACAAAATTCAAAGATTACTTCACATGGAGCTACGATGAAATGGCAGGATAGTCCACAGAAGTTGCAATCCATAAACTCAGGGTGTGCAAGAATATAACCCCAGTAAAACAAGCTCTCGGGAGAATGCGTCTCGAAATAGAACAACAAGTCATCGCCAAGATGAAGAAATTAATAGACGCTAACTTTTAAAAAAAAGAGCAACACCCCGCATGGTTAGCTAACATTATTCTTGTTAAATACCCGACATGGTTAGCTAACATTGTTCCTGTTAAGAAGAAAAATGGACAGATCCGTGTTTGTGTTGACTTCAGAGATTTGAACAAGGCATGTCCAAAAGATGAATTTTCACTACCCAAACCAGAGATGATGATGGATATCGCTTCAACACATGAAATTTTCTCCTTCATCAACGAATCATCGGGATACAACCAAATCAAGATGGCTCCTGAGGATGTAGTAATAGCAGCCTTCAGAACACTGATTCGAATTTTGTACTACACAGTGATGTCGTTCGGCCTCAAGAATGCTGAGCAACATATCAGCGCGCAATGACGAAGATTTTTGAGGACCTCATTCACAACCAAGTAGAATGCTACGTGGATGATTTGGTCACCAAAAGTAAACAAAAAATAGACCATTTGTACGATTTGACGATCATGTTTGAACTGTTACGACGATATGAACTTAAAATGAATCCCTTAAAGTACACCTTTGGCGTTACCTCCAAAAAATTTCTTGGATTCGTTGTCCGTCATCAGGGAATTGAGATCAACATGGATAAGATTAAAGCTATCTTAGAAATGCCTCCTCCTAAAACCTTTAAACAACTAAGTTCCTTCCAGGGGAAGTTGGCATATCTGAGATGCTTTATTTCTAATCTCTCAGGTAGGTGTCTGCCCTTCTCAAAATTAATTAAAAAGGACGCCAAATTCGTTTGGGAAGATAAATTTCAGCGGGCCTTTGAGGATTTTAAACAATATTTAATAACACCTCCTATCTTAACAAGCCCTACCCCAGGGAAACCTTTGATACTTTATACCGCAGCCTTAGATGACTCTCTTGGAGCCCTCTTAGCCCAAGTCAATGTGAGGGTAAAGAAAACGCACTCTACTACTTGATTCGTCGCCTAATACCGACGGAGATAAGGTATCCACTTAATGAGAAGCATTGTCTGGCATTGATTTTTGCTGCTTAAAAGCTTAGACATTACATGTTTTCTCACAAGATTACCCCAATCTCAAAAGTTAATCCATTACGATATCTGATGACCCAACCAACACTCTTCGGACGTTTAGTAAGATGGTCAATGATCTTATTGCAATTTGATATAAATTTTGTTCCCCTCTGTGCTATCCAGGGACAGATACTAGCAGACTTTCTCGCTGTACACCGATTGCCATCTAGGTCCTCTCTCAACGACAAGTTACCAGATGAGCAAATACTTCAAATGGATTTCTCCAGTACGCAATGCTGAGAGATATACTTTGACGGTGCTTCATCAGCCAGAAAAAATAAAGGATCAGGCATAGTTATATCAGGCAAAGCGGGGATCAGTTTGATCTTAATCACACCAGATTAGGGTATGTTGAGGTTCTCATAACACCTAACAGAGCCATGCACCAACAATGAAGCATAGTATGAACTTTAAATCACTGGATTGGGAATGGCAATCTTAATGGATATAATAAATATTGCCATTTATGATGACTCCCAACTCGTCATCCAGCAAGTCGCTAGACAATACAGAATTTTGAAACTAAGATTAGCAGAATACCATCAATAGACGATAAAGCTCTTGCAGTAGATTCCTGATGTAACTTTCTACCAAATTCCTAGGGGAGATAATGCCCATGCCGACGCTCTAGTAAAAATTACTAAGGAAATTGCATGTCCCCCAGAAGATTCTATAGAAATCACAGTGCAAGGAAAATAAGTCTTTTCTCAAATCAATCTTGAAACTCTACACAAGCTCAAGAAGAGCAAGCCATTAATATATTATTTGCTTATTGAAAAGTTGCAGAAGCAAGTCTGAAGCACACCACATCACAAGAAGAGCCATGTCTTACGCCCTGATGGGAAATGTTCTCTACAGAAGATCATTCGAACAGATGTGGCTACGGTGTTTGAGCAGAGTCGAAGCACAAAATATTGTCAAAGAGGTACGTGTCAGATTGTGTGGCACTCACCAGTCAGGGACTAAAAAGAAAATGAAGATCAAAAGACTCAGGTATTATTGGTCAGTAATGATGTACGACTGCATAAATACAGCCAGAAAATGTCACCAATGCTAAGTCCATGGACTGGACTTACACCAACCTCCAAATGTGCTACACCCAACTGTTGCGTCGTGGCCATTCGGCTGTTTGGGCACAGGCATAATAGGTTTGATAGACCCTCCATCTTCCAAAGGACACATGTTTATACTTGTCGCTACATATTGCTTCTCTAAATGGGCAAAGGTAGTACCGTTGCGTGAGGTTACGGCACAACACATCCTTCAATTTTTCAAAAGCAAAATTGTCTACCATTTTGGGGTACCACGAAGAATAATTTATGATAATGGGACAGCTTTCAGAAGCACAAAGATCAATAGTTTTGTCAAAAGACATGGGATAGATTGGAGATACTCTAAAATTTACTATCCCAGAGCAAATGGTCTGGCCGAAGCCTTCAATGAAACATTGGTACAAATTTTAAAGACAACACTGGATGAAAACAGAAGAGAGTAGCACAACAAACTATTAGAAGCTTTGTGGGACTACTGGACGGCATTCAGGACTCCCACTCAATGTACATCCTATATGCTTGTGTACGGGTCTGAGGTCGTGCTACCGCTAGAAATCCAGACACTGTCTCTTAGGGTTGCTATTGTCAACCAACTCACAACAGGAGAAAGTGCAAAACTCAGACTTGAAGAACTAGAAAATCTTGAGGGAAAATGACTAGAAGCACAACAACATTTAAAGCTTTACTAGGTGAAGATGGTACAAGCTCAAGACAAATTGGTCCGCCCAAGGACATTCAAAGTTGGTGACCTTGTACTTGTGCTCAAAAGGCCTATCCTTGCATGCCACAAAATAGGTGGAAAATTTGAGCCAACTTGGGAGGGACCATTTATTGTTGAAAATGTATACACATGAGGAGCCTACAAGTTAGTGGACTTTCAAGGCAAAAGACCCATGTTACCAATAAATGGACGATGTCTGAAAACTTATTATGTAACCTGATGCCGCTTGCCTTTGCTTACTTTGAAACTTTAAAACTTTGATTGTTTTGGGGCTATTTACGTGGCCAAATGTCTATGATCGGGTCCAAATTTTGTAATTAACCTCATTATAATGAAAATTTTAAGAAAATAAGCAAAGAAAATTTTAAGAAAAGGGTCGTACATCCCGCTAGATGCCGAGTCTCATGTTCCAGATCAGTCAGCATCATTTTAGGTTTCTACCGAGGTACCGACTCCAAGTACGATGGAGTACTACAAAATAAGCAAAATAAATAAAAGAGAATTTAAATTTTACGAAGAAGTCCAAGGAAGAATCGTCAACATACTGGAAGGCCTGGAGCTGTATACCAGGGTTTTCTCCTAGAGTGACAAAAGAAGCATTCTCGATTGCATCTTTGATTTGAGAGATAGAGGTTGAGTAGGCCTTCTCATGGAAATAACATACTCTGAGCCGAAGAAATGGATGAGAGGAAAAGGAAGAATCTCCACTTAGTGCGGCTGTTGTTATAATTTTACAAATGACAGATAGGGAAAACCGTCAGGGATCCTTAGACATGACTAGATAGATCCACTACCTTCTATAATAAAGTGGACGATCAAGAGAATGGTCAGATGGAGCATATTGCCAGCTACCTGCATCCTAAATAGCTGCATCATCAACATATATGATGAGCGAGACTGCATACCTCCTCACATTAATCATCACGATTTTGTAAGACCCTTATGCACAGTCTCATTTATGAGCAAGAGCAATATATTATTTGGGAAAGAGATTGACATTGTCGGCCCTATCGAGATCAGAGAAACTGTAGAGATTCCGCTGCCAGTTGGCTCTGTTTTGGTTCTGAAAGGAAATGGAGCAGATGTCGCAAAACATTGCATTCTAGGGGTACGACACCGTAGGGTGTCTGTGACCTTCCGTAGGATGGACGACAGCAAAATACCATATGGATTTCAGCCAGACCAGGAACTAGAAGAGTCAGTGTCGTACGAGCTATGAGAGGGTTGTACCTCTAAGTGCATGCAAAGGGAACTCTTGTCCTAGAGCATGGCTTAGAAAGTCTGCTCGATCAGGAGCTCGTCGTACCTGATACAGATGGTCAGAGGGTTTACTTTCTTTTTTTTATATAGCAACATGATATGTATCTAATATATTCAGCCTACAATGTATTTATGGCATGAGATGTTCTGAATGTACTTCAACATGGATTATATATTGTACCTTTTAGGCGTTAGCCTATGTTTGATCTGTGACATCTTTATTGAAGTAGATTAAAGGAAATTTCTCTCAGAAATGTGTCTTTTTGTCAATTGCCTTTTTGTGTGATGGATGGAAGCCACGAACCACATGTTGGTTTAGAATTTCAATGAATGAAGAACGAAACAACAAATCTTTAACAAAAATAAAATTCAAACAAAAATAATCATAAATGAATAAACAACAAACAAATTTCTTTTGAAAATCAACCAACTAAAATTAAAATTTTAAAGACATTTTTGAAAAATTAAATGTGATAAAGAAAACAAGAAAAGAAAATGAATATGTTGAGTGGATTCTCTCATTTTCAGAGTTTCTTACTCTTTGTGTGCGCAGCACAACCATCTTTATCTGCATTAACTTTCTTCACATCCTCGCGAAATTTTACATTCTGCACAAAACCCCACAAAACTCTACAATTCTTCTTCAACAAAATCAACCTTTTCACATGACGCATTTCTGTAAATTCAACATCACAAACTCTCTAAATTGTTTTCATATGACTCTCGGAGTCAGTACCCAAATTTTGACTCCCCATATTCGAGATTGGTATAAGACCCCCTTTAATGGAGCATGACATCCTATCCTTAATCTTCAAGGTCGGTCCCTAACTTCCGACTCTTTTCTCAAAAATGATAACTAAAATTCAATTCTCATTTCTAAATCCGTACCTAAATTCCAATTCCTTCACATATTTTCATATTCTATTCACATACTCCCCACAAATTCACATGTGTGAATCTGCATATTTTCTGCATAAAGACATATACTTTCTTGTTACCTCTTGAGTTGGATGTGAGTTTTAGTGCTTTCCTTCTCAATGTAGCACATATATTCTCTTTTCACCGCTTGGGTTGGATGTGAGTCTCAGCGCTTTCCTTCCTAACATGACACACACATATTTCCTTGTCACCTCTTGAGTTGGATATGAGTCCTAGTGCTTTCCTTCTCAATGTAGAACATATATTCTCTTATCACCTCTTGAGTTGGATGTGAGTCCTAGTGCTTTCCTTCCTAACGTGACGCACATATTTCCATGTTACCTCTTGAGTTGGATATGAGTCCTAATGCTTTCCTTCTCAATGTAGAACATATATTCTCTTGTCACCGCTTGGGTTGGATGTGAGTCCTAGTGCTTTCCTTCCTAACGTGACACATATATTTTCTTGTTACCTCTTGAGTTGGATGTGAGTCCTAGTGCTTTCCTTCTCAATGTATCACATATATTCTCTTGTCACCTCGTGGGTTGGATGAGAGTCCTAGTGCTTTCCTTCCTAACGTGATGCATATATTCTCTTGTCACCTCTTGGGTTGGATATGAATCATAGTGCTTTCCTTCCTAATGTGACACATATATTTTCTTATTACCTTTTAAGTTTGATGTGAATCCTAGTGCTTTCCTTCTCAATGCAGCACATATATTCTCTTATCATCGCTTGGGTCGGATGTGAGTCCTAGCACTTTCCTTCCTAACGTGACATATATATTCCCCTATCATCTGTCAGTTCGAATATAACTCCCAAGGGGTAATTCAAACTGGTGCAGTCCTTTCTTTCTAGAGACATATCCTTAATGGTTGTCGTCCTCTAAACTGTTGTTACCCTTCGGAGCCGGATGTGACCCTCTATGTTTTCCATCTCGATTCGGTCCTCCCACACAGTCCCATTCTCATCTTTTAAAATCAGTTTCAAAATCACCTTAAATGGATTATGGCATCTGATTTTTATTTTGAGATTGATACCCTAAACTTCAATTCTCACATCGGGGTCAACACTTACATACTGATTCCTATCCTTTATAAATACCTGAAATTTCATAACTCAAAATTCACTCTTCAATCCTAGCGAGAGTCCCTACTCCTTGATTTCAACCAGACGATCACCTGTTAATTCCCCAACAGAAGCAAATCACACACACAACTCTACACAAGCTTTCGGGTCTATTGACTTAGGAGTTTGTATTGGTCTTTGTTGATCTCGTTGGTCAATACTAATACGTGCGGTGTGCTTGCCCAGCACACCCCACCTATTGGGGGTCCATTTGTTGACCTCACTTTTAGTTGAGGTTTAGTTTTTTCTTTTTAGTAGCCTAAGGTCTAGCCATAGGACTTTTCTACTGATTATTCTTAGAAAACTAGAAAAGGAACCCTCACCATTAGAAATTCTACACTCCTTTACTCAACTTGAAGTTCCACATATTGGTCCTAACCTCTAGCAATTAGTAGGTGCGGTCATTATGGGGGAACTCAAGATGAGTCACCCTTAGGACTGTTGGACCTTAGGGTTGACCCAGGGTGTTGGTCTAGGGCTAAGGCACTCACTTGCAATCACTTACACTCAATATCACTCACTAACCTAAACCCAAAATTTCAAGGCTCTGGTCCCTTGATACTTCTGAGAGACTCCTGTAGGTGGTCCTCTAAACCCATTAGCCCTGGACTAGGGTTTAGCTAAGACCACTACATAGAGGATCCAAAATGGGATTTCCATTGGTTCCATGGCTTATTGATGGTGTTTGGCACTCCAACTCTACCAAGATACCCAACCTAGCCTTTTGCCCCTAAATTCTCTCAATTTACCTAGATACCTTTGGAACCCCAAATTTGGCCAAAATTCCCAAATTTACCCAAAATACCCAAATTGGTTCAAAAATCATTTCAAACACCTTGAAAACACCCAAACTACCCAAAATCACTAAAATTTGCCAAATTACCAAAATACCCCTCCTTACCCCAAATTCCAAAAATTCTAAAAAAATCCCAAAAATTCCCAAAACCCCCCAGATATTCTCAATTTCATTTTTCTCAACTATCACATGACCCAATTTGGTAAATTTTGCCATGTTTGACAAAAACCCCCAAATTGCCCTTTAAAGGCCCATATTTTCCCAAATGTTTATCAAATTTGTCTCCATTTATCCCAATTTTAATTCTAAGCTCAAATTCACCCTTTATGTGACCAATCTAGACCAAATCCAAG
Organism: Phalaenopsis hybrid cultivar; assembly: GCA_002079205.1. Classification (NCBI taxonomy): domain Eukaryota; kingdom Viridiplantae; phylum Streptophyta; class Magnoliopsida; order Asparagales; family Orchidaceae; genus Phalaenopsis; species Phalaenopsis hybrid cultivar. The sequence goes on along the minus strand of JXCR01148514.1, from coordinate 187,903 downwards.
CTCAATTAGTTCACGATTTAAACCAAATTTTGAGTTAAACCAAAAACCCAATTTTGTCCCTATGACTTGGTTCCACCAAATTGAACTTATGGCCTGCTCCATTTGCCACAATTTGTGTTAAAAAACCTTCATAAAATCTGCATACATCAATATTGACCTTTAATTGGCCTTGGTGAGGCCTCAATTTCATTTGATTTCAACCTAAGTCCAAAAAACCCCAAATTTACCCCAAATTGGCCATGTCTCAAAATCTCACCAAATTGAGGGCCTTAACCCTAAAACTTCCATTCCATCCCTTCATGAAAAATCTTTAAAACATCTCCCTTGATCTTTTGAACCATTCAATTTGGATTTATCCCAAGGCTAGCTTAACTTAGACCCATGTCAAACCCAACATGCCCAAATTGACCAAATTTCAAAAATCTTTCAAATTGACCTACCAATTGAGCTCAAAATCACTTCAACCCATCACCAAAAATCTTCATAACAATTATCTACACAATGTTGATCAATCAATTGAATTGACATGAATAACCTAGCCCAAACCCAAGCTTTGACCACTTGGACCCATGCACTAAACAAGACCAAACCACCTTAAAGCAATCAAATTAACTCCACCTCAGCCATTGGTTAGACTCTAAGACTGAGCCAAAACCCATCTAACCCAAGCTAGATGAGCCATGGACCAAAAGTCCTACAAATTAAAGGATCTTATTTCAAAAGATACACATGCTTAAGATACCCTTACCAAAACTAAACCCCATTGCATTAAATTGCTTTGACAGACCTGAGCACCTTGCCACCTCCCCCTACCATGGTCGGCCGGCCTAGCCACCAGAGAAGCTCAAAACAGAGAGCTGCCCTCATGGAACTTCACCCACTTCAAACCTAGAGGCCAGCTCAGCTAAATTAAATTGTAGAGCTCCTCTGCCCTCCACCTAAGCAGCACAATGCACCCCCTAATTAGCCATGACAACCACCTCTTAGCCATTTTTATAAAAAGCCCCTCCCACGGCCATGGGAGGGGGTGCTAAAAATTTCTTAGAAAGAGCTCTCCAAATTGACCACAGAGCTTCCCTAAGATCCGCTTAGTGCATTCCAACTAATTTCCCTCACAAATTTCCACTATCGAAGTTCAATTTTGAGCTAGAAATCTTGTCGGAAACTAGGATAGAGCCCAATACACCTCCACAGTCCACCAAACTCAATTTAACTTCACCCACACCTTCACAACAGTGAAAGAAGCTCAAGCCCCATCAAATTCCCCTTTCATAGAGCCTCTACCATAGCTCTAAACCAACACCCAAATCCAATCGTGATCAAAATCATACCTAGGCCTTACACCAAAATCGGAGACTCAAACCCTAACCTCTTTGGATCACAACGAGCATGCCAAGACTCTCTGATTGAAGCTTCACTTCTCAGAGCAAAGGTATAAAATCTCTCCCCCTCCCAAGCCTCTTTTGATTCTTCATTTGCTTTGAGATAATTTGATTGCTTGATCGCCTCATGGATGTGATCGTCTAGTTTAGAGGAGCATTTTAAATAAAAAATTCATCCAATTTGGTTAATAAATGAGAGAGATCTTAAGGCTAGAAGATGGACAGTCTCGGGCTAGGCTATCAAAGACGATGAAGGAGCGACGTTCGATCGCGCGTGTATCGGACGGACGTTTGAGATGAAGCCAGACAACGCTTCATTACACGAACAGTGGGACGTGAGGCTACTTATGTGGATGGCGGCGACAAATGGGAGCATGCCGCGTGGAGTTTGGAGCTGCCTAGGATCTACATGGCGCCACGCTGTTTAAATAGATAAATAGAGGATTTTAAAAATCAGAAAATGATCCCTAACTTTAAAAATCTATATCTTGGTGTAGAAAAATCATAAAAATAAAATAAAAATACCCTCTTGCTCAGTGAACAAAGCTGAATAATGTGAAAATAATTTGGAGTTCATTTGATGCATATTTAATTTTTAATTAATTAAATACTGATTTGGATGTTTTGAATCTCCATGCATGTCGCAATCACACTATGGCTGGAAATTTTGGCATGTTGTTGCCTCTATCAAAAGACATTCCCTGGTTTTTTCAAAGTTAGAGGAGGTTCCTAGACAGAGAATCATATTTTTCAAGTTTATGTGCATTATTTGCTTAAAATAATCATGGAAATTAGCATGTTACTTAGAAAAATCCAAAAAAATTTTGAAAGGTTTATGATGACTAGAGAGCCTTTAGGAAAATTTTTCATAAGCCAAGTCATTCAAAATACACTTAATCTTTACAAACCTTAAACCACTAAGAAAATTACTTCTGAAAAATACAAATAACAAAATGAATTGATTTTTTATCTCAACTACTTATTAGGATCCACAAAACTCACCATAAAAAATCCAAAGCATTTTGAGTTCATTTGGTAACTTAAGTTGATTTTTAGAAGATAAATAATATTTTTGGCACTTAAATGATTTTTAAAAATCAAAATATAACTCAAAAATTCATAAAACTTGGTTTTTTGAGTTCTATGTGATCATTGGTATTTTCTAAAAATAAAATGGAGTTTAAAATAAAAACTTGATTTTTAACCTATTTTAAATATTTAAATGATTAAAAATCCATAAAAATTACAAAAATAATAAAATTCATGGAAATTTTCTAAATTGCTTCTTAAGCACTTGAGAATAATTAGAATATTTTCTCTGATTTTCTAAATAAAGACAATGAATTTTAAACCTTAAAAATAAATTTTTAAAGGCTAAAAATGGGTTTTCACTAAAAAATAATTCCAATAAATCAAATAAAACTCAGAAAAACATAAAATTTTCTCATCTGAGTTCTCGACCTAAGGAAGATTTTTCAAAAATATAAAACTTAATTTTCCCCATTTAAATATTTTAGATTTAATAAATACCTCACAACTTAAAATAATTCTTTAAATTCAAATAAAATTTAAAAAATCATGAAATTTGGTCCAAAAACTTCCCTAGCTTAGGTCTACCTCCAGTAAAAATTTCAAGGGATTAGGATTTACCTTGGTCAAGTTAGGAATTTTCTTTGAAAAATCCTATTTTTTACATGAAAATAATTATATAAATTAAATTAAATTTTTAAAAGTCCCATTTTCTCCTCTGATGTCTTAATTGGCCCATGAATGATGTAGGATAAAAATCTCAAAATCATTTGAGTTGAATTTGAGAAATTATGAAGTATTAGAGCCTTAGGGGCAAATGTGTAATTTTAGAAATTTAGTCGTAATTAACATTTAGGCTTAATTCAAGGAGAGAAATGGGAAAACTCTGATCTTAATTTGGATGTTTGAAATACAAGGGATTAATTGGTAGAAACTAACCTCACTTTCTTAATTGAAAGAATAAGTTAATAAATTTCTAAATTTTTAAAATTTGGAAGTTTATTAAAATAAAATGAATCCAGCACTTAGGGGAATGACTTTTGAAGCCAATAATTAATCAATTTAATACACCTATTTTGATTTTCAAATGAAATTCAAATCATGAATCATGAGCACTGACCAAAGGAAAAAATGTTGAGGTTTTCATACATATTTTACATTGATTTTGATGATATTGTACTTTAAAGAAAGGTATTTTTGATGTTTTGCTGCAGATATGTTGAATTATGGTCATTGGAGCAAAAAGATGCAAAAAGGAGAAAATTTGGAGCAAAAAGGAAAAAAATATGAAGATTTGATATTGCGCACCAACGGTGGGCTCGACGCCGCCGACGACGGGTTTTTCCCGAGAGTCCAAAATTAAATATTCTAAAAGGCCGTCAACGGTGCCATCGAGGCTGCCGACGGCGAGCAAGGCAGTTCTCTCAATAGATGCATTGAGTGTGGACAATTTTTTAAGGGACTCTTAGGAAACTCTTGAAAACTCTTCTACAACTTTAAAAGAAATATTTGGAGGCCGAAAAAGGTGGTGCTCGGGGAGTGTCCACGTGTGTCCACTGAGTCTTTGTTGTTTGTGGTGCCAATTAGAGTGTAGAAAGTGGTTAGTAATGTGAGGAATTCTTCGAGAGATTGTAAGAGTGGAAGGAAAGTGAGAGATTTCTTCCTCCTTGCTTCTTCGAAGCAGAATTTTGTGTGTTGTAAAGAATGGAAGAAATTCAGAGGAACTTCAAGGAGTTTGCTTGGGGAGAAATTAGAGATAAGTTGTATTTACTTATTGAAGTTTGTATGACTTTGCTTTTATATATATATCCCAAGTTTTGTTGTATCTTCTCCATGAGTTTTGAGTAGTTTTCTCTATCTTTCTCCTAGTCTTGAGATTTTGTGAAATGGTGATTTGAATTGGTTGTGCCATGAAAGTGTTAAAGAAGTTTTGTTGATCTTTTCACAGAAATGGTAATTTGAATTGGTGAAGCCATAAAAATGTTTAATAAATTGTGATGATCTTTTCACTTCAATATTAAATTTACTTTCAATCTGGCCAATTGATTTGTTAAAATATGTTGAGTTTTACAACTAAAGTGACAAATTACATCGAAGGTTTAGGGAGGTCAAAGTCCTTGAAAGTTGGGTGCAAATAAATATAGAAATAAAAATTATCGGGCATAGAATTGGAGATTTTAGAGTGACAGGCTAAAATCCTCAATTCGATTCAATAACCAAGCATAAAAATAGTCAATGTTCTTTATGTCTGGTCCAAAGGGTAAAGAATAGGTATGTTCCTATTTGGCACAATACAATTTGAACTGATTCAATTTATCCTTTCACTTATATTTCTTGACAAGGAGAATGATGTTTTCTTATATATTGAACTTCACATTAGAAACTTTATTAGTAGAATTAGTTAATTAAGAGTTTATTAAAATTACATTTTTATTTCAATTATTTATTAGTGAAAAATATGCAATTTGAACTATATTGTTGTGATTAAGTATTGATTTTTTTAAATCTTAGTTTGTAGCCTCTAATATTACTTCCTGTGGGATCAATAAACAGGACTCCATTAGAGCCACGTATTACTTGAGCGATACGTATACTTGCGTTGATAAGTGTGACTTTGTAATTATAGAATATTTTATACACATGTTTATTAAATCTATAACTGTTGTCAAGTTTTTGACACCGTTACCGAGATTTAAATCTTCTAGCAGCAGTATCAAATTCTTGTATTTTTAAGCATATATAAAGTCGTTGTCAAGTTTTTGGCGCCATTTTCGGGGAGTAAAAATTAGATTTAAAAAAAAAATTCATAATTAGAATAACAGACAAATCAGGACAATTAGAAAACTTTACTTGAATTACAACTTATATTCATATTTAGTTAACTATTTTTCTGTGTACTGATTTCAATTGTATGCGTAAATTTGGACCTAAAAATCTTATACCCTGTGATTCAGAATTAGAATGCACTGTTAGGAGAATTAGAAAACTAAGAAAAGAACCTAGAAATCCAGATACAATGGAAAACAATGTGAACAATCAAGGAATAGAAAATGAACATCAACCTAGACCTCTACGAGATTATGCAAATCCTACAGCAGATGAAATTCACTTGTCTAACTAAAATCGTGATGTAGCTACTAATTCATTTGAGCTCCCTACAACAGATGAAATTCACTTATCTATCCAAAATCTTGATGTAGCTTCTAATTCATTTGAGCTTAAATTTGAAATTCACTTATCTATCCAAAATCCTGATGTAGCTGCTAATTCATTTAAGCTTAAACCTATATCCAAATGGTACAAAACAATCAATTTGGAGGTACACCAAATGAAGATCCTAATTTACACCCGCCAGTTTTTTAGAACTTTGTGCTACCTTTAAATATGATAAAGTTTTGAACGATGTTGTTAGACTTAGTTTTTTTCCTTTTTCACTGAGGGATAAGACTAAGATGTGGTTAAATTTGTTAGCACCTAGATCTATTAGAACTTGGGGAGAACTTTCACATAGATTTTTATCTAAATATTTCCCTCCATCCAAAACTGCTAAACTTAGAAATGACATAACATCATTCTGTCAAATTGATGGAGAGTCGATATATGAAGCTTGGGAGAGATTTACAGATCTTCTTAGGAAGTATCCACATCATTCGTTACCGGATTGGTTGATAATTCAAACTTTTTACAATGAATTAGTGGGATCTCTTAGATTGATTATAGATGAGGTTAATAATTCAAACTTTTTATAATGGATTAGTGGGATCTCTTAGATCTATTATAGATGCTATTGGTTGATAATTCAAACTTTATATAATGGATTAGTGGGATCTCTTAGATCGATTATAGATGTTGTGTTGATAATTCAAACTTTTTATAATGGATTAGTGGGATCACTTAGATCGATTATAGATGATGTTTTGGTTGATAATTCAAACTTTTTATAATGGATTAGTGGGATCACTTAGATCGATTGTAGATGTTGCGGCTGGTGGTTCTTTAATGTCAAAACCTTTTGATGAGGCTTATTCATTAATAGAAGAGATGGCTGCCAACGGTTCTTTAATGTCAAAACCTTTTGATGAGGCTTATTCGTTAATAGAAGAGATGGCTATTTTTCAATGGCCCTCTGAAAGGGTAAATCCTAAAAGAGTAGCTAGTATCCATCATTCTGATGTAATATCTATGTTAGCTTCGCAGATGGCTGCAATATCAAAGAAATTAGATCATTATGGAATGAATTATTCTCCAACACCTACTATGATGGAAGAGAATTCATCCGGGCAATTTGTGGATATTCAACCTTCTTATGACACTTTAAATGCTATTAACAATAGACCCGATAATCCTTATTCGAACTATTATAACCCAGGTTGGAAGAACCATCCTAACTTTAATTGGAATAACAATTCTTCTACAAATCAACAATAGGCAAACAACCCAGTAGACCCATTGGGAAATTCATCCAACCAAGGAAATGTTAATTATAGACCTTCTTATCCTCCAAGATTTAACAGTAACACTCAATTTAAGGAAAAGAAGTTGTCTATGGAAGAGTTGATACTGAACATCGGTCAATAATTGCGGAATCAAGGAAATCAATTATAAATTCAAGGAAACCAGTTACAAAATCAAGGAACTGCTATCAAGATTATTAAAAACCAATTGGGGCATATCGCTACTGCGCTTAATAATCGAACATTGGGAACTTTTCCTAGAACTGTGGAACCAAATCTTAAAGATCAAGGAAAAGAATAGATAAAAGCGATACAATTATGAAGTAGAAAAGAATTGAAAACAAGAGTGCAGAAATAAACATGAAAAAGAGAAAGTGGATACAGAAAAAGAAAAGGATCATGAATACCCAGATTTAGAATATCTACTTGCACCAATGAAAATTACTGTGGAGAAAACTCCACCACCATTTCCTCAAAGATTGAAACAACACAAAAAAGATAAATAATTTTCCAAGTTTATAGAAATTCTTAAAAAATTAACAGTAAATAGTCATTTTGTAAAAGCTTTAGAGCAAATGACCAATTATGTGAAATTTATGAAAGATATTTTGAACAAGAAAATAAAGTTCACTGATAATGAGACTGTTGCACTTAGCGAAGAGTGTACTACAATTATTCAAAAAAAGCTTCCTGAAATTAAAAGTTCCAGGTAGTTTCACTATACCGTGTGCTATCGGTAAAATATTTTATGGAAGAGCTTTATGTGATTTGGGAGCCAGCATTAATCTTATGCCTCTATCATTTTTTAAAAGATTAAGATTAGGAGAAGTCTCACCTACTTCTCTAACTCTTCAATTAGCAGATCATTCAATTACTTATACTAAGGAAGTTATAGAAGATGTGTTTGTAAAAGTTGATAAATTTATCTTCCCAGTAGATTTTATTATTTTAGATATGAAGGAAGATAAAGAAATACCTATAATTTTAGGGAGACCATTTTAGCTACTAGAAAAGCTATGATAGATGTTCAAAAAGGAGAATTAACTATGAGAGTTAATGATCAAGAAGTGGCTTTTAACATTGCAAAATCTATGAAAAAGAGCTATGATAGATGTTCAAAAGGGAGAATTAACTATGAGAGTTAACGATCAAGAAATGACTTTTAACATTTTGAAATCTATGAAATACCCTACTATTGAAAGAGATATTGAATGTTTTCACATGGAAATTAGTGAACATCTATTGAACGAGCATTTTAAATAATATTTTGAAGAGAAAAAAGATTTTTAAGACAAAGATGGAGTTACTTTTGATGAAATAGAAAATGAAGAATTAGATTATGTTCAGGAAAGATTTGAGATTCTAGATATTATAGGAAATGCTGATAAGAATCTAGTTCTATCAATTATAAAACCATCTAAACTTAAGTTGAAAACATTGTCTATCCACTTAAACTATGTGTTTCTGGGAAACTCATCTACATTACCTGTTATTATATCTTCAAAGTTAAATGATTTGGAAGAGCAAAGACTTTTGGATACATTAAAAAGATATAAGAAAGCTTTTGGTTGGACCTTAGCTGATATTAAAGGAATCAATCCTTCGATCTGTATGCACAGAATTATACTGGATGAACAATATAAACCAAGAGTTGATCCACAAAGGAGATTAAACCTAATGATGAAAGAAATAGTCAAGAAGGAAATTTTGAAATGGTTGGACACTAGAATTATATATCCTATTTTGGACAGCGCTTGGGTAACTCCAATCCATTCGTTCCTAAGAAAGGAGGGGTGACTGCTAAAGCACGAGAATAATGAATTAATAGCTACCAGACAAGTTACTGGGTGGCGTATTTGCATTGATTATAGAAAATTAAACACTACCACTAAAAAAGATCACTTCCCTTTATCATTTTTAGACCAAATAGTGGATAAACTTGCTGGACACAAATATTTTTATTTTTTAGATGGATATACCGGCTACCATCAAATTCCTAATGCTCCTAAGGATCAAGAAAAGACAACATTTAATAGTTCTTTTGGAACTTTTGCTTTTTGAAGAATGTCTTTTGAATATTGTAATCTACCTGCAACATTTGAGATGTATGATGTCCATATTTAGTAAGTTAATTGATGATGGATTGGAAGTATTTATGGATGGTGTTGATGTCTATATTTAGTAAGTTAATTGATGATGGAATAGAAGTGTTTATGGATGATTTCTCTATATTTGGACCATCATTTGACGCATGCTTAAATCATCTTGAAAAATTTTTGGAGTAATGCGAAAGAACTAATTTAGTTCTAAATTGGGAGAAATGTCAATTTATGGTTGCAGGAGGAATTGTGTTAGGGCATAAAATTTCAGAAAATGGTAAGGAAGTAGACCCTACAAAAATTCAAATTATATCTAAATTAACACCTCCTACTAATGTAAGAGGGGTTTGAAGTTTTCTTGGACATGTTGGTTTTTACAGGCGTTATATTAAAGATTTTTCAAAAATTACCAAACTTCTATGCTAACTTTTAGAAGAGGACAAGAAATTTGAGTTTACTGAAGACTTTTAAATGCCTTTGAGTTATTAAAAGAAAAGTTAATCACAACCCCTATAATAGTTTCACATAAATGGGAGAAACCATTCGAACTGATGTGCGATGTTAGTTATTATGCTAATGGAGCTATTCTTGGATAAAGGTACGATAAGATTTTTAAAGTTATATACTACGCTAGTAAAACTCTTAAAGATGCTCAAATTAACTACACTGTTATTGAAGAGGAGTTATTGGCTATTGTGTATGCTTTTAACAAATTTAGATCTTATTTAATTGGGACTAAATTTGTTGTGCACACTAATGGCTTTGCTATTAAATATCTGATGCAAAAGAGAGATGTCAAACTAAGGTTAATTAGATGGTTACTTTGATGCAAGAATTTGATTTTGTGGTTATTGGTAGAAAGAGAACTGATAATCAAATTACTGATCATTTATCGAGATTAGAATATCATGAATTATCTGACGCCGACAATGAAATTATGGATAGTTTCCCTGATGAACAACTCTATAATATTAATGAGTGGAAAATACCATGGTATGCTAATATTATTAACTATATTGTAAGTGATATTTTGTCACCTATGCTGACATTTGCAACAGCAAAGAAAATTCATTCATGATGTGAAAGCATATTTTTATGGTGAGCCTTATTTATATAAACAATGTAAGGATCTTATTATGAGAAGATGTGTACCTTGTGAAGATTCTGAACTAATCATTTAAAAAATGTCATGATTCTAAATTTGGAGGACATTTTGGAACTGATAAAACTGCTTATAAAATTTTACAAGCTGGATTCTATTGGCCTACTCTCTTTAGAGATGTTTACAAATACATAAAAACTTGTGATCGATGCCAACGAGAAAACAATATATCTAGAATAAATGAAATGTCTCTGAATTTAATTTTAAAAGTTGAGATCTTTGACGTTTGGGGATTGAATTTCATGGGATCATTTATTCCTTCATCTGGGAACTTATACATATTAGTTGCGGTAGTCTACATTTCAAAGTAGATTGAAGCACAAGCTTTACCTCGTTTTGACGCTAAAAGTGTTTCAAGATTTTTAATGAAAAACATTTTCACTAGATACGGAATGCCGATAGTGATTATCACTAACGAAGTATCTCATTTCAGGAATAAATACATTCAGAGATTAGCAAAAAAGTTTAATGTTATTCATAGAATCTCTACTTCCTATCACCCTCAAACCAGCGGGGTTAGCTGAAGTTTCTAATATAGAGATTAAACAAATATTAGAGAAGACTGTAAACCCTAGTAGAGTAGATTGGTCTACTAGACTAGATACTGCATTATGGGCTTACAGGACTGCTTATAAAACTCCTATTGGAATGATTCCTTACAGGCTGATTTTTTGAAAGACATGTCACTTACCAGTAGTATTAGAGCATAAAGCAAATTGAGCGGTTCAAGAATTCAGTTATAATTTGAAAGATGATGGTGAGAAGATATTGTTACAAATGAATGAATTAGAAGAATTAAGAAATCAATCTTATGATAACGACAGAATTTATATGGAAAAACTAAAGTTATGGCATGATTAGAAGATTAACAGAAGAACTTTGAACCAGGACAAGAACTTTTGCTTTATAATACAAGGCTAAAGTTATTCCTGGGAAATTAAAGTCTCGTTGGTTAGGAACCTTTACTATGACTTAAGTTTATACTTACAGAGCTGTTGAAACTGAAGATCAAAAGACTAGGAATAGATTTAAAGTAAATGGACGCAGATTGAAACCATATTTTGAGGGTAAAAGACCAAATTTTAAAGAGGTTTTAATGGTCAGTCAACCTGAATAATATCTGAATAGGTCGGGCTGACGACATTAAACCAAGCGCTTTATGGTTGGCAACCCATAGTTATCTTTGAAATTATCATTAGTTTATGGTAGTATTGAACTTTACTACTCGTATTTACCCTTAAATCATCATAAAAGTTGGATCCATAAAGAAAATTAGAACGCATTTGGACCATAGCAAAACTGTGAAATTTTTTCCTTGGGCGACGACGGCGGGCTTTGCCCGAGAGTCCAGACAATTAATTTTCAAGACTTGCCGACGGCACCATTGACGCCGCCGATGGAGAGAACAGCGAGATGACGGTTTCCAGCGTTTGAATGTCAGTTTTTGGCGGTTTTAGGCTAGATTTACTACCTATAAACTTTCAAACTCTGTTCTTAAATTCATATTACCCAAAAACAAATTGAAACTCCACCAAATTTATCCTTATGACTTCCAATTCCACTGAAAACCCTAGATTTTGGGTGTTCAACAAGAGAAAGTTCTTTAGTTCTGAGGCGCAAAAAATCTTCAACAAAGTAGTGACAAAGAGGAGAAACAAGCACTGAATCAGAGGAGTAGTAGAGTTATTTTACTACCTATATGTCTATATGTGTGATTTGATTTGAACTTATGTGTTTGCTTTACTTTCGAGTTTTGCTTTTAGATCTCAGTATAGTTGAGATTCAGCATTAAATGTTTGTTTTCAGTGTTTAGAGCGTTGTGGCTTGGATTGCGACGCTGAATTGATGTATTAAGGTTGAGAAAATATCAAACTTATGTGTGTTATGTAACGTGTATTGTAACCCTTGGATTTTATATATAATTGTAATGTTTTGTGTTGTGAATGTTTATTTGTGTTAGTACATAATTTAATCACATACATTTATGTTTAGAATGATTAAACGAATGTCGACGAGGCTTGAAATTGATCAAAATAGCAAAAATCTGGAAATTGAACTAATTTTGAAAATCTTGCCGACGGCGCCATCGACGCTGCTGACGGCGGATTTTTCCCGAGACATAGGCTATTTAATTCAATAGAGCTCACCGATGGCGCTGACAGCCCCGCCGATTGTTTTATCTCCGGTTACCACTACTAAACCACTTAAGAGCAAAATACCGGTCAAATCCCGGTTAGGTCCTAGAATTCAGCCTGTCGTAGTACAAAAGAAGTCTTTTATAGATTCTTACGATAAGAAGGCTTCTACTACAAGGTCTAGATTACTTGATAGGGAACATACCTCTTCCCACAATTTTGATGATGTCAATGGGACACTATGTGCCCATACATATCTAAGGAAGAAAGTTTGGATTCTTAAAGTCTCAAGACTGGTTTGTTCGGTAAGGATGAACGACAGTTCTACAAGAGAGAAGGACGAGTCTGATAGCTCGACTGATACCACCATAATTTCCTAGACTGCAGAAATAGAGGAGAAACAATTGCAACAGAATCCGTCGGAGATCAAAGCAGCTGAAGAGAGCTCAATCAAGGCTAAATTGGACAAGTTATGAACTGACTTGATGACCAAAGGAAATATGTTGAGATTTTCATACATATTTTATATTGTTTTTGATGATATTGCACTTTAAAGAAAGGTATTTTTGATGTTATGTTACAGGAATGATGAGTTAGGGTCATNAAGTATTTTTCCAAAGACATAGAAGATCTCTACACAGAGATCTTAATTTTCTAAATTTNAAGCGGGCAACGGGATTTCAATTCCGATGGCCGACAACTTCTTACGGGCAAACTCCACACCAAAAATAGTGCTGACAATCATGAGTGAGTGTTTATAGACGAGTAACAAAAAAAAATAAAGAGCAAAAAATAAACAAAACATAATGATGATTATTTTCCATTATATATCGACTTGTGTGAGAAAATCGGGCATTGAACACAGGTTTGGATCAAATGGGTTTGGTTGTGGTCCATGGATGGCTGAAGGTTCTTTTGGCTTTCATGTGTATCGTGGTAAGTGTTAGAAAAACTTATTGTTAGTTAAAAAACTAAACATACTTCGGAATAAAGGAATATAAGTTTTTCTCTCTTCTTCTTTTCTCAATGCCCCTTTAACCTGAAATTATTTATTCCCTTATGACGCCAATTGGTTGGGTCAATCAAGTTGGATTCATTATTCACTGATTTTTTTTTTGCCTGAACTAAGTACCTTTCCGACTTACAATGTCATCAACATTCAATGATAATTTTTTCAATGATTCCAACATGCACTGCTCAGCTTCTTCATGTCTTGTGTTTTATTACAAATTTAATATGCAAATTTATTGTGATTAAAGTTTATCCTTATGGAGCTGTGGATATTAAAGATTCTAAATTTGAGAAAATCTTTAAAGTGAATGGACATAGACTGAAATCTTATTTTATAGGAGATCAACAGAAGTTTAATGATAGAAAGATGTTGGGTCAACCAGAGTAAAACTGGTTACGTCGGGATGACGACGGTAAAGTGGTTATTGGAGTTGTTCTGTGGGGGTTATTGAAGTGGGATTGTGGTGTTATTAGATCGGTTCTTCGCGCGAAGTTATTGAAGGGTTATTGCGGCGTTATTGGGGATTATTGGAGTTGTTATACGAGGGTTATTGAAGTGGAACCACAGAGGTCATTATAATGATTCACAGCACGCTGTTATTGGGGGGTTATTGCGACGTTATTAGAGTTATTTTGCGGGTGTTATTGGAATTGTTATACAGGATTATTTACGTGAAACTACAGAGTAATTGGAGTTGTTCGCCCTGTTGTGTTAATGAGGGGTTATTACGGTGTTATCGAGATGTTGTTGAAGATGTTGTGCGGGGGTTATTGACACGAAACCACAGACTTCTTGGTGATCGGTTAATAGGGGGTTATTGCGGCTTTTTAGGAGCATTTACATTCATACCAATTTAGGATTCTAACATTTAGTGAAAGAATTCCATCACAGCACCTATCACTCTTTATCCATTTATTAGTTAGTTTGCAGGTGTTCGATCCAAATTATTTATGCAATTTTGAAATAAAATTTATGCTATTAAGTTATTCTGGAAAATTAAATATAAATAAAAATTGCATAAGTAATACCTGCAATATTGTTAGATTTAATATACTTATTTTTTGCACACTATTCCACACAAAAAAATGTTATTGAATATATTGTGCTAAAAATTATATTTCACGTATGAAATCCATCATCAATTTGGTATATGATTTTGTGGGCTGTGGTATAAACTAATTGTGCAAATTTGAAATAATCATGAGTAAGTGTTTATAGACGAGTAACAAAAAAAAATAAAGAACCAAAAATAAACAAAACATAATGATGATTATTTTCCATTATATATCGACTTGTGTGAGAAAATCGGGCATTGAACACAGGTTTGGATCAAATGGGTTTGGTTGTGGTGCATGGATGGTTGAAGGTTCTTTTGGCTTTCATGTGTATCGTGGTAAGTGTTAGAAAAACTTATTGTTAGCTAAAAAATTAAACATACTTCAGAATATAGGAATATAAGTTTTCCTCTCTTCTTATTTTCTCAATACCACTTTAACCTGAAATTATTTATTACCTTATGACGCCAATTGGTTGGGTCAATCAAGTTGGATTCATTATTCACTGATTTTTTTTTGCTTGAACTAAGTACCTTTCCGACTTACAATGTCATCAACATCCAATGATAATTTTTTCAAGGATTCCAACATGCACTGCTCAGCTTCTTCATTGTCTTGTGTTTTATTACTCATTTGATATGCAAATTTGTGAACATGTGTGTGAAATACGATGCCACTGTAATTAGCATTCCACATTTGGGACTCTTGGATATTCTTATATCCTTAACTATTATAGATACCCCTTTTTGCATTGACAAACCATCTCAATATAAAATATTTATAGGGTGTCTTCATTATATGTTCAAAGTTAAGGATTCGTAGTGAGTGAGCATATAGTGCCCCCTTAATTTAAAATTTTTTGCACCTGGACTCGATCTTCAAACTAGACTTGTCAAAATTAACAACACAATTTGTGTTTGTCAAGTGATCATCCAGATTCTTAATGAAATATTTAGAATCATCATTTACATAAAATTCTAATTGAAGATCACATGATTTGTGCAAAAACTCTTCCTTAAACATTAAGTACAATATCCTTGAGTAAAATGAAGTTGCATGCCTCAATATTGGGTTGCTTTTGGTGAAGAAAGTAATTACAGATTGATCACACTTGAATTCTTCATCCTTCTCGTTCCACCTCAATGTTCTCAGGACATTTTCAATGCCTAGAAAATAATCGTTAATAATACTTGGGGGCTTTAAGACACCATGACAAATATATTGGTGGATTCACTTCTTTGGATCGACAAAATTCTAATTACATAAAATCCCTCATTAAAAGATGTAGAACACTTACGTCTAATGTATACATTTCATATAGCCACATGTTGTCGTGTAGATTTTTTTTCTCAATCATCACTTCCCAAGTATTTTCAAACTTCTTTTCAGTCTTGCATTTACTCATATATTTATGGAAAAGATCAGTTATTGTCTTATTCCCCACCTCACAATGAACTTTTGATGGAAATTTATTGTATATATGTCACTGTCATAATCTATGTTGTGTATTTGACAAAATATCTTCTACGACTTTAGTTATTGTTTGATCCTGATCAGTGTAGATTGCTATTGGATGTTTATCATCTGCGACACGTATAACAGTTTTAAATAACCATTTAAATGAATCAATTGTCTCATCTGAGAAGAATCCAAGTCCAAAGTGGCAATTGTGGCTAATACCAACAAAAGGAGCATAACATAAATTATATTTATTTTGTCTATAATTGTTATAAAAATATTGACATCACCAATACAGTCATAATCAAGTCTGGACGTGCCGCCACTAAAAAAAGCTCATTCGCCTACCTCTCTCATCAATTTTGAAGTCCTGCGCAAACATATCATCCTTGACCCCTATCTTATGAACAACTGCAATAGAGAATTGGCATCGCCATTTTTAATTCTAGATATTTTTTTTCTTTGAATATTGCAGATTCTCTACTCCCCCACTTTTGTAGCAATAAAGTTAAAAGCATTTGTAGCTCTTATACCTGATAGTGTTATCGATCTGAGCACATCTGCATTAATTTCGCTTGTCTTTCAGCTGGAACGCAAAAAAAAAAAAAAAGCTTATCATTAAGGTTTGCTAAGCAGTTACAAGTTTTTATAAATTTTTTAACTGTCAAATTGCCTTGATCGTTAGTTGCATATTAAGTCATTGCTGGACAACCGGTCATTATGTCAACTTTTCTGTATTTAGCAATTTCAGTGATCTTTAACTCTTTCTTAAAATCTTCTTTACCACTCACGATGTCCTTCATTTTAATATTCCTCGAGTTAGGCCAAAAAGTTACGTGAAATCCGACATTATAAGATGCTTATTTTTCTTTGTGCACAACAATGTAAAGTAATATATTTGCAGTTGACTCAGTACAGTTTATCTCCACTCTCACCAAACTACAAAATAGATAATGCTAATCTTAAATTTTTCATAATAAGAAAAAATAAAAAAAACATATGAAAACTCACCTCAATTTTCATCTCATGTGTTTCATTGTTTGCACGAAAAATCTTCTCTATTTCATACATAAAATCACTATCTTTATAGTTCGTCTTCAAGAGATCAACTGCCAACTGCAAGAGAAATGACATTGAAAAACTGACTTGCGAAACACCAAACACTTGCAACTTCCCCCACTAAAAAGATCTACATAGCTTTAGCGTAAAAATTTTACCTTTTCAAAGCTTCGAAAAGGTCCGGGTTGGGCCAAGTTTAATTTTTTTTTAATATTTTATGAGATGGGCTCAACACGTGGTGGAATGTTACTGAAGGCAGTACACATATGGAAAAATTTTTCACCTGTGGTGCCGAGTGCCCAAAAACCATCGTCTTACCTTCACAATAATCCATTAAGAAGGAAAACTTTTTGTCAGGATTCATATGTAGTTCTACGTGCGGACTTCAGTAATATGTCGGCACGTGTGCTACATCGCGGAGGTTATTTCATGGTCATTAACGTGAAATCACAAATGTTATTTCAGGGTTATTGAAGAATAACTAATATGTTCCACTTCAATAACCCTGAAATAACCACCGCAGTTAGGGCTGTAAACGAGCCGAGCCTGAGCGAGCTCAGGCTAGGCTCGTGTTCAGCTCGTTCGAAATTGGCTCATGTTCGAAATCGGCTCATGTTCGACTCGTGTTTGAAATGGCTCGTGAACAGTGTGTTCGTGTTCGACTCGAAAATGATATTCGTGCTCGTGTTCGGCTCAAAATTGTCTCGTTATAATATAAAATTATTATAATAATTTTAAAAAAAAATCATAATTTTTTTTTAAATTTTTTTTGTACTAACTACTTTATTCCAAACATATTTGAAGGACAAATTTCTAGAAAAAAAATTAAAACCAAATTTTACAAAAAGAATATTAATACTTTTTTTACCCAATTTTACAAAATACAAACTTCATTACAAATTTTACAATTTACAAATTAAACAAAAATATGAAAATTTACAATATACAAACTTTTACAAAAACTTCAATACAAATTTACAAAACTTTACACAAAAAATATTAATTTTTTTTTTACAAAATTTTACAAAATAAAAACTTATTTACTAATTTTACAAATTTACAAAAACATTATCACTGTTTCTTCACAATTTCCTCTAGTCGGCAGTCTCTTCAAATTGGGATCCATCTTGAGTGCAGGTTTGCCAATTTTCTTTGAAGAGCTCATGGCGGTACACACCTTTTGTTGCTTCTTGTTTCTGGTAAGTTGTTCTTCAAGCTTCACGTACTAAAAGACATCAAGAACATCATCTGCCTCATCAATGCTCCAGTTGCAAACTTCTTCCCAAGTTTCTTCGATTGTTTCGTACAACTTGTTCATTACATATGTTGAAAATCAAATCAATCTAAAAAATGAGTAGAGATTATAGAACAAAACTCCGACAAAAATGAGTAGAGATTCCAAGTAGAAGTTTCAAGCTATTATCTTCATTCCACAGACTCCATACCTGCATCATATACATTATAAATAATTATACATAAGAGACAAATTATTGATTATTAGTGATCAAATTATTCAGTATTTATTAGAGAAAAAAAATTATTTGCTGATTCACATAAAATCCAAGTAATCAATGATTGGTCCAAATAATGAGTCTTGTAATTATAGAATAATGAGTCCAAAAGACCAATGCATTAGAAGAGATGAATAAAAACTGATTAGTCAAAATAATGAGTGATGTAATTATAGACTAAGGATCAAATGCACTTACAAATCTTTTCATGCCCATCAAATAAAAACTGGTTTTCCGAGCTTGCATTGAAGCAAAGTTGCAGCTTTTAAGGTGGAGGAGACTCAGAGTATGCCTAAAGGGATGTTGGCTGCTATCATGATTTACGTTAAATAGGTTCAATAAATTTGAATTTACATCATAACAGAGACGGAACAACAGTAACACTCCTCTGAATACCGTAGTTTCAGTTTAAACATTCAAACTTAATAAATCTGACAAAATGAAAATTGACATAAATTAAAAAGTTTTAGTTTAAAGTAGCATTGAATGAAACATTCCTCTGAATACCACAGTTACAAATGCCTTCTCCACTTTAGGATCATTTTATATTAAATGCATCTTTGCGTAGTTACAAAACTCCTTGAATGAAACATTCCTCTGGCTATAACAATAACAATAAACAAACAACAGTAACTATATGAGTTTCAAATCCAACTTGGCCTCACGATAAAATGAAATTGATTCATATACCTAGAACTTTAGGATCATTTTATATTCTTAGGCATCTTCATTATCAGGCATAATTTTATATTCTTATCTTAAAATGGTTGCAAAGTTGTGTTGCTTTCCAAAATTAAGAGTAAGAATAATCATTTACGACATCTTTTCATATTATTCTCCTAAAATGGTTGCAAGCTTGTGTTGCCTTCCAAAATTAAGAGTAAAAATAATCATCTACAACATCTTTTCATATTCTTATCATAAAATAGTTGCAAAATTAAGTATAAGAATAATCATCTAATGGGGCACCGAAAAGAACCACTTCCATAATGCATCAAACCTAATTAAGCCCATCCATATAAATGACTGCTTCATAAAAATGAATGCTTTGCAAAAAAAAGTTCTTCCCTGATATTCCATAATGCATTAAACTTAATTAAGTTCATCCGAGTAACTCAAAAGCATAATAAATTATTCTTCCAAAACTAATTTGGAAAGCCATAGTAAAAATGACTCTTTTGCCAAGAGATTCCAAAAAATTCATTTGGAAAGCCATAGTAAATATTAATTTGGAAAGCCATAGTAACATTTCCAAAAAAGCAGGATAAATGAACATATTATCGTAAATTTACAATTTGACATAAAGTTCAGCAAACATCTCTGAGTTACCATAAAATGTTAATAAAGTGCATCAAACCTAATTATTTGTAAAAACAACGAGCATATTGACATAAAATGTTAACAATATGGGGCAGCAATTCAGCAAACATCATTTCCTCCTTCCCCTCTATTTACTCGGGTAAAGTCACTTCAAGTTGTTCCTCTTCCATTAATTTTTGCTGGTAGGAAAGATATATCAATATCAGTTTTAAGATGAAAAAGAGCATATACCGTAGAAGCTAATTATTGAGAGAGTTACCATAGGTGTTTTCAAACGAGTCGTGGAAGATCTAATCCAACTGGACGAGCATATTAATGCATTCATTATTTTTGAAGAGAGTGAACTTTTATAGTCATTTAGAACTCTTCCACCAGTACTAAATGTTGATTCAGAGACAACTGTTGTTATTAGAATCGATAATATATCCCTAGCCATTTTTGATAAGCAAGGATACTTGAGAGTGTTCAACTTCCACCAATCAAGAATATCAAAATGTTCAGTATTGACCAAAAAAAGGCCCTCTTCGAGATAGACTTGTAAATCTGATTTTGATGGTTGAATAGAACCAGATGAAAAAACAAAATCAGTAAATACAAACATGCAATCATAACTTTGTGAATTAACCGAATCACTTAGCAACTCCGAAGAAATATTGTCAATTGCAGAACTAGAACTAGCAATATCACTTGCATACGTATTGTAAATTTGCAGCAGAACATCCTCAACTTGTTTAATTTTGGAGTCTAATTCCACATGTGTATACATCTTACCAAAACTAATATGTATGAACTTCATTTTCCAATGAGGATCCAACACAACTGCAACAGACATTAGGAGGTTGCAATCAACCCAATATTTATCAAATTTAACTCTCATAGCAAAAGACATGTTCCTCATATAATCATCGGAGGATGTCGACTCTTCCAACAACAATTTATTTATTTGGAAAACAGTAGCTAAAAAAATATTTGAGGTCGGGTAGGAAGAACCTGAAATCATTTTTTTTCATGTTAATTAAAACAATAAAATTCATTATATGCATAAAATTGCAGAAAAATCACAATTAAGGTTGTGTAGAAATAACTTGAAATTGTTTTTGTCACATTATTAAAAACAACAAGAAATTTTCTGATTTTGTCATATTTCTCCAATCTAAATCTGAAGGCAACCAACTGAAATTGTTATCTCGATTTGCATAGTAAGCAAACACCTTCTGAAAAACAGAAGCAGATTCTAGCATTAGGAATGTAGAGTTCCATCTTGTTGGGACATCGATGCATAAACTCTTTCATGTTGATATCCCTAATTGTCTAGATATTTCAACAAACTTATGTAACCTTCCCGGTGACTTCTTCAGATATTTGATACTCTCTAATGTTATAAATGATGTCATTAATTTCTCTCAAACCAAATTGCACCATAATATTCAATATATGTGTGCACCAACGAACATGAAAGAAATATCCTTTAAAATGCAATTTCCCTCTTGTCATAAAATTATATTGGAGCAAACTAGCAACAACATCATTATTACTAGCGTTATCTAAAGTGATAATGCATACTTTGTCCTGTATCTTCCAATCTAACAAGCAATCACAAATGACATCACAAATGAATGTGCCAGTATGAGGCGGATCCAATTAAATGAAATTAATAATTCATTTTTGCATCTTCTAATTATGATCAGTATAATGAGCAGTTAAACACGTATATCCAATTGTTTGATTGGAAGTCCAATAATCAAAGATTAATGAAAACCTGTGAATATCCCTAAATTGCTTTTTGAGCTTCTCTTTTTCGAACTCTTAAAGTTTCATGCAATCAATTGTTATTATGTTCTTTGAAACTTTCTCATAATTTGGGTTTAAGGACTTCAATAAAATGTTAAACCATGTATGTTCAACAATATTAAAAGGATACTCATGCACTATAATCATTTTGGAGATTATCTCTCTAATGTTGTGTTGATCATAGTTATTTGAATCATGAAAAATTGGAATCTCAACATCTGCATCAAAATCAGTTCGCATAAAATTCAACATTTTTTGTCTTTTTTTGGCAAGACCAACGACTTCCTTATTTTTAGCTTTGATTTGTCAACATTCCCTCACATGACGTAGAAGTTGAGAAGTAGTTCATGTTTTCGATTTTTGAAATTTTGTTCGATAACAAATGCATTGCTAAAAAGTAGTTTGTACCCCTTTAATTGGAAATATTACCTCAACAAAATACTCCCACACTGCTGACTTCCTCTTCCTACCCTTCTTGTTAAGGACTTCTTCACTGCTATTATCAATGACAACTTGAGGTACTACTTCTGGCTCTGTACTTGGTAAATTATGAATGACAATATCGTTGCTATTCTGAGTTCCTGGTAGCAATTGATTGTTGGATGAATCCGATTAAGAAAGATTTAATTCAGAGATATTTGCACTTGCAGACTAACTGAAATCAAAACTACGGAATTAGTATTAAGAATTATGTTCTTTTTGTAAGAATTATGTTCTTCTTCAAGAATATCAAAATGACAATAAAACAAACTCATAAATGTGAAGAAAAATCAATCCTTGTTGAGCAAAATTTGTAATTAGGGAACTCATTACAACTGAATAAGCTATGTTGGAAGCTCATCTTTAAAACATAAAGACACATTTCAAATATACATCAGCTGGAAGCTCATCTTTAAAACAACAACAAAGCTAGTCATTAAAAGAGCCTAGAAAAAGAGTGGTTGGCACATAAAGAGTCAAAACAGGTAGTCATTTCTCAACTTATAACTATTGGAGAGCATCAGGTAGTCATTTCTCAACTTATGCACAACAAGAGTCAAAACAACAAGTCAAAAGAGCTTTGAAATCTTTCCTAAACCAATAAAATTATAATTTTGAACAATTCTTATACAGTATCAATATATGCAGAGACACATTTTTGCCTTTGAGAAATAAGTAAAGCTAGTATATATGAGAGTTGACCAAAGAAAAATATGTTGAGATTTTCATATCTATTTTATACTGTTTCTGATGTTATTGCACTTTAAAGAAAGGTATTTTTNATTTTCATACATATTTTATATTGTTTTTGATGATATTGCACTTTAAAGAAAGGTATTTTTGATGTTATGTTACAGGAATGATGAGTTAGGGTCATTGGAGCAAAAAGATGCAAAAAAGAGCGAATTTGGAGCGAAAAGGACCAAAATGTGGAGAATTGAACTAGGCCACCGACGGTGCCCTCGACCCCGCCGACGACGAGTTTTTCCCGAGACTACAGGACAAAATTCTCCAAAAGCCCGCCGACGGCGAGATTGACGGTTATGCCTACTCAAGCTTTAGATAAGGTCAGATTTTGAAGGGATGCTTAGGCAACTCTTGGGAAAGCTCATCTACAACTTTAAAAGAACATTTTTGGCCGAAAATTGAAGAGTCTAGAGGCCTTGGAGGTTACCATTAGTGTATAGAATTTCCAAAAGAGTGTAACAATTGTGAGGAATTATTCGAGAGATTGTAAGAGTGGAGGGAAAGTGAGATTTTTTCCTCCTTGCTTCTTCGAAGAGGAATTCTGTGTGCAGTAAGGAAACGAAGAGATTCAGAGGAACTTCGAGGAGTGTTCTTGGGGAGAAATTAGAGATAAGTTATTTACTTGTTGTAGTTTGTATGAATTTGATTTTATATATGAATTCTGAGTTTTGTTGTGTTTTCCCCATGAGTTCTGAGTAGTTTTCTCTGTCTTTCTCCTTATCTCGAGGTTTGTGAAATGGTGATTTGAATTGGTGAAGCCATGAAAATGTTTAAGACATTGTGATGATCTTTTCACTTAGATCTTAATTTACTTTTAATTTGTTCAATTGATTTGTTAAAATATGTTAAGTTTTACAACTAAAGTGAAGATTACATCCAAGATTCAGGGAGGTCAAAGCCCATGGAAGTTGGGTGCAAATAAATAGGAAAATAATATAATCGGGTGTAGAATTGGAGATTTTAGAGTGACAGACTAAAAT
The DNA here is from genome assembly GCA_002079205.1 of Phalaenopsis hybrid cultivar. Taxonomy (NCBI): domain Eukaryota; kingdom Viridiplantae; phylum Streptophyta; class Magnoliopsida; order Asparagales; family Orchidaceae; genus Phalaenopsis; species Phalaenopsis hybrid cultivar. Next base: position 164,229 of record JXCR01148514.1, on the reverse strand, counting down.
CCCCAATTCGGTCCTATTGTTTGGGTGTTGAAGTGTAGATGTTAGCCCTCAGGTGAGGGGAACGTGGGAGCTCCGAAGTGAGAGTCGGTATCCTCCCAGCCTAGCCGCAGATTCAGTAAACAAGCATAGGATTAGTCAATGTTCTTTATGTCTGGACCAAAGATTAAAGAATATGTATGCTCCTATTTGGCACAATATAAATTAAACTAATTTATTTTATCCATTCACTATAATTTCTTGACAAAAATGATGCTTTCTTATATATTGAATATCACAATTAAACCCTATTTAGTATCACTAGTTATTTATTAGTTATTAAAATAATCTATTTATTTCAATTTCCTATTAGTGACAGATAAGCAAATTGAACGTCGTTGTTGTAATTAAAGTATTGCTTTTCTAAAGTCTTAGTCCGTAATTCTAAACTACTCCCTATGAGATCGATATCTAGGACTCCATTAGAGTCTTATATTACTTGAGTGATACATATACTTGTGTTGATAAGTGTGACTTTACAATTAATGAATATTTAAAATGTCCACATTTATCTTATATTTTATTGCATATATAAATTCGTTGTCAAGTTTTTGGCGTCGTTGCCGGAGAGTGATTGAGTGAGTGAGTAAAATCACGATCAAAGTAATGGACAAATTAGGATTATTAGAAAATTTTTACTTAAATTCTAACTTATTTTTATATTTATATTTAGTTAATTATGTACTGAGTACTGATTTCAAATTGTATGCATAAATTTGGACCTAAAAATCTTATACCCTACGATTCGGAATTAGAACGCACTGTTAGAAGGAGCAGAAAATTAAGAAGAGAACCCAGAAATTCTGATACAATGGAAAACAATCTGAACAATCAAAGAATAAAGAATGAACACCAACCTAGACCCCTAAGAGATTATGCAAATCCTACAGCATATGAGATTCACTTATCCATCCAAAATCTTGATGTAGCTAATAATTCATTTGAGCTTAAATTTGCTATTATCTAAATGGTACAAAATAATCAATTCGGAGGTACACCAAATGAAGATCTGAACTTACACCTCTCTAGTTTTTTATAATTGTGTGCTACTTTTAAATATGACAGAGTCTCAAACGATTTTGTTAGACTTAGACTTTTTTTCCTTTTTCACTGAGGGATAAGGCTAAGTTGTGGTTAAATTTGTTTAGCACCAGAATCTATTAGAACTTGGGGGAGAACTGTCACAGAAATTTCTATCCAAATATTTCCCTCCATCCAAAACTGCTAAACTAAAAATGACCTTTCACAGAAATTTCTATCCAAATATTTCCCTCCATCCAAAACTGCTAAACTTAGAAATAACATAACATCAAAGGCTAAGATGTGGTTAAATTTGTTAGCACCAGGATCTATTAGAACTTCGGGAGAACTTTCATTTTTTCACTTAGGGATAAGGCTAAGATGTGGTTAAATTCGTTAGCAGCTGGATCTATTAGAATTTGGGGAGAACAAAATTTCTATCCAAATATTTCCCTCCATCCAAAACTATTAAGAACTTGGGGAGAACTTTCACAGAAATTTCTATCCAAATATTTCCCTCCATCCAAAACTGCTGAACTTAGAAATGACATAACATCAAACTTGGGGAGAACTGTTACAGAAATTTCTATCCAAATATTTCCCTCCATCCAAAACTGCTAGAGGGAGAACTTTCACAGAAATTTCTATCCAAATATTTTCTTAGACTTATGCTTTTTCCTTTTTCACTGAGGGATAAGGCTAAGATGTGGTTAAATTTGTTAGTAGTCTTAGACTTTTTCCTTTTTCACTGAGGGATAAGGCTAAGATGTGGTTAAATTTGTTAGCAAAGTTAGACTTTTTCCTTTTTCACTTAGGGATAAGACTAAGATGTGGTTAAATTTGTTAGCACATGTTAGACTTTTTCCTTTTTCACTGAGGGATAAGTCTAAGATGTGGTTAAACTCGTTAGCACCTGGATCTATTAGAACTTGAGGAGAACTTTCACAGAAATTTCTATCTAAATATTTCCCTCCATCCAAAACTACTAGAACTTGGGGAGAACTTTCACAAAAATTTCTATCCAAATATTTCCCTCCATCCAAAACTATTAAGAACTTGGGGAGAACTTTCACAGAAATTTCTATCCAAATATTTCCCTCCATCCAAAACTGCTGAACTTAGAAATGACATAACATCAACTTGGGAGAACTTTCACAGAAAGTTCTATCCAAATATTTCCCTCCATCCAAAACTGCTAAACTTATAAATGACATAACATCGTTCTGTCAGTCCAAATATTTCCCTCCATCCAAAACTGCTAAACTTAGAAATGACATAACATCATTCTGTCAGATTGATGGAGAGTCAATATATAACTATTAGAACTTGGAGAGAACTGTCACAAAAATTTCTATCCAAATATTTCCCTCCATCCAAGGTATTAGAACTTGGGGAGAACTTTCACAGAAATTTCTATCCAAATATTTCCCTCCATCCAAAGCTGTAGAAATGACATAACATCGTTCTATCAAATTGATGGAGAGTCAATATATGAAGCTTATTAGCACCAGGATCTATTAGAACTTCGGGGAGAACTGTCACAGAAATTTCTATCCAAATATTTCCCTCCATCCAAAACTGCTAAACTAAAAATGACCTTTCACAGAAATTTCTATCCAAATATTTCCCACCAGGATCTATTAGAACTTGGGGAGAACTTTCACAAAAATTTCTATCCAAATATTTCCTTGGATCTATTAGAACTTGGGGAGAACTTTCACAGAAATTTCTATCCAAATATTTCTCTCCATAAAAAACTGCTAAACTTAGAAATGACATAACATCACTTTCACAGAAATTTATATCCAAATATTTCCCTCCACCCAAAACTGCTAAACTGGGAGAACTTTCACAGAAAGTTCTATCCAAATATTTCCCTCCATCCAAAACTGCTAAACTTATAAATGACAACATCGTTCTGTCAGATTGATGGAGAGTCAATATATGAAGCTTGGGAGAGATTTAAAGATCCAACTTTCACAGAAATTTCTATCCAAATATTTCCCTCCATCCGAAACTGCTAAACTTAGAAATGACATAACATCATTCTGTCAGATTGATGGAGGGTCAATATATGAAGCTTGGGAGAGATTTAAAGATCTTCTTAGGAAGTGTCCTCATCATTCATTACCAGATTGACTAATAGTTCAAACTTTTTATAATGGATTAGTGGGATCTCTTAAATCGATTATTGATGCTGCGGTTGGTGATTCTTTAATATCAAAACCTTTTGATGAGGCTTATTCATTAATAGAAGAAATGGTTACCAACAATTTTCAATGGCCCTCTGAGCGGGTAAATCCTAAAAGAGTAGATAGTATCCATGAATCTGATGCAATATCTATGTTAGCTTCGCAGATTGCTGCAATATCAAAGAAATCAGATCATTATGGAATGATTTATTCTTCAACACCTCCCATGATGGAAGAAAATTCATCTGGGCAATTTGTGGATGTTCAACCTTCATATGAGACCTTAAATGCTATTAATAGACCCAACAACCCATATTCAAAATATTATAACCCAGGTTGGAAGAATCAATCAAATTTTAGTTGGAATAACAACTCTTCTACAAATCAACAATGGGCAAACAACTCAGTGAACCCATTAGGAAATTCATCAAATCAAGGAAATGCTAACTATAAATTTTCTTATCATCCAGGATTTAACAGTAATACTCAAATTAAGGAAAAGAAGTTGTTTGTGGAAGAGCTGATATTAAACATGGCTCAACAATTATAGAATAAAGGAAATCAATTATAAATTCAAGGAAATCAATTACAAAATCAAGGAACTGCTATTAAGAATATTGAAAACCAATTAGGGCATATCACTATTGCGCTTAGTAACCGAACATTAGGAACTTTTCTTAGTATTGTGGAACCAAATCCTAAAGACCAAGGAAAAGAACAAATCAAAGCGTTACACTATGGAACCAAATCCTAAAGATCAAGGAAAAGAACAAATCAAAGCGATACAATTACGAAGTGAGAATTGGAAACAAGGGTGCAAAAAGAAATAGAAACTGAAAAAGAGAAAGTGGATACCGAAAACATTGGAAACAAGGGTGCAAAAAGAAATAGAAACTGAAAAAGAGAAAGTGGATACCAAAAAAGGAAAGGATCATGAATACCCAGATTTAGAGTATTCATTTACACCAATGAAAATTANTAACCATGGGTTGATGGCTGGCTTGGAACTCAACCCTAGGGTCTAAGATGAGTCAAGGTAGAGCTCATTTGATCATATCAAGCTTAATTGGTTTGGATTTGGTCATAA
>JXCR01148514.1:98830-145869 GCA_002079205.1 Phalaenopsis hybrid cultivar | reverse complement strand
ATATATATATATATATATATATATATATATATATATATATATATATATATATATATATATATATATATATATATATATATATATATATATATATATATATATATATATATATATATATATATATATATATTATTGTTTTTAATTTAGTAAAATATCAAACTAGAAAGTAGAAAAGAGAAAATCACAATATGTAACTTTAAATGTTTTCATTTTATTGATGTTAATTTTATTATAAAATTTCGGACCCAATCACTGACGTTTGGCCAAATAAATAATCCCAGAATAATCAAAATTTCAAATTTTCAATTCAAGCGATATTTGCATAGTATATCTTCAAGTATAGTCTATTGATCGATAGCATGGACCTTTCTCCTTGGAAATCCACCAGATGGTAGGCTCCTCCTGAATAGGCTTTTTCCATAAGAAATGGTCCCTCCCAAGTTGGCTCAAATATCACACCTATCTTGCAGCGTGCAAGAATAGGTCTCTTGAGAATGAGTATGAGATCACCAACTTTGAACGTCCTTGGGCAGACCAATTTGTCATGAGTTTGTACCATTCTTGCCGGGTAAAACTCCAAATGTTGTTGTGCTTCTAGTCGCTTTCCTTCGAGACTTTCCAATTCTTCAATTCTAAGTTTTTCACTTTCTTCTGTTGTAAGCTGATTGGCGAAAGCGACTTTAAGAGATGGCATCTAAACTTCTAGCGGTAGCACGGCCTCGAACCCGTACACGAGTGTGTAGGGTGTACATTGGGTGGGAATCCTGAATGATGTCTGATAGCCCCACAAAGCTTCTAGCAATTTGTTATGCCAATCTCTTTTATTCTCGTCCAGTGTCTTTTTCAAAATTTGTACCAGTGTTTTGTTGAAGGCCTCGGCTAAGCATTTTCCCTGGGATGATAAATTGTTGACTACTTCCAATCTATTCCGTGTCGTTTGATGAAATTATTGATTTTTGTGCTCTTAAAGGTTGTCTCATTGTTGGAGATTATTCTGTGCCAAAGGACGTGTTGTGTTGTAACCTCTCGTAACAACACTACCTATGTCCATTTGTAAAAGTAATATGTAGTTGCAAGAATAAATATGTGCCCCTTAGAAGATGAAGGGTCTATCAGACCTATTATGTCTATGCCTCAACACTCAAATGGTCATGAAGTAATAGTTGGGGGTAGCACATTCAGAGGTTGGTGTAAGACCATCCCATGCAGTTGGCATTGGTGACACTTTCTGGTTGTATCCTTGCAATCGGACATCATTACTGGCCAATAATATCCAAGTCTCTTAATCTTATTTTCATTTTTTATCCTGACTGGTGAGTACCACACAATCTGGCGTGTACCTCTTTGATAGTATTTTGTGCTTCTATTTTGCTTAAACATCGTAGCCACATCTGATCAAATGCTCTTCTGTAGAAGACATCGTCCAGTAGAGTGTATGACATAGCCCTTCTTGTGATGTGATATGCTATTGACTTGTCTTCTGGCAACTTTCGAGTTTGCAAATATTCCATAAATGGCATAAGCCAATCCTCATTGACATCAATAACTATAACTGCCATTCCATCTTCTTCTAGCTTGCATAGATTTCTGAGGTTGATTCGGGACAAAACATGTCTTGCTTGTATTGTGATGTCAATGGAACCTACGAGGGACATGTCAATTCTTTTGCAAGTTTTTCTTAAGCATGAGCATTATCTTCCGAAGGAATCCGGCAGAAAGTTACATTGTGGATCTGCTCTAGCAGCCTCATTGCGTACTGATGATATTCTGCTAACCTTAGCTTCAAGATTTTGTATTACCTGACAACTTGTTGAATGACGAGTTGAGTCACCGTAGACCGTGGTATCTATCATATCCATTGAGATTTTCAATTCCAATCCAGTGATTAAGGCTTCATACTCTGCTTCATTGTTTGTCACGGCTCTGTCAGGTGGTAGGAGAATCTCATACCCTTATTTGGCCTGATGAAAATCAAACTAATTCTTGCTTTGCCTGGTATAACTGTTCCTAATCCTCTGTCTTTTCTAGCTGATGAAGCTCCATCGAAGTACATCTTCAAGCGTTGCACACTGGAGAATTTCCTATGTAATACTTGTTCATCTGCTAACTCGTCATTAAGAGGGGACCCAGCTGGAAATGGGTGTGCAGCAAGAAAATCTGTTAAAAATCTATCCCTTGATAGCGCAGAGGGGAACAAAAGTTATATAAAATTGCAATAAAATCATTTACCATCTTGTTAAACGTCCGGAAAGTGTTGGTCGGGTAATCAAATATTGTCATGGATTAACTTTCAAAATCAGGGTTATCCTATGAGAAAGTATATAGTGTCTAAGCTTTTGGGCAGTGAAAATCAAAACTAGATAATGCTTCTCGATAGATGGATATTTTACCTCCGTCTGTATTAAACGTCGACATAAGTGGTATAGTGTGTTTTCCTTACCCTCATTATTGACATGGGCTAAGAGGGCTACAAGAGAGTCGTCTAAGGTCATAGTATAAAGTATCAATGGTTTCTCCGGGATAGGGGCTGCCAAAACAGGAGGTATCATTAAGTATTTCTTAATGTCCTCGAAGGCCCGATGGTCTTTCTCTTCACAAACAAATTTGGCATCCTTTTTAATTAATGCCGAGAAGGGCTGACTCCTACCCGAGAGATTAGAAATAAAGTAACTCACATATGTCAATTTCCCTTCGAAGGAACGTAGTTGTTCCAAGGTTTTAGGAGGAGGCATTTCTAAGATAGCTTTAATCTTATCTAGGTCGATCTCGATTTCCCGATGACGAACAATGAATCCTAGAAATTTTCCAGAGGTAACGTCAAAGGCGCACTTTAAGGGATTCATCTTAAGATTGTATTGTCGTAATCGTTCAAATACTATCCTCAAATCATACAAATAGTTTATTTTCTATTTACTTTTGATCATCAAATCATCCATGTAGCATTCCAATTGATTGTGAATGAGGTCCAACAAAGATCTTCGTCATCGCTCGTTGGTATGTTGCTCCAGCGTTCTTCAATCCAAATGACATTACTGTATAGCAGAAAATCCCAATAGGTGTTCTGAATGTTGTAAGTGTTGCATCTTCGGGAGCCATCTTGATTTGGTTGTATCCTAACAATTCATCCATGAAAGAAAAAATCTTATTCTGAATGTTGTAAGTGCTGCATCTTCGGGAGCCATCTTAAGATGTCCACCATCATTTCTGGTATCAGTAGTGGGAATTCATCTTTCGGACATGCTTTATTCAAATCTCTGAAGTCGACAAATACACGGATTTGTACATTTTTCTTCTTAACTTGCACAATGTTAGCTAACCATGTGGGATATTTCTCTTCTCTCACAAAGTTAGCATTTATTAACTTCTTCACTTCGGTAATCATTTGCTGCTCTATTTCGAGGCGTATTCTTCTTGGAGCCTATTTTACTGGGCTCATCTCTTTGTCTACCTCGAGTTTATGAACTGCAACCTTTGCTGACAGCTTGGTATTTAATCATAACTCCATGCAAAGCAATCCTTAAATTCTGATAAAAACTTTATCAGTTCTGTGGATTCTTCCTTATCGAGTGAAGAACTTATGAAGGTTGGTCGGGGCTGCTCCTCAGTCCCGAGATTGATTTCTTTCAACTCATCAATTGTTGTCTTAATTTCTTCTTCAAATTATGGCGGAGCATCTTCTATTAGTTGATCAGTAGAGACATCCTCCACATCGAGGCAATCCTCTTCCGATTCACTAGTAACAACCATGCCAAAACTCGTATCATCGACTGGTCTGACCATACTAAATCCAATACCCTCTTTCGAGTTAGGAATTCGATTATTAACATTGCATAATTTTTGACAAATTTGTAACTTATCTTTCAGCATCTGTTTTGGCAAATGCCCCTGTTGAATTAACTTTTGTACACAAGGCGAAAAGTAACCAAAAGGTAATTCCAATAATTCGTTAAAATTCTCATCCAAATTTACATAATTTTCAAGATCAGTAGAAGTATAAGCATAGTAAAATTTGATCAGCTTTAAACCAGCGCTACGGACTTCCTTGACCTCTAAATTTTCGATCTTTTGAGGGAGAATTGGAGTAAGGGTCATGGCGTTCACATAGTTGTTTATTCGATCATACATTGTCTCATATTCACTTTTCTCCGTATCTTCTAAGAATATCTCGTATTGAGGTTTCTTCTATTTTTTTATTATTATTTCTTCTTTAGAACTTTCTTCGTCATCAATGTTGGTGGTCGGCCTAGTCTGTTCAACAATCACATTGGCTCTTCCTCGTTCATGTCCCTGCCTCAATCTCGAGTATATGGGTTAAAATAACCCCTATCACCTCGTTGTGAAGTGATAATAGCAGACTATCAAAGCGGCGTTGAATGGCCTCTTCTTTGTGACTCCTCCGAATCTTCCACTTCATTCGCCACAACTTCACGAGAGAAGACAGTGTTCTTTAGAGGCGAGTAGTAAGTGTCGTCTTCATGGATGTCAACTTCATGAATTAAAAACAGTTGTAAATCTCCCTTGATGCAATATTCTTGTCCTTCCTTATAATACTTAACGCATTGATGTAGGGAATATGAAACCATGTCATGCTCATGAATCCACGGTCGACCAAGTAGAGCATTAAAAGAGGTCTCGGCGTTGATGATATGAAATTTAGTGGTTAATACTAACTCTCCAACTTTCATAAGCAATGTAATTGATCCAAGGGCTCTCTCTCCCTTTTGATTGAATCCTCTTAACATCATCTTATCAGCTATAAGAACCTGAGCTTCAATGTCCAAATAGGCCAATGTTCGTAGGCTCATCAAGTTAAGGGATGCTCCAGAATCTACTAAAACTCTGGACAACACGAATATGTCGATGTTAACAGAGATATAGAGTGGATGATTATGGTCGGAATTACCGAGCAACAAGTCTACATCAGTGAAAGTTACCTCAGGCTGTTCTTTTAACGAGAAAACTTCATCCGAGGATGAGCTGGCCAACTGGGCTAAGCAAATATCTGGATCAAGCAGTGTCGTAACCAGAGACTCTCCCATTTCCTTTGACAAGATTAGAGCGCCATAGATGCTTAGTTTGGCCGAAAACTTCCTAAGGTGATCTAGCACGTTATAATCCACTTTACACGGCCCTCCAACCTTTACTTGGTTATGTGGCTCTTCTGTAGATGGAGGTGGAGATGGCTCTTCTTGAGTTATAATTTGTTTTCCTTTAACCACTGGAGCTGACCTTGAGGGTAATACTTTTTCTCTCCTTAGATTTATCTCAATGATTTCTTCTTCTTGAGATGTTATAGGTAAAATTTTTGGTGTTTCTTCTTCTTCATTGGAGAAATCCAAGTTGATAGCGAGCGGTGCACCATGGCACTCGAAGACTGGTTTCTCACTCACGGTGCCATCGTAACTGGTGTCGTCGATGTCTTTTTCATCCTGTCTAACAAGTTGATCAAACTTATGTACAATTTGAGGATCAGTTTGAGAATCAAAATCAAAGCTAGAGTGACCAAAATCAGTCATGCTATCACCATAAACAGTTAAAATGTAGCCGCAATCACCATCATTATATTTATAATACCCCCATAGGGGAAAAAAGATAATCATACATGATAAAGGGTTCGAGGATTTTCTCCCCTGAATCTGAGACCAATCTAACAGAGGTAGTCTCTATCATACCCCCCACGCTTTCAGTCTTCGTGACGTCATTCTTTTCTTTCTTCTCTGGTTGTGGTAATTTCTCTGATGAAACTTCTGTCTCTGGTTGAACAGATTGTAGACTCTGAATGCTCGTCGGAACTAAAGTTGTCTGAATCTGATCCAATATCTTTTTGGATGACATGCTCCAAACTGTAGTCTATTCATCTCTTTCTGAGTACGGATCTATTGGAGTGATTGGCTCGGCCAAAATCATATTTACAGAACCTCTTTCAGGTTCTTTTAAATATTCTTTTAGGATTATTATATTCCATTCTTTAAGGTTCTTCTTGAGCCAATCCTTGAAGATGAAACAATCATCTATATTGTGTATGAGCATCCTGTGATATGGGCAATAATTGGGTTGATCTTTCTTATTGACCTCTTCTGACTTCTTTGAATATGGTAATTTGAACTCAGACTTCTTCATTAGATTTCTGAACATCTTGGGTACTGCTTCGTCTTTGAAGGAATACGCCACTTTCTGTCACCCTAATAAAGACATTCCCTTATTCTCTGCTCGGTATGATCCTCTCTGTCGTTGTTGCTAGCCAGACTATCCATACTATTGTGTCTGTTACTGTCGGCTATGCTGTGATGGTGGTTAGGAATCTTGAAGAAAGTTTTCTGCATAAATTTTTATTGGTTGTTTTCCCTTATCAACCATTGTCATTGTCCCGGACTTCTTCTCGAATATCTTAGTTGTCCTGGACTACTCGTCCCTCTCATGAGAATCCATATGCTTGAGTTCTTCTTGTAGATTGTTTACTTTGTTGAGTAGCTTCTCGAAGGATTTGATGGTTAGTCCATTGAGCATGAAAGCTACAAGCCCATGGATGCTCTTGACTAAGATCTCAATTGCATGATGTTCTTGTGCTGGGGTTCACATGTTATGCTAAAGTTTCTTCACCTCAAAATATAATCTACTAGAGTCTTGTTAGGCCTTTGTCTCACTACAACAAGATCTCCAATAGAAACATGATGCTGCACTCCGGTAAATCTCTTCACAAACAACTGCTTTAACTCGAAGAATGTCCTCACTGATCTGTTATGTAATTTGGCATACCAAGCAAATGTTATCTCTGATAAGCTACTGACAAACTGAAAAAAAAAAGCAATGCTTCGTTACCTCCGATGTTGCCACAACTAGCTCAGAAATGTGCTATGTGTTGTCTGGGATTTTCAGTCCCGTCAAATATCTTAAAGTTCAATGACACAAAACTTTTAGGGTAGGGTAGGATATCAAATTCTTCCAGGTAGGGTCTACCCTTTAAAACCAATGCACCACCCTTAGATTGAGCTAAGGCCTCCCAAACTTGTTTGACCATTTGTTTAAATGCATTCTCTGGTATGATGCTTTGGGCAGAGCCCTTCTTTTGTTGATCAGCTTTGTTAGCCGACGCAACTTCCATCCTGTCATCTATGATATGTATAACTTCTGGTTGGTTGACTTCTGGAGAAGCTAACTGTTGTGGTTAAGATTGTCCCTGAGCTGCAGCCTATCAGTCATAGTAGTGGTCATCTCTTCCATTCTTTTCTCCATTTGGCTGATTTGCTCATCCTTCAGGAAGACAGCACTACACAGCTCATCTACGACGTTCCCCTTAGTAAGAGGTTGGGCATCACGCGCAGATATAGCGACTCTGGTTTTGATGACATTAATATCCATCCAGTCTTCCTCAAGGTAGTCCTCAGAGTCTTCATTTTCATCATCAATGGGAATTCCATGTTCTCCGGCTAACTCTGAAATCTCGATCTTGAGCCTTTTGATGTTTTCTTCAATTATTAACCCTTGTATCACTTTGAGATCCAGAGGGCTCTGCTGGATATCCTCTACCTACGTATCCCCTTCGTTTGCATATGCTGTGACCATGTCGGATACTTCAGATCCCTGCTCTATTTCATAATTCCGTCATATGGGTTCAAAGAATTGTATTGGTACATCGACCTTGGGTATCCACACCTTTTTTCTTTGACGGTGATGCTTTGAGATGGGGTGTCTCAACAGAAACATTGACATGTCGAAGAGAGGAATGCTCCTCATGGAAAACACCAGACATAGTACTAGGCAACCTGTTTATCTTTTCCTTCGAAACTTTGGGAAAATCTTTATGGTTGGTAATTGGTAGAACTCTCGGACCCGGACGCAACTTAACTCGTTGACAGCTTACTGGTCCAGTAACGGTAGAATCGGTAGTGACGATGGTAGTATCAACTCTGCTCCCTAAGGGGAACCTGACGAGAATGCAAGGAAGTAAAGTTTTAGTTGGTGTATGAGACCGTATGGCAGATCTGACGTCCCTTAGTATTTCTCTCTTCATATGAGGGGATACTGCACATCCTACTCACTTAAGCAAAGCACTAACTGAACAACCCTCTTCAGCAGCTAGTCTTTGAAACATTGTACTAACTCGGATGATAGGAGTAGGCTTCTTCATCTCCCCACCATGTCCATGAGGTGCTGGTAATACAGCGGCAATGCTCTGGATACTCTTGTGCCCATCGATGCCCATTAAGGGATGGAACCTACTCTCTCGCAAAAGCAAAGAAGTATCCAAAAATCTCAGTTCCTCCTGATGAGGAATTTCATCAACAGACACATCTTCATAAATATAAGCTTTAGTAGCCTTGCGAAACTTTTGGCTATGGTTTCTCCTTTGCGACCGAGTTAATGACGCAACTCATGAACTCGATCCAATTTTGAATACTGACAGTGGGACAACCAATCCTTCATTTTGGCCTTCGACAATCATAACCTATTTTCCCTTAGCAGAAACGAGAAACACAGGCTCAACAGGCGTCGTAGTGGCAGTAGTCTTTCCCTCCTTGTAAGAAGGGAAATCCTGAGGGCAGTTCAGGTTAAACTCAACAAACGATTCCTGAACCTCTAGAGCGGCAACTTTCATCACGACGAATGGGGCTTTCCCGAGAATGACCTCGAGATACTCAAATCCTGCTCCAAACTTGATGGTGGGAGTGACATTGCGAGCACTACGGCTCGTTGGCAGGTTGCACGAAAAGGTGAGTGTTGGAAATGTCATTGCAGAAACTTTAGAAAAGGAAAACCCTGGGGTTAGTTATTTGGCCAATACTCCATAATCATAGTACGAGCACTACAAATTAATAGAGGTTGATCTGTAAACCAGGTAAGTTTTTATTTAATATTAAAATTTTAGTAAAAATGGTTTAAAATTTTGAATATTTAGTTAATATAAATAATATTAAATAGCAAGCGCAGCACGACACAATTCGATTTAATTTGCAAAATAGCAAACTAAACTCGAAAGAGAAAGTGAAGTTCAAGACCCAGTGTGGGATCGACTTCACAACGCGCAATGCCTAGGTGGAATTAATCTACCAACACACCTATTGGGGGTCCGACCCCATACAAAGATTAAAAGTCCTTAATGGTCTCATGAACCTCCCTGTTCATAGGTGATTTGAGCAGACAGTCCTGAAGTCCAAAGAGTTAACCACACTTTCCCAAGATAGAAATGGGTGAAGCATGCCAACGGAATGAGGGTAATTTGGTCCAAGAGGGACATGGACACATTATCGATGTGGGAAGATAATATTTCCTGATAAATATGGAGAGAGAAGCTAATTCCCCAGCAGAGTCGTCAGAAGTTATCGGCAATATTTTGGTTGAAGAGTTGTCCGTTGGAAGTTGTTGGTCATCGGAANTATATATATATATATATATATATATATATAGTTTAGAAAAATATGAAATCAAACTGATCTTATATGTTCCATAGTTTAAATGAAAGAGCAATATACCTCATATCCTATATCTATCCCGAAAGATAAACATAAGACTTGAGGGTGAGGTTCGATCAAATAAACTAATAAACATATAATATATGTTTGGTCTACGAAACCATTTTATTTGTCGATAAGTTCATCTATTTAATAAGAAGAATTATACAGGTTTTATATTAAGTTAGGTTCGGAAAAGCTTTCTATAAGGGCAAGCCCCTATAGTTAATTACATCTTACATAACTGAAGTCACATAAGAAAACTCTTGATAAAAAATCAAGAAATATTATCTTCAAATAGGTCAAAAGATAGAACTTTTCAATGAAATCAGACAAAGAGGTCTAAAAGGGGAATGACTCAAATTTGGAGCACTTTTGTTGTAGTGTCCAAAGGAGGAAGAGTTAGAGGATGTCATAGATCTAGAGGAGAACATCAATGACTTCCCAAGCTATCTTATAGTTTGGCTTTAATTTAGAGGAGAAATTATTTGAATGTTTCATCCTGCCAATTTTATTAATTTAGGGCTTACATTTGCGTGGAACGATCACACAAATAGCCTGAAAGAAGTGAGAATTTAGATCATGACGAACGACAACCTCATAATCCTAAGACGAGTTACAGCTTGCATTGTACAGCAGAGCTGTACATATGCCTAAAGAAAAGGTTGAGGATTTATGACGCACTAGGCGAACGACCTCGAAATCCTATGGCTTGTTATTTAATTTTAGTGAATGATTTAGATGATGTAGACATGTTCTGTTGTTGAAGATGGTCATGCTGCCCACGATGCTAGCTCCGAGCTCCCTGTCGTAGCACCTTCGAGTTTGAAGTTAATTTTAAGTGTACATGTAATTGTTGAGTCAACGAACTATTATCGCGTACCTCCTATGAAACCAACTACTGGTCTCCAATTCTAAGATATAGTGTGTAAAAGTAACAATAGGAGGTACAAGTATAATGATAAAATTTTAAAAAAATGAGCTAGCATGCATTGTATCAACAGAAGAACTACAATTAGGAAAACTCAAGAAAGAGCGACAAATGACCCACGATGAAAAACTTGTGAAAATTGACAAATGACTTGCAACAGAAATCTCGAAGCAACAACAGCAAATAGCGACTTAAAGAAAGTCACTGAAAACATGGAAAGATCCTGGAAAAAGACCACGATTGCTTTACCAAAATATTCCAATAAAATCAAACGAAAAAACCTGAAGAAAGAAAACTGAAGCACTCGGGTTGGGGCTAAGCTCAGATATTATCTATTTTTACTCGAGGGACATCAAAGGCTGTTATCGGTAACCCGAAAGTATAGAGCCTGCCACTCAACTAGAAGGGTGTCCTACTAAACCTAAATTAGGAGGGTACTCCTTAGCCCGGTACTGGTAATCGATAAGTGGACAACCAAATTACAATATATTTAAAATTTACATTTTAGCATGCACATGGATTTCAGGCATACAAAAGGAAGTTGTATCAGTTTTGAGGTAAAATATTTTTTATAAATATTATATTTATTCTTATCAAGTCTGCTCTTATCAGTTTTAAAAATTATAATTGTCCACGAGTAGATCACGACGTCGGGCGTAGAACCGCCAACAACCTAAGAAGGTACGAGTCCCCGCTAGTCTTGTGTCGGTGAATGATATTATCACCCTACAGTTCATCAAGTCCCAAGATTGGGTCCTGATGTCGTAGAATTGAATATCATTCAGCTCTACCACCGGTGTGCCTTTGTCATCACCGCCCTAAGCCCCAAAACAAAACCGACTTACTTTCGACCTTGCTTGATGGTTTCATATATAAAGAAAGGATTTATATGAGCGCTTATGTATCAGACATAAGCACCGAAAATTGAACCAAGAAGCATGAAAAAAAGGAATAAAAATTGAGATGAGAGAGAGAAGAGGAACTGATCCACCCAAAAGGTCGAAAAGGCGAAGGGTGAATCAGCCCTCAAAACTTATGACGAAAAGATCTGAAAATGAGGTCCCAAGATCCTTCAATCAACCCAAAAAGGATATCATTTTCTCAAATTTTATAAATGAATCAACCCAAGAAGGTTATCCCTTCAAAATCTTGTTTTGAACAGGTCAAAACGGGTCCGAATCAATATGACAATTGTATACACGGCTCCGCCACCACTTACATATTCACACACCCAAGCCTGAACTCAAATGTGGCATTTATGTTATCCAGATTTTAATGTCAAAGCTCCAAACTCTTTTTGAACTATAATTTTATAAGCTTTCAAACCCCTTTCCAAACGGCAATCTTATGAGTTTCCCAAAAATAATATTTTAAAGTCTTTCATATTTGATAAATTGAATAAAGGGATGTACTCCACAACGACATTCTTCAAAATTCCTAAAATCTTGCAAACAATAAAGCCGTCTAATTCCAATTTCAACCACAATATTTCCATGTCATATAAGCATGAAATCATACAGATAAAACCATATAAATGCTCACGGCCAAGGACAACAAAGAGAGGCAGCCACCAGCCCAACTTATCACGTAGAGAAATCACAAGATAAGGTTCACGACCAATGCAACAAGAAGAAGACCACCACTATTTAAGCTCACAAATAGGGATAGCAAAAGGATTGCCCATATCTCAAACTCACGGGTAGGGGCAGCAACTACAAGGAGCCAAAACCAAATCCCAAACCAATTTTTTTAATTATTTGGAATAGATCTCCACATGTATTCGAATAGGGGCAGCCAAGGGGAACTAAAACCGAGCCCAACAAAAGGGCAAAAACATAGCCACATCTTAACCAAAATGAGCCTAATAGAGAAGGTCAAATACATAACAATATTCCAAGTAAAACCAAACACACGAAAAGAACCGAACCAAGCCAAACTCAAGGTGAAACTGAGCCTGATCTCAGGAAAAAATGAACCCAACATAAGAGTTAAATCGAACCCAGCAAAAGCACCGTGCCAAGCCAAATAGAGCAGAATTTCAGCATTACCGAGGCCATCAAATGGGTTAAAACAGAAAGAGAACATTCCATGGAAAATTCAACTCAGTAAAGGAGCCAAATCGAGCCTAGCAAAGCGGGCATACCAAGCAAAATTTCATGCAAAACCAGGCCAATCTCGAGCCAAATCTCAGGCCAAACAGAGCCCCACCTAAGAGCTAAAAACAGAATATAGTTTCCATTAAATTGAGCCCAACAAAGAAAACAAAAAACAGACAAAATTTCAGCAAAAATCGAGTTCAACACATAGGGGAAACGAGACAGTGTTCCAGCCAAAGCGAGCCCAACCTTATGCAAAACCAAGCCAAATCTCAAGCCAAAATCGAGACCATCAAAAAGGACAAAAAACAGAGCCATGACAGGTAAATCGAGCCCAGCATAATGCCCAAACTGAGCCATCCAAACAGGACAAAATCCGAGTCCAGCACAAAGCCAAACCGAGGCGGCACATGGCTAAAAACCAAGCCATCACGAAGCCAAAGCCAGGCAACAAATCCAGAAATTTTTATTTAGATGAATCGTAGAAACCTTGTTTTGAAATTACGCAAACAACAAATCAATTCTCATGATTTCCATAAAATGAATACACATATGAATTTTTATAATTCCATAAAACAAGATGGTTAAGAGCACCAACATAGACATTCAAACATGCCATCCAATTCCTCATCCTTCAAAATGTTTATGTTAAATATGTATGAGAGCTAGGTGGCCTATATGTAAACTCTTCTCTTTCTTCTTAGTGAAATAAGCATATTCATGAATGGGTTCAAAAAGTGTCAAAGCCAAGTGTATGTGAATATAAAAGCTTGCATGTGAGATATGAAAATACATAGGAACCTTATGCTTACGAGTCAAGACCTCCCAAGCTTTCACATTTTTTTTTAATACAATTTCATCGAAAAAAAAAAGTTTCACTCACAAACATAGCACCCAACTCTCATGTATTCACATATCTAGCATCTAATTTTCAGACTTTTACAAATGAGCAAACCAAAATTTTCAAACTTTAACAAATACAACACCCAAAATTTCAGATTTTTCAAATTGAAGGTTAACGGCTTCAGAATTTCACGAATTGAACACCGAAAACTTCAGATTTTTATAAAACCACTCTTGAACACGTTTCTTTTTTTTTGAACTCCAGATTTTTCATAAGGAAAAGCATTGAAATTTTTGGATTTCTACAAACTCCATGGCTTTCAAAAACATGTAACGAAAGCTTTTTTGAATCAAGTCGTCAAGCCATAAAGCTCCAAATAGTGAAATGCATACAAGAAGGAAACCAAATCAGCAAACCATAAGGTATCCACAAAGGTATCACATGCAACTCGAGCAAAGAAAGGCAACCACGAGGAGCCAAATCGAGCCCCCCAAACATGCATATGTATTTTTTTTTTTTAGCTTCAACAGAGGATAAAAATAAACATAGCCTCCTACATACAGTTCGAACAGGAGAATAACAAGAAGCAGAGAAACAAGACTAAGCCCCGAAGCAAGAGTTTTAGCAACCCTCAACAATAAATATCATCATTTGTACATGTTCCAAAATAAGAGGGCAACTGTAGAGAACGAAACAAGGCCCCCAAATGATTTCAGATTTGCACAAATCAGCCACCCAAGTTTCAGATTTTCACGAATAAGCCACTAAAAGTTCGGATTTTTTAAAAAAATGAGAATTTGCATAAGGTGCATAAAGGAAGGATTCAAAGGCCTCACCACTAACTTTGATACAAATATGATAAACTAAATTTCCATGCACCATTTTAACAAACACCTAGCATGCAACTATACATTCACCAACTTGGAATTAAAAAACTTCATTTTTCATTTTTTTTTTCTTTTTTGTTTTTGACTCTCAATCATCCAAATAAAGACGTCAGAAATAATTTCAGCATAAAAGGGAAACACCACGTCAAATGACTAAAGAAAAGAAAAAGGGAAGAGGTTTTCACTTGGTGTAGAGCACACAAGAAGATCAAGAGAAGCTCCAAAAGCAATCAGACAACACCTCCCCCTTTCCTTTGAAAATTTTGGCCAACCACTAAACCTCCCCTAAATGGGGGTCTTATTGTCATGACGGAGAAGCAAAGCTCACCTAAACCTACCCATGGTGGACCAAATTGAGGGAGGCGGGAAAACGGTGACAAACGTCGCAAAGAAGAGCAGGGGATAAGAGATCGGGGCGCATGGAAGCTACGACTGGGAAGAGAAAGGAGATAATGAATACAACAAGGAATTGGTCACGCGACTCAAGGACTCTCGACTGGCTCGGTCGTGAACAAGAGAGGGGAAGAGGCGAGGGCTCGGTCACGAACAGGAGAGGGGAATACGCGGACTCAGACCTAGGGATTTTGACTTTTAGGGAGAAAAGAAAAAAAACAAAAAAAATTGCTATATTATAAAAATAATAATAATAATAATAATATTATTATTATTATTATTATTATTATTATTATTATATGCTTCATTTAGTGATTTTTCTCGCAGACATATTCTTGCAGCAGAATTAACATCTCCCTTAGGCAAAATCGACGTTATAGACGAGCTGGTGCAGTCCGTTTCGTCATCTTGGGTCGTCCAGGCAACCTCGTCATCGATCTGGTCAAAAACGCTTCAAATTCGATTTCCATCAAAATTTTGGTTCAAGATCAATCGATCGGGATGGTGCAGATGGTTGACATGAGATGTTTAGAAAGGATTTGAAGTGATTTAGAGTTGGTTTGGGAGTTTAATTTAGTAGATTTTAGTCACTTAGTCAATTTTGGGGTGTTGGATTGAACATGTGTTTAGGTTAGATTACGGTTGGGTTAGGTTTAAATTGATGATTTAAAATTGTTTAGGGGAATGTCATAAAGAGTTTTCAATATAAATTGGGTGCCAATTTTGGGATTCGGGCATTCAATTTGGTGGAATTTGGGGACATGGCCAATTTGGGGCAAATTTGGGGATTTTGAATGTGGATCGAAATTGAATGAAACTGAGGCTTGACCAAGGCCAATTAAAAGTCCAATTTGATGTGTAGGATCATTATGAAGAGTTTAGAATTCAAATTAGGGCAAATTGAAATCAATTTGAGGTCAATTGAAGAGTCTAAATTGGTTTTGAGGACAAAAGGCTGAATTAAGTAATTGGTGAGATTGAGATGTCAAACATCTTGATTTGAGCCATGGACCAATGGAATCTCCATTTGGGTCCACTATGTACTTGTGCTAGCTAAACTCAAACCTAGGGCTAGAGGGTCTAGGAGATCATCTACATGAGTCTCCCAAAGGATCAAGGGATGAAAGTCAACATGTTTGGGTTTGGGCTTGTGAGTGAATGGGGGTGAAAGTGAGTGATAGTGAGTGCAAGTGAGTGCAAGAGAGTGAAAGCGCTCCAAACCAACACCCAGGGTCACCCTAAAGTCAAGCAGTCCTATAGGAACTCATCTTGAGCTCCCTTATGTTGACCCCACCTACTAAGTGCTAGAGGTTATGACCAATATGTGGAACTTCAAGTTGAGCCGAGAGGGGTTTAGAATTCCTAAAGGTGAGGGTTCCTCTTCTAGTTCTCTAGGAATAGTCACAGGAAAGTCTTATGGCTAGACCATATGCTACTATAGAGGAAAAACTAAACCTCAACCAAAAGTGAGGTCAACATGATGTAAAGGTAATCTTTTCTTCTTCCAAGCTCAATGGTACTTCAAAGGTATTGCATTATTTTATTTCAGCTCACCTCCTTCCTTTGAATCATTTAAGTGAAGTAACTAGAGAAATAACTTTTCTAAATTACTGTATTCAAGAAAGAAAACATATAGATGTGGGCGCTCTTATTTAAGATGTTATTAGTTATTCTGCGAGAGCTAATACGACTTCATGTCTTGAATTTCCATCTCTAATATTTACTCTTTAAAAAGCCTCGGGAGTTAAGTTTGAACATTATAAAGAGTAGTTGAAGCCACTTAATCCAATTGGGAAGGCTAATGTTAATGTATATGGACGACCTAGAGATAAAGTTCAAGGTGCACCTTCTACTTCTACTTCTAGACCTTCTACTTCCACTGCTACTGAGCCTCCATCTGGATTCTGGGATGTATTGAGTGAAAGATTTTGGGAACATCAGAATGATATGTTCTTGATGCAGTTTCATATGGAGGATATGGACAATGATTTTGATTATATGATAAATTTTATTAGAATGAGTGACTATGATGCTAATTATGATGAGGCATTGGTGAAATTCATGAAGGGAGACCACGCAGTTGAATTTCCTACATGTCATTGATTTACACTTTTTGAGAGTCACATATCTATGGATGAAGATATTCCCTTTGATTCTGATGATGATGAGGATTAAATTTGTTTCTTATTTTGTAGCAATTATGATTTCTAGATCTATCTTATGTTGGATTGTGTATGTATGTTTTGTTGCTTTGTACTTTTCTTTTTACTGCTATTTTTGTTACTCTTTTGCTTGGAACTGGATATGTGTTAGAGTAGCTCTTTTACATTATAAATTTTTAAGATATAGTTGTTTTTAATTTGAACTGTCTACTACTCAACACGTTGTTTTTTTTTTATTGTACATGCACTATTCTCCTATTTAGAATTTTAAAATTTTCTCTTTCTTCATGCTTATTATAAACTTAACTGTCTAAACTAATTTAAAATTTAGGTTTGGGGTCGGATTTAGAGAGTCTTATAGTGTGTGAGAAGTTTTCTTTTTGAGTCTTTGTTATTTCTAGAGTTTGTGAGTCGTGTAAGTGTTTTCGAAGTCAGAGAAGTCAGAGAACTTCAAGAGAGTGCTTGAGGGAAAATTCCAGATAAGTATTTGTATCGTTGTCCTTAAATTTTGTACTTTGGATTGGAGTTTTATAAATATGTTTTGTTTTGTTATTCCCATGCTTCGTGAGTGGTTTTCTTTTCTTTCTCCTTGCAATATGAAGTAAATAAGTAAGTGATTTTTTATTTTCTTTAGAACTTCTTTTATTCATAAAAATTCTGATGATATTTTTACCTGTCCTTAATTTATTCCACAAATCGGTCACTTGTATTGTTAAAACCTGTTAAGGAACTTATAAACCCGAAATGACTAAGATTTTTTTACTTTTAAGTATCACACTCTACCTTGGAAAGAGCAGTCGTGATCATCTAAAGGGGGTGCTAATAAATAGGCAGATAAGCTTTGTTGGATGTAGAATTGATGTTTCTAGAATGACATGTTGGATTCTTTTGTCAATTTGGTCTAGAGATTGGAACTAAGGGTCACCGGTAGGTCCTATAGAGAGTACACATCGGGTAATCTAGGAGTAAGAGACTAGAACTTACCCAACACTACAATACATGCCGACAAGAACTTTAGATTAATTAATGTTCTTTACACAATTCAAAAGAAAGTATGGAAATTGGGTATGCTCCTATTTGTCACAATACCACATTTAAGTTTCTAAACAAATTTTGAAATCCTTCACTGATTACGAATTATTGGCAAGGAGAAAGTCTTTTTATATATATTGTTTAAGTCATTACATTTACTTTTATTTGCATATTAAACTTAATTTTCATCTTTAGATAGTTTTTACAATCTAAGGTAAAGTTTTCTTAAAGTCAAAATTTTTGTATTTCATTTTATTGTTTACCTGTTGTTGGCTTCCTCGTGGGATCGATACTGGGGATTTTAAAGAAAACTCTATATTACTTGAAATGATAAGTAAACTTGCATAGTAACTCTAGTAAGAAAGCTATTTCTTTAATCATTTTACATTTTTTCTCACTAGTCGCTAAATATAATTTGGGTCAGGAGGAGATTGAGAAAAGTAGTTTGTATTTTACTTGTTTTACTTGTTCTTATTGTGTAAACTTATTTTGGTATATAAATCCATGTTTTGTTGTATCTTTCTCATGAGATCAGAGCAGTTTGCTTTTTCTTTCTCCCTGCATTGAGAAATAATCATGTGAAGAATTGAAATTTTTTAGAAGTGTTTGAATTTTGTAATTGTGATGATTCAAGCTTTGAACTTCATTTACTTAATCAATCTAGCCATTTGTTAAATTAAAATTTGTTGTGAAATATAATGATCAGAAAGTGCTATACTTTCCTCAACCAAGTAAGGATCACATTTGAACTCATGGATGAGAATGTAGTTTATATAGTTAAGTGCAAATAAATAGAGAAATAAGTTTTGATTGGCGTAAATTGGTGATTCTAGTGTAACAAGATAGAACCTCTAATTTGATTTAGAGGTTGAGAACTTAAAGCTAAATGTTAGCCTCCGGGCGGAGAGATAGTGAGAACTCTAAATTGAGAGCTAGTATCTTTCTAACCTAACCATGAATTTAGGAATTGACTCTACATTAGCCAATGATTTTTATACACTTGTAAGAGGATAAACAATAGGTATGCTCATATTTGGTACATTATAATTTATAACAATTTGTATTATTCACTGATAATAATCTTATTGCAAGGGGATGGATAATTTCTAAAATTTGAATTCTTCTTGATAAAACTTTGTTTTAGTTAACTTAAAATTTACTTTGCGTTTAGAGATAAGCGTAGTAGATATACTTTACTTAGTTTAAAAACACAAATTTTGACCTGCATTCTTAGTTAAGTTTTTTGTCATTTAATTAGAGTTTCTTTAAATTAATATTACAAGGATTCCAAACTTCCCCATAGGATTGATACTTATGACTCCATTAGAGTCCTATATTACTTGAGCGATACATATACTTGTGTTAGTGTCTCAGTGAATATTTGAAATTGATAAATAATACCTTAAATCGCTAGGAGCGACAACTATAATTATTTACAGAAATATTAAAATTCCTGAATTATATTATTGTTGTGGTTGCCGCAATAACCAGACCACAATCACTGGGTCTACTTAAATTCCTTTGCAAATATTTTATGTCCTAATACAATTCCTCCTGAAACCATAAATTTGTACTTCTCCTAGTTGAGAACCAAATTGGTTTCTTTACAGCATTTCAACACTTTTGCTAAATGATCTAGACAAGAATCAAATTATGGTTCAAACACTGAAAAGTCATCATCAATACTTCAATTCATTTCTCAATATGGTCACAAAATATATACATCATATACCGTTGAAATGCAACAGATGTGTTATACAACTAAAAAGACATTCTTCAAAAAATAAAAGTCTCATAAGGACTTGTAAATGTTTTCTTTTCTTGATACTCAGTAGCTATAGGTATTTGGTGATACACAGAATATCCATCTAGAAAGTAAAAATATGGATGGTCAGCTAGCCTATCCAACATCTGATCCAGAAAAGGTAAAAGAAAGTAACTTTCATAGTAGTAGAATTTAATTTTTCATAATCATACTCGACACGTAGTGGCAGTTCTAGTTAGATTAAGTTTATTCTATTCATTTATAGATACTGTCACTCCTCATTTCTAAGGAACATAGTGAATAGCGCTAACCCAGGAATTATCTTATATATGATAGATAATACCTGCATCAAGCCATTTCAAGATTTCCTTTTTGACAACTCCTTTCATAATTGGATTTAATATCCTTTGAGGATCTACCTGGGGTTCATGAGCATACTCTATCAGGATTCTATGCACACAAATAGAGAGACTAATCCCCTTTATATCTATTATGGTCAATTCGAAAGTCTTTTTATAATTCCTTAGAATATCCATTAATTTCTCCTCTTATAAATGAGTCAAATTTGAGGATATGATAACTAGTAATGTAGATGACTTCCTTAAGTAAGAATACTATAAGTATCTTGGAAGTACCTTACTCTCAGGTTCAGGGGTTCCTCAACATAAGTAATAAAAGATTTAGTAATTTTTGTCGTATTTAGAATCTCAAACCTCTAATGAAAAAAATTTAAATCGTAAAAAATCAATAGATTTGATTCATTCTGAAAGTCTGTATCTTCTTCTTCATCCATATCTTTTAAATGCTTTAGAACTTTTTCCTAGTTCATAAAACAAGCAACAAAATCACTCACTAGAGCACAGTAGATCGTGCTTGAGGGTCTAATCATAGTCTTGAGACATGATAAATAATTAAAGTGAACGATTACAAATTTCACACGAGCTTACAAAGTGAAGTAAAGTAGAATTATAATTCTAGTTTTTATGTTAAAGGAAAAACACCCACATATAACACGATCGACTATTACGACATACTAAGTAAAGTTGTTCAGTTGCAATATATGGGTTATGTTAAACGTGTTGTCCACATGTTCAACAATGAGTGGTTTGATCTTATTCCTAATCGAGGAGCATGGACACTCTACTTGTATGATATTACTGAAGTTAAAGTGAACATAAGATATGCAACGTATGACCCATTTATTCTAACACGTCAGGCTAGTCAGGTTTATTATCTTCGATATCTTGGTTGAGTAGAAAATAAACTTGATTGGGCTTTTGTATTGAAGAATACACCACGAATAACTATTGAGATGCAAAATGTTAAAGAAATTTTTCAACAAGAGTCAATTATGTCTGATTTTTAAATTCAACTTAGCTCAATTGATAAGGAGTTGCTCCTAGAGAATACCACGGGCCTTCATGAAGAAGTCCCTCTAGAGAAAGATGAAAATGATGATTAGATTGATGAAGAAATTTTTAGTTATTTATCATTTAGCTGATCAAATGAAACAAAATAAAAAATGGTATGTATATTTAGTTAATTGCTTTCTATACCTTGTTGCTTTCACTTTGGCTTCTTACATTATAGTTTCTTTACATACTTTTCTTTATTTTATGCATTATCACGACATGTCTCATGTTGGCATTCTACACTATTCTGCTTTTACTTTTCTATCTTTATACATATTAAATGAGCTTACTAATTCTAATTATTTTATTTCATATTGCAAATGACAGGTGCTCAGCCCCCAAAGAGACCTCACATTCAAAGGACTTTGGGGAACACATACTGGAGGCTGAAGAAGGTCGTCACTCATTCTGAAAGGTATGAGCCCCTACAGGTACTCTGATCTCTCCTCCTATTGTTCCTCGTCTTGCACGAGCTCCCTCGCATGCACCACCCCCACACCTTCATTGAATTTCTGTCAAGATTCATCATCAGATGAGCAGACCCCTCGATTCTTGTACCTGAGATGACTGACTCCTCTGACAGAGTCTATGTTGTGCCGACAAAAACTCATAAGTAACCTTACTTTTTCACATTATTGTAATTTCAATTTTCAACTCATTTTTTATTGTAATTAATACTTCAAATTCAAATTCTTCCCTTCCAGGCTGGCCGTGACACGAATCACAGAGATCATCTGGAGTCAGTATGATGAGCCATTTGTCTCATAGAAACATATCCTAATTGCGACTCGAAACATGTGTTTTATGGAGTTCAAGGTATGATATTTTAATTTGAAATAGAATGCTTGTTTATGCTTTTTTTTAAAAACTTTTTTTAAAACTAATCAAAATTGCATATTTTTTTTTTAATTTTAAGAGATCCTTCTACCGGTTGCCAAAACATTACCAACAACTCCAATAAATTTTTGAGGTTAGTGGTAGGCATTGGCTCGGGGAAATGTTCACTACAGCGTGTAAGAAGGGGCAGAGGCCTCTGTGCGTGGGTGAGGAAGTCTGGGCTGATTTAAACAGAGCATAAGCCTATCTAGAATACCGGAAGAAAATGCAAACAAACCAGCATAATCTAATGATGAAGAGAGCCAGAGGGGTCACACTCCACAATGGAGGTTTGATACCCCACCTAAAGCACTACCAGTGACTGGTCCAATTATCTCAAAATTCAAGAGTTTAAAGATTTATGTAATTCTGTGACTTTTATATCGAAATACAATCCAAGAAACTTGAAGGAGAGCCATCTATTGCAGAGTTGCATGTCCTCATGCATCGACACCCGAACACACAACGACGGGTCTCCGACTACTCTCGACATGCCAATGTAAGTTAAGAAATTTGATTTTTTGTTTGTTTTTGCTATTAAAATAAAGATAATCAAATGTTTAAATTTTATTATGCAGGAGGAGTACGAACAGCTCTGGGAAAGACATATGGAAAGCCATACCTCACCTTCTGCCAATAGTAACTGGAGAAATCTATCGTTGCTCAGTCTGATTTTGAGTTATGGACACAAGCGGTGGGGAAGAAGAAGAGGGTGTACAACCTAGATGCGAAGGGCATAGCATTTAAGGTTGAATGCTCTCGTGCAGCAATGGGTGGCCCTAGCTCATTACAGGCTCAACATGATGAGCTTTTGAGGATGGTCATGCTCATGAATGAAGAGCTTCGATAGGTGCGTGAATGCCAGTATATGGTTGAAATGCTCTAACACGCCCAACAGAGAATTTTGATCACCGAGACAAACAACATGAGTGATATTGACGAGGATGTGGAGGAGGAGCAGGATTTTTATTATCTGTTTTTCGATGTTCTCCCGCCGTAGGAGCTGATGATTTTTTATTTTCATTTCTGTTTAAATTTATTTTCAATTTCTATAGTTGTGAACTTTAAACACTTAGATCTATTTTTCTTTAATTAATTTGTTCTCATTGGTTAGACATGTCGGTGATTTCTTTTTTTTCAATTGTGATGATAGATAAATATGATATTATTGTTGCTTGTGCTTATTATGTGGTGGTATGTGGAAATCGATGTATTCTATGTTTTTTTTTCCTTACAGTTTAGCCACAGATTAGCATCAGAGTTTTTTGATGCTATCATTTATTTGACACAACTAGCAGTTTTTTGCGTGAGTATATGGTTGATGCTAATTAGTGTTCACCTTCATGGAAGTTAATTAGTGTCTATCGTTGTTGATATTAATTAACCTTGACCATGGTGGACGTTAATGCGACGTTAAAGTTTTGTCGACCATTTTCTCGATGAAAATTCACAACAACAAATTTTTGAGAAGCTAATTCCAAATTAACTAAAAATTCAACGCTAATGTCGACATAAAATCAATTAGCAGCGCCCGTTTTAACGTCAACAATTTTTCGACGTTAATCTGACACATAGATTAACACATAGATTAGCATAGTCGGAATTGTCTAACACTAATCTGCATATTTTTTGTAGGCATGAGGTGGCATTGCATAGATTTTTTTTTTCCAGTAACTTGTTATAATCAACCATTATTTAGAGAGCTTTCAAGAGAAGCATAAGAGAATAAAGAGTTTCACAATCCGACTACCTTTTAATACCCATCATCACGATTCTCGTGGGTGGAATACCAACTAGAATTACCTTTCTATACCCATCATCATGATTCTTGTGGGTGAAATAGAATCACCGGTGCATAAAATGTTGATTATTGGAGTTTATCAACATTGTGATTTTAGATGAATCAAAATAAGCAGCTAGAAATGCAGAAAATTTATTACTAGTAGAGTCTGGATGCATCCGGACTACATTTACAATAATACTATACGCAGTTGCACTAATATTATACAACAGTGTATAACAATGTTGTACATGGACCAAGACTGTGCGCGATAGGAGAAAGCAAAATGCTAGAATTAGGGTCCGTTTGGGGTGGTTTATTGGTGAGGTGGGCATTTTTCGTAATGCCGCCTGTGCGTTTGTTTCGCGCGTTCGTCTCCGTGGTCCGAAATCGCCAACACCCTTTAAACAGGAATCGCGATCGCGCTCGTTAGGGTGCTTACTGTATATCGTTCGAGCTTTTTACCACTTACCATCTCTCGATCTCCCGTTCCCGATCTCATCCCGATCTTCGCCCTTCTCATCTCCGATCTCTCTCAGGGTTTGGTTTATCGTCATCCCCATCTCCTCTGTCTTTCGATCTCTCTCGGTAGCTTGGTATATCATCGTCCTCGTCTCCTTTGCTCTTCTCCTCTCCCGATAACCTCAACAGACTCGTCCCCTCTACTCGATCTCCCTGTAAGTTCTTTAGAGCTCCGACTTTTTGGTAATAGGATTGTGTTTGAGTTGTTTGAGCCTGTGTTTCCTCTATCGACTCTGGCTCTCTGGTAATAGTTAGGTTTTTCAAATTTGTTATGCCTGTTTTGGTTCTATCGGCTCTGGCGATGCATTATTCTTGTGGCTTGTTTTGTTAGATTAGAAAATAGTTACATACATTTGCTTTCTGATGCACCTACGTTGCCTCTAATGCTGGAAAAGATTTTGGTCTTTCGACTCCCTGGTAATATAACTGTTTATGTTGAAATGGGAGAAATGCGAAGTAGGATTGACATTTAATGCCAAGAAGGATTGGGAGAAATGAGGTTTCTTGTTCCCATCCAGCAAGAAGTCCCTATCTATTTACGTCGCATTCTAAATTCAAAATTGAGATTGCTCATCTCATGATTGTTGATGTATGTGTTATTTGAGCTCTAAATTCTAAATGAAGAGGTGCATAGATATTGGTCTTTGTGCATGTAGATATATACTACCCAAATCTTTCTTATCACATAAAAAGTATCATTCTTTTATTTATTATTTTTCATAAACAGTTCTGTTGCAAATAACTTAACCAAACAGAGGCAGAATGGTTATTTATCCAACAACAATACCGAGTAAGTTGTTCTGAATAAGCTGCCCCAAACAGCAAATCAGCTTATTCTAATAATCTGCAGATTATCAGATTATTAGAATAATCTACTTATAAATATCCAACAGCTGCCCCAAACAGACCCTTTATGTATTTGAAAAAAATTGAGTTCTATATATCTATGTATGTATGCATGTATATATGTATGTATATATGTATATCTATCTATCTATAAGTAGAAAGATTTAGATGTATAAACTCCCAAAAAATAAATGATTTTATATTTTATATATTCCATAATTCAATTTCACCATTTTACAACTTTTTGTTATTGAATGCTAACTAATCAAAATAAAATTTTAAAGTAATTGTTATTTATTCGTCTATACTCAAAAAATTTGAAAATTTAAAAAAGTTAACCTTGATCCATCAGAGCGGCGATGTGCCCATTAAGCTTTGCCGGCAACTGCAGTATCCAAGATCCATACTCCTCGTTAAGCATTACGTGGCATGTCGATTGTAAAATCGATAATGAAAATCCAGACCACGAGAATTCTATGATAACAAAATAATGTTTTTTTATTTCTAACGTATCAAGCGTAACATAAGTTCAAAATTTTTTGATAAAAATTAAAGAGCACGAATTTTGAACTCAATAATCAGAATCAAGTAATCCATTACAAAAATTTTATGAAAATAAACTCCTTTTTAATAAATAATATTTTTAAGAGACATCATGTATAGAATAGTTCCCAAATTTATTATTTACTTTTAAAAAATATTGGAAAAAAGTGAGAACTTTTCTCGGGGAAATGAATATGCAATAAATTAAAACTATAATTTGAATTAACAAATATTCAATTTCATTTTAGAGATGATAATTAAAAAAAATGAAGAATCTCTTTCAGTACCGAATCGCTTACGGATGGTAGTCCACGTCAATGCCCGAAGAAGCATTCGCAAAGCGAGCTTAATCCATCTGGACGGCGATGTGGCCAACATGCACTGCTGCTCTCAATCCCCGTGTTCTTTGTTTTTCAACACGTGGCATCTCAGCTAAAATTAACCCATAATTCACCCAGCTCTTGGCTATTGCAAAACCCAATCTCCATCTTTATAACCGGCCCTCCCACTTCCTTTTCTAGCAAAAAATTAAAGCCACTTTTGTTTCAGTTGATCTTTAACGCCGCGCAATGGATAATGTCACAGCTCCATCTAGCACCGACGTCCACGGAGAGGAACAGCACCACCACGAGAAGAAGCCTGTATTGAAGAAAGTAAAAGACAAGGTGAAGAAGATAAAGAATGCTATCGGTAAGAAATCTCATGGGCATGGCGATGAAGGCGAAGATGTTAATCATCACCAGCAAGGCGACTTGGATGAAGGAGACGAGGGGTTCGTGGAGGATGATGATATGATGGATGAACCTGAAGTCCATGGCGCCCCAAGTGCATACTCTTGTCCATATTTTTTCTTTGTATTCATTTTCTACAGCTTGTGTTTGAAACTAATTAATTTGCATGGCTATGACAGTGTATGAGAGCTCAGCTATCGGTGTGAGAACTGGAGGGAAGGATTTTTCGGGAGGAAGAGGAGAAGGTGCTGAGAGAGCTGGCGATGGTTTGGGTTCGATCAAACCAAAGTTTGTTGAGGATCCGGTCTCGCCCCCCAACTCTGAAGCTGAAACGAAGACAGGAGCCGAACATAGTCGAGGTTTGCCCTTAATATGTCATTATTTTGCAAGTTAAATCTACAAATTTATGGATTTATAATTTGCTGGATTTAAAACCAAAATCTATAAAATTCAGACTTACGTTAGAATTTATTTTGTCCGCAATANCCCCAACTCTGAAGCTGAAACGAAGACAGGAGCCGAACATAGTCGAGGTTTGCCCTTAATATGTCATTATTTGGCAAGTTAAATCTACAAATTTATGGATTTAGAATTTGCGGGATTTAAAACCAAAATCTATAAAATTCAGACTTATGGTAGAATTTATTTTGTCCGCAATGAGTGTCTAGCAGGATTCGACTAAATTATAATTTTTTTGTGGATGGACAGGTGGAGAAGAGGCGGATGTGCCGCCGGAGCTCCGCCGCTCTTTGGAGGCAATGACCGTCTCCAGCCACAATGACGGACAAGAAAAAGAAGCTANGTCCGCAATAAGTGTCTAGCAGGATTCGACTAAATTATAATTTTTATGTGGATGGACAGGTGGAGAAGAGGCGGATGTGCCGCCGGAGCTCCGCCGCTCCTTGGAGGCAATGACCGTCTCCAGCCACAATGACGGACAAGAAAAAGAAGCTTTAAAAGGAGCAAATAATACTTACACCGGCATGGTCACGTCTGCAGCTTCTAAGGTGTACGAACTGGTGGCGGATGCAGGGACAGCAGTGATTTCAAAGGTGAAACCTGATGGTAGAAAGGAGGGTGAAGGTGAAGCGTTGGGGAATCAGGACAAGGGGCTTTCAGTTAAGGACTATATAACAGAGAAGCTGACGCCCGGGGAGGATGAGAAGGCTCTTTCGGAATTAATAACTGAAGCTGGACAACTGAAGAAGAGTGAGGAAGTGGAAGTGCCGCGGCAAGTGGGTACGGGATTCGACGAGGGTGGGAGGGGTGCTGGTGTGGTGGATAGGCTTAAAGAGACTGTTACTTCACTTCTAGGCGGCGGCCAGGGTTCTCCAAAGTCGCCAGCGACAGAAACTGGCAAGAAAGGTCAGTCTTTTAACTTTTAATTAGTTTTGTCTTTCTATTATCAGCCTAGTTAATTTTGCATGAGTAATATTTGTCCGCCTGAATTTACTTATGGCCATGGGAATATTTTTATAAACGTTTATGTTATAAATTTTCACTCATTGTATATATATAATAACCCCTGAATTTTAATTTTTAATAATGGTTCAGGAAATAACCTATAAAAGCTGTTGAAATTGATCAAATAGGGTTGTAAATCAGTTGAGCTTGAGTAAGTTCATACTTAGCTCGTTCAAAACCAATTATATTGAAATCAGATCGTTTGAAATTGCTCGTGTTCAACCTGTGCCTTCGGCTCAATTTATATATCCTTATTTGTGTTCCACCCTAAACTATCTAATTTAAATTAATTAGAAAAATAATTATAGCCTCCTAGATTTAAACCTACACTATTCATATGTGATAGAAAGTGTAGAATTACGTGATCACAAGTCTGTGTTGTTTTAAACTTAAATATAAATGTATAATATAATGTGACATTTTTCTTTATTTTAAGCTACAATAAGTTATATACAGCTGAACGAAAGATTGTTTGTGCTCGGCTCTTTTATAATTCAAGGTTTAAAAATGANGGAGGATGAGAAGGCTCTTTCGGAATTAATAACTGAAGCTGGACAACTGAAGAAGAGTGAGGAAGTGGAAGTACCGCGGCAAGTGGGTACGGGGTTTGACGAGGGTGGGAGGGGAGCTGGTGTGGTGGATAGGCTTAAAGAGACTGTTACTTCACTTCTAGGCGGCGGCCAGGGTTCTCCAAAGTCGCCAGCGACAGAAACTGGCAAGAAAGGTCAGTCTTTTAACTTTTAATTAGTTTTGCCTTTCTTTTATCAGCCTAGTTAATTTTGCATGAGTAATATTTGTCCGCCTGACTTTACTTATGGCCATGGGAATATTTTTATAAACATTTATCTTATAAATTTTCACTTATTGTGTATTTATAATAACCCCTGAATTTTAACTTTTAATAATGGTTCAGGAAATGACCTATAAAAGCTGTTGAAATTATATCAAATAGGGCTGTAAATCAGTTGAGCTTGAGTAAGTTCAATGCTTAGCTAGTTCAAAACTAATTATATTGAAATCAGATCGTTTGAAATTGCTCGTGTTCAACATGTGCCTTCGGCTCGATTTATATATCCTAGTTTGTGTTCCTCCCTAAACTATCTCATTTAAATTAATTAGAAAAATAATTGTAGCCTCCTAAATTTAAACCTACACTATTCATATGAGATAAAAAGTGTAGAATTTCGTGATTACAAGTCTGTTTTGTTTTAAAAGTAAATATAAATGTATAATATAATGTTACATAAGCAATTTATATACTTTCTATTTCTTTATTTTGAGCTACAATAAGTCATATACAACTGAACAAAGGATTGTTTTTGCTCGGCTCTTTTATAATTCCTGATTTAACAAATTTAATCAAATTCGGCTTGATTGTCTAATGGAAGGTTAAAACAACTTAGCGAGCCAAACTGGAGATGTTTTGCGAACGTGATATCGCACTACTACGTATTTAAATTTCGGCTATATTTCTAGTGCTATAAAAAAACATTTAGGTGTAAAGAAATAATAATGAATAGCATGAAAAATTTATATAGAAATTTATACGGTAATTATCCCATCTAATAAATAGCATGAACGATTTTAATTTTTTTAGATGAAATATTTAGGACTATGGAGTAATTTTATATACAAATTCCGAATTATACTAAACTCTTAGGGTTAAGATATTTAAATACATCTGAATGTGTGGAAGGTGTACAAATGCCATTATAATTTTCATCTAATAAAATTAATGTTATTTAACAAATTTTGATTTTTGTTTTGCTATGCATTAATGTTTAAATTATTTTTTTCATGGTAAATATTAAATTTTGTTTTTTTTAATTTTCCAATCATTTAATAGAATTGTACATATATTTAAAAATGGAAAAAAAAAATAGAAGTTGACTCGGCTTACTAGCAAGTGGCACCCAACTTTGTCTAATATTAAATTTATATTTAACTATTTTTTAGTTTAAAATTTATAAGAGAACTAATCATTAATGTTTGCCGTTTTAATTCTTGAGAAAATTTACATACATACAAGACAATCTTTTACGTATTTATAAATGCATCAAACTTTTGATGTTTACATTAATAGGCACTGGGTAACCCTATACTTCAAAATGTCCATGTAGGGCTGTCAAAACGGCTCGTTGTTCGCGAACAACTCGTTCGACTCGTTAAGAAGCTCGTGTTTGGCTCCTTAATTTCGTTCGATGAGTTAACGAGCTGAACACGAACTAAGATGTGCTCGTTCGTGTTCGGCTCGAAATACTACTCATCTAGTGTGTGTGTGTGTGTATATATATATATATATATATGTTGTATTTTATTTTTTTGCTTTTATACACGGGTATCCTCCCTTAAAAAATCTAATTGGCTACAAGGCTATAAGGATTTTAATCAATTAAAATATTGATTAAACAAATATAATAAAAATTAATAAAAATTAATAAATTAAATTTAAATGAAGTTTTAATTTAAATAATAATTTTTAAATGCTCAAACTTTTAATTGTCTCATGAATACATGATTAGGATTGTTAAAAGGACTATTTGTTCGTGAACAGCTCGTATTCGGTTTGTTAAGCGAACGAGCTGACGCGAACACACTTTTTGAGCTTGAAATATAAACGAGCCGAACACGAGCTGAACATGTGTCTTCAAAGATTTTAATAGTAGTAATATTGCTAATGTGATGTTAAAATTGAGTGATACATCTATGTATAAGATTTGTGTGGTTGAACAAAATTTTTGTAATATCTATATAAATTTATAGAACATGAATTTATTTTTTTTCGTAGCTCTTTTTTATAATTGAATGCAAACAAAAAGAAAAAAAACATTTTAAAAAACATTTTTAGACTGAACTCTTTTGTGTTGTCACAGTGGCAGACAGCGAGGACTCTCATCGTTGATCATCTGAAGCAATGGCTGGAGTGAACGGTTTACATTTTATCACTGTTGATACCATGATGGATTCAGAATGCCATAATGGGGTGCAGATATATGTTTCCTCTTTTTCTTTATTATTATTACTTTTTTAGGGTGCCATGGTTGATCTTCGTTTGGTTCTTGTGTATTTCTTTCCACTGATTTGGACCTCTGGTTGGGTTGCGTGGCCCGGTGTCTGGTCATCCTGCTGTCTTTGCTTCGGATAAATAACCTCGTTGGCAAACGTACCATTTTCTTAGATTATTTGGTTTTTTCGTTTCCTTTTTTTTCTTCTCTAAAATCGTTGCATATTAAAATTGAATTTACTCTGCATTTTCAAGTTTTTTAAAAAGGAGCTAATTTAATAGTGGATTATGGGACGAATGAACCTAGGAAGATTTTGTTAAAAAGTGGAATTTTCAACACACCCTCAAGGGGGGCGTTTCTTTACAAATTAACTTATTTAATTTCATAATCTAGGATATATTTTAGTATAAATAATATAAATGCTAATATATATTAAGTATTATTAGAAATAGTTTTTTTTTAATTTTTTTATCTTAGTGAAAATATTAAATTTGTTAATTAATTATGACATAGTTAATGGTTGTTAATATTAAAAAAATCATAATCAAATAAAATGAATTACCAAATAAAATAAGAAATTCATACAATTTATTTGATATTAAAGTATTCTGGTAATATAATGTTTACACAATAATATTATTTTCTTTATCGGGGTGGAATGACATTTAAGCCCGATGTATATCGAAGTAGTAGTAGCACTGGTTGATATCGCAATTGATGCTTTCAAAATTCTTCCTTCAGTTGTGTCATTCGCAACATTTCGCGACATTTAGTAATTTTCCCAATTGTGATT
This sequence comes from Phalaenopsis hybrid cultivar, assembly GCA_002079205.1. Classification (NCBI taxonomy): domain Eukaryota; kingdom Viridiplantae; phylum Streptophyta; class Magnoliopsida; order Asparagales; family Orchidaceae; genus Phalaenopsis; species Phalaenopsis hybrid cultivar. The sequence goes on along the minus strand of JXCR01148514.1, from coordinate 114,338 downwards.
TGTTGGAGAATAAAATTTTTGTGTACCAAAATTCTCGTTGACATAAAAAAGTAGTCGCAAACATGCTATTATCCCAAAAATTTAAATTTAAGTATTCATTAGAATTAGTTGTCCCCTACAAGTCAAATAATGGAACTTCATATGCTTTTAATATTGCTTAGTTGGAGGACCCCTGCATTTTGGGTTTCTGCAAAACTAGAGGGGTTTGCATAATTGCGAGATCCCGCAAATACTGATTGGGAAGGATAAATAGATGTCTTCGATTATTGTTGTTCTTGTGACCCGTGAAAGGAAGATCTTTGTGTTTTACTAGTTGAAGATCTAATTGTAGCATATGTTGTTGATTGTCACATAGCAATGAAAGACGACCGACATAGAGCATCAGAGGTTGATTTAAAATAAGCAATTTATACATTCTGATATTTGTTCTATGAGATGGTCCTATTTTAAAATTTTGTCAACTTGGCCGATCAAATGCCGCATAGTCATTGTGAATTGATTCTTCCGCTCTGTGTCATAGCTCCAAAATCTCATCATAACCTCGTTTCATGGAACTAGCTCATGTGCCACGGTCCGCTCGAATGTCCTTGCTACAAATGAAGTAATACAGTTCTATAATTGATTATGCATTATAATAAGAGAAATTAGTAGTTGATATAAAAGAATGCAAATACATACTACTATTATCCCTCCTAAAGATCATGTGTAATAGATATCAGAAGGCTGAGTTGGAAGCTTCGTTAAGTAGAGCGATAACACTACAAATAATGAACTAATTCTTCCTCTATGTCTCCTTGTGGTGGGTAATGGTACAATAAGTTCCCGACAACTATTTCATATCTTGATATATTTACTTTAATATTGGTCCCAGTTAGTTCTTACTCTACCTCGGCCATCAACTCTGAAAAATTGATTTGATGGCTTTAGTGGTTACATGTATGTACTGACCCTACTTTAGATATTTTTTATGCATCTCCTAATTTCTGGCGTTTCACAGTGTGTAGATGTCAATGACACGGGCAAGATTCATGATTATAATGCAAACACTAACTTTAAGTCTTTTTTTATCTAAAGTTGTTTTAATGTACTCAATGTTATTAATTATCGATCAAAATCTGTTTGCTTTTATAAATTGAATTGTATTACTATTAATAGATTTATTATATCTGTGGTTCATTTACTTGTCTGGATATTATTAAATTGAATTATTCATTTACTTCTATGGATAAGTTATGTCTGTCAAAACTTTTATATGTATGTGAGAATAGATTGAATTGTATGTCCCAAAATTTGTTTGCTTTTATAACTAGAGGAATTCAAATATTAATTAAAGATTATTTTAGAAAAGGAATATATCGTCCTATTACAATATGAATCTATGATAACAGAATTATTCATTTGCGAAAAGATGCTCTATTAGGAGTAATAGAAGGTAATTTATGATATCAAACACTTATGTTTAATCTACACCCTAATTATGCCGTAAATATAAATGATAAACATTTAAACGGATCATTAACATTACGCCATAAACTTGATAAAATAAAATTATGAGAAGGAAGTGTTGTATATATCATTACATATCAAATTGCTTATGCATATAGTAATCAGCTTAACACTATAGAATTTAGGCCACATAAAGATCTCTTACATGTAGATCCATTACTCTCATATAGGACATACAATTCAACCTAAGGAAATAGATGAGTTAAAAATAACTCCACCTACTTCAAATCTTCTACTTACTTTGGTGAAAATTCAAGTCTAGGAAGTAGAAGATATCCACAATTAGATTATGTTGATAATTGGAATACATTAAGTATCCAACCTAGAAAATCTTTTGAAATTACTCACCCTAAAATTCTAATTAGAACAAAATCTACCATTACATGCCTAAAAGAATACAATAATAATCAATTATTATTATTTGGATATTATATTACTCCTCATAATAAATGTACAATTTTACTTAACAGAGGTGACAAGAATGCATTTATATTAACGAATATAATAAATTTTTTGGATTTTGGGATATTAATAATCAAAGAATAGATTTTCAGCATTTATTCTTACTCGATGATAAAAATTCAACTAAAATACTAATGATACATGGATTTTTTACAACAACATACTATTACATTCAATCATGAAAATGTTGAAATAAACAATAATATTATTCAAAGAATTAATGAAATTTCATAGTTACATTAGTATAGATTTATATATCCATACATATGAACTTATTCCAATACACGCATTGTATTACTTTTTTCCAAAATTCTTCTAATTTCACGACTAGATACTTTTGTCAAACCACTAGTCTGAGGATGATAAGCAGTTGTAATTTTATGCATTATATTATATTTTTCCACCAATCTTATAATTGGTGCATTTCTAAAATGAGATCCTCCATCAGTAATGATTACTCTCGGTATTTCATATCTTGTAAAAATATTTTTAATTAAAATTTTTGAAACACTCCGGGCAACACATCGAGGTAAAGTGATCGCTTCTATCCATTTTGAAACATAATTCACTATAATAAATAAATATACATTTTCAAATAAAGGTGNAACATCCTTCTTTAATAGCAAGCCTTCTGAAGACTGCACTAACTCGGGTGATGGGGCTGAACTTCTTTCCCTTCTCACCATGTTCATGAGGTGGTGGAAACGCGACAGCAATCTTTCGGATACTCTCATATCCATCTGTATCTGTCAGAGGATGGAATCTACTCCCTCGCAGGAGTGCGTAAATTTCCGGTAATACCTCTTCAACTTGATGAGGCTCCTCCTCATCAGGTGTGTTTTCAGGAGTCTGGGCTTTGATGGCCCTTCGAATTCTCCTATTGTGGTTCCTCCTTTGAGTTTGGGTCAGTGGTACAGTCCTTGAACTCGACCCGATTTCAAACACGGGTGGCGAAACAGTTAATCCATCAATCGAATCTTCGATAATCATCACTTCCTTCCCCTTAGCAGCAGTGGGGATAGTAGGCTTGATGGTGGGTGTCGTGACGGTAGCAGCTTTAGCCTTCTTGCCAGCAGGGAAGTCTTGAAGGCAGTTCAAACTGAATTCTGCAGACGGCTCTTGAACTTTCGGGCAGCGATCTTCATTACCACAAACGGGGCTTTCCTGAGGATAACCTCGAGGTCTTCAAATCCAGCTCCGAACTTGATGGTGGGAGCGACGTTACAGGCGTTGCGGTTTGTCGGCAGGTTGCAAGAAAAGGTCAGCACTGGGTAGGCCATCACAGCGGGCTTTAAAACAGAAAGTTTTAGGGTTAGCTATATGGCTGAAAACCTCATAATCTTAAGTGCAAGCACTGAAAATAGAGGTTAATCTGTAGACCGGACGGGTCTTAATTTACAGGTAATTTTAACATATTTATTTAAAAGGGTGTAAAATTAAATAATATTTTGAAGTGCGCGCATCACAACACGATTTGGTTTAATTTGCAAAGCAGCAAAACAAATGTGAAAAGGAGTTGTGAGAAAGTTTAGGACCCAGCGCGGGACCCAATTCATGGTGGAAAAATGCCCAGGTGGAGTTAATCCACCAACACACCTTTTGGGGCTCCGACCCCACAAAAAAATTTAAAGAGTCCTTAATGGCCTTCTGAACCCCTCGGTTCAAAGCTGGTTTGAACAGCAGTCCTGAAGTCCAAGGAGTTAGTTGTACTTTCCCAAGACAGAAATGGGTAAAGTATGCCAATGGAAGAAGGGTATAGTCCTGAAGTCCAAGGAGTTAGCCGTACTTTCCCAAGATAGAAATGGGTAAAGTATGCTAACAGAAGAAGGGTAATTTGGTCAAGGAGGGACATGGACATATTACCAATGTGTGAAGATAATATTTTTTTGATTTGTATGAAGAGAAAAGCTTGTCCCCAGTGGAGTCGCCAGAAGCTGTCGGCATTATTTTGGGTTGGTTTGTGGGGTTGCTCGTAAGAAGCTGTCGGTCGCCGGAATCGAAATCCCGTCGCCCGCTTCAAAAGGACGCTGAAGTATGAAATCAAACTGACCCCATATTTTTTATAGTTTAAAATGAAAGAGCATTGTACATCAAATCTTGTATCTATCCCGAAGGATAAACACAAGAATTGAGGATGATGCTCATATTGTACCTCAAATCCTGTATCTATCCCAAAGGATAAACACAAGAATTGAGGATGAGGCTCAACAATAAACTAAGGAAAGTATGACGTCCGTTTGGTCTGTGAAACCTTTGTATTTGCCGATAAGTACCTAAACTAAGGAAAGTATGACGTCCGTTTGGTCTGCGAAACATTTGTATTTGCCGACAAGTTCTCCTATTTAATATAAAGGATTAAATTNAATATTCAAAATAGGCTAAAAATCAATTTTTTATCTTAAATATCATTTTATTTTTAGAAAATACCCCTGATCCCAGAGAACTCAAGAAACTAAGTTTCATAATTTTTTGAGTTATATTTTGATTTTTTCAAAAAATCATTTAACTGTTAAGAGTGGTATTTATCTTTAAAAATGAATTTAAGTTATTAAATGAACTCAAAATATTTTGAAACTTTTATGATGAGTTCTCTGGATCTTAGATCACAATGAAGATCAAAAATCAAGTCATTTAAATGTTTATATTTTTCAAAATTAATCATCTTAGTGATTTAGTATTTGGAAAATTTAAGAATGTTTTAAATGACTTGACCCATGAAATTATTTTCAAAGGTTTCTCTGGTCATAGTGGACCTTCCAAAATTTTCGTAGGATTTAATAACCAATATGATAATTTCCATGATTATTTTAAAGAAATAATGTGGAAGATCTTGAAAAATGTGGATCTCTATATAGGAACCTCCTCTAACTTTGGTAAAATTAGAGAATGTTCCCCCTTACAGAGGCTACAATATGTCAAAATTTCAAGCCAAGGTGATGTGTCAATATGCATGGAGAATCAAATGATTCCAAATAGTATTTAATTAATTAAAAATATTTTATGGATCAAATGGACTAGAAATTTATTCCACATTATTCTCCCCTGTTCACTGAGCAAGAGAGTATTTTTATTTTATTTTTGTGATTTTTTTATACAAAGTTATGTGTTTTTTAAGTTTTGAGGATTAAAAAAATAAGAAAATACCCCTATTTTTCTATTTAAACTGTGCGTGCCACCTCAACCTACGACGGCTCCGAAAGCATGCGTGGCGCGCTCTGGTTGGACACCGCCGTCCACGTAGCTTGCTGACTCGGCCCGCTATTCATGTCTCGAAGCACCGTCTGACTCGATCTCCTCCGTCCATTTGATACACGCTTGATTGAACGGCTCCCGTCATCGTCCCCGATAGAATGATCTCGTGCCCGTCCAGACTAAAACTTTAAGATCTCGGCCTAGACTTCAACCAAATCACCTCGGCTTTGATCCTATGGACTCGTCTAAGTGAGATGAACACATCCATACGGCTAAGGTACCATGAAATTAAGTTTAAGTAAATGAAGAATCAAAATAAGCTGGGGAGGAGGAGGAGTTTTATACCTTTGCTCTGAGAAGGGAAGCTTCGATCAGAGATGCTGGGCACGTTCGTTGGGGTCCAAGGAGGCTACAGATTGAGTCCATGGTCATTGTATAAGGCCTAGGTATGAATTCAACTAAACTCAATTTTAGGTGTTGGTCTAGAGCTATGGTAGAGGCTCTATGGAAGGGGGATTTGATGGGGCTTTGGCTTCTTTCACTCTTGTGAAGGTGTGGGCACAAACAATTAAGGTTTGGTGGAGTGTGGAGGTGTATTGGGTTCTATCCTGGTTTCTTCAAAATTGAGCTCCGACAATGGGAATGGGTGAGGGAAAATGGTTGGAATGCACTGAGGGGACCTTAGGGAAGCTCTGTGTGAAGTTTGGAGAGGCCTCTTTACGAAAATTTCAGCACACCTCCCATGGCCGTGGGAGGTGAGTTTTTATAAAAAAAGGCCATAGGGTGGCTCTTAGGGCATAAGTTTGGGTGCATTGTGGTGCTTAGGTGGAGGGCAAAGGAGTTCCATAGTTTGATTTAGATGAGCTGGCATCTAGGTTTGATTTGGGTGAAGTGTCATGTGGGTGGCTCTCAGTTTTGGGCTTTTCTGGCCACTGTCGGCCCAGGGGGAGGTGGCTAGGAGCTCAGGGAACCCAGAGGAATCCATCACAGCAATTTAATGCATGGAGGTGGCTAGGAGCTCAGGGAACCCAGAGGAATCCATCATAGCAATTTAATGCAAATGTGTTTGGATTTGGGGTGGCTAGGAGCTCAGGGAACCCAGAGGAATCCATCACAACAATTTAATGCAAATGTACGGAGGTGGCTAGGAGCTCAGGGAACCCAGAGGAATCCATCATAGCAATTTAATGCAAATGTGTTTGGATTTGGAATCCATCACAAAAATTTAATGCAAATGGGAGGTGGCTAGGAGCTCAGGGAACCCAGAGGAATCCATCATAGCAATTTAATGCAAATGTGTTTGGATTTGGGGTGGCTAGGAGCTCAGGGAACCCAGAGGAATCCATCACAACAATTTAATGCAAATGTACGGGGAGGTGGCTAGGAGCTCAGGGAACCCAGAGGAATCCATCACAGCAATTTAATGCAAATGAGCTTGAATTTGCTAAAGATATCTTAAGCATGTGCATTTTTGAAAATAAGATCCCTTAATTTAGGGGACCTTTGGTTCATGGCTTGATTTAGGTGGTTTCATGGTGAATATCCCTTAATTTGGGGAACCTTTGGTCCATGGCTTGATTTAGGTGGTTTGATGGTGTTTAGAATGGTCGCTAAGTCCAACTAATGGCTGTGGTGGAGTTAATTTGGTGGCTTTAAGGTGGTTAGGTCACATTTAGTATATGGGTCCAAGTGGGTGCAAATGAACAAAACTTGGGTTTGGGCTAGGCTAGCCATGTTAATTGGCCCAATTGATTGTTGTATTTGGTGTATATGATCATAAGGAAGAACTTTGGTGAAGGATGGAAGTGGTTTTGAGTCCAATTGAAGGGTCAATTTGAGGGAATTTTGAACTTTAATCAATTTGGTCATGTTGGGCTAGGCTTGGGTCTAGCTTGGGTTAGCCTTGGGCTAAGTCCAAATTGATTGTTGTAAATGGTCAATAGGGACCTCATGAAGAGTTTTCAACATGAATTGGATGCCAATTTGGAGGTTAAGGAAATCAATTGGGTGAAATTTGGGGACTTAGCCAATTTGGGGCTAAATTTGGGAATTTTGGATTTTGGCCAAAATCAAATGGATTTGAGACTTCACCAAGGCCAGTTGTTGGTTGATTTTGATGTATAGGAATGTTATAAAGATTTTGTAACATTAATTGAGGCCAATTTACTAGGCTATGGGTTCAATTTGGTGAGATTAAGTCATATCGTCAAAATTGGGGCTTTGACCCAATTCAAAATTGGGTTCATATCATGGACCAATTGAGCTTGGATTTGGTTTAGTTTAATCATATAAAAAGTTAATTTGAGTTTAGTATTGGAATTGAGCTAAATTGAGATCAAATTTATGGACATTTGAGTTGGATTTGGGGAAATTTTGATCTTTAAAAGGTTAATTGAGATCAAATTGATGGACATTTGAGTTGAATTTGGGGAAATTTGGACCCTTAAATACAATTTGAGGATTTGGTTAAAGATGGTCAAATTGGCCAAATTGGGTCATGTGGTAGTTGAAAGAAATAAAATTAGGAATATTTGGGATTTATTGGGATTTTCTGAGAATTTTTGGAATTTTTGGGATTTTGAGCTATCGAGGGGTATTTTGGTAATTTGGGGGTGTTTTAGGGGTAAAAGGCCAAGATTGGCATTTTGGTAGATTTGAGGTAAAAAATATCACCAATAAGCTATGGACTAAAGGAAACCCCATTTTGGGTCCTCTACATAGTGGTTTTAGCCAAACCATAGCCCTAGGGCTAGTAGGTTTAGGGGATCATCTACATGAGTATCCCAAAAGATCAAGGGATCTAGGCTAGAAATTTGAGTTCAGGGTTGTGAGTGATTGTGAGTGTAGAGAATGCCTTAGCTCCAAACCAACACTCAGGGTCAACCCTAAGGTCCAACAATAATAAGGGTGACTCATCTTGAGTTTTCCCCATAGTGACCCCACCTACTAAGTACTTAGAGGTTGAGACCAACATGTGGAACTCCAAGTTGAGTAAAGAAGAGGGTAGAATTTCTAATGGTGAGGGTTCCATGTCTAGTTTTCTAGGAATAGTCAACAGGAAAAGTCCTATGGCTAGACCCTAGGTTACTAAAGGGGACAAACTAAACCTCAACCAAAAATGAGGTCAACAAATGGACCCCTAATAGGTGTGGTGTACTGGGCAAGCACACCGCGCGTATTGGCGTTGACTGACGAGATCAATAAAAACCAATACAAACTCTTAAGTCAGAAGACCTCGGAAGTATGTGTAGAGTTGTGTGTGTGATTTGTTTCTGCTGGAGAATTAGCAGTTTGTGTGCTTAATCAAGCCGAGGAGTAGGGACTCTCGCTGGAGATCGGAGAGTGAATTTTGAGTTATGAAAATTTTCAAGATTTCCAAAGGAAGGGAGTCAAAATGTAAGTGTTGACCCCGAGGTAGGAATTGAGATTCAAATATCGACTCAAAAAGAGGGAGAGTCATAGTGTAAGGACCGACCTCGAATGTAATGAGTCAGAAATGTAGGATTGATTCAGGAATGAGAATTAAAATATAGGTCAATTCTCAAAAGAAAGTGTCAGAATGTAAGGTCCGACCTCAAATGTAAAGAATCAGAAACTTAGGACCGATTCAGAAATGAGAATTGAAATGTACGTCAATTCTCAAAAGAAAGTGTCAGAATGTAAGGTCCGACCTCAAATTTAAAGAATCAGAAACTTAGGACTGATTTAGAAATGAGAATTGAAATGTAGGTCAATTCTCAAAAGAAAGTGTTGGAATGTAAGGTCCGACCTCAAATGTAAAGAATCAGAAACTTAGGACAGATTCGGAAATGAGAATTAAAATGTAGGTCAATTCTCAAAAGAAAGTGTAGGAATGTAAGGTCCGACCTCAAATGTAAAGAATCAGAAACTTAGGACTGATTCAGAAATGAGAATTAAAATGTAGGTCAATTCTCAAAAGAAAGTGTCGGAATGTAAGGTCCGACTTTAAATGTAAAGAATCAGAAACTTAGGACTGATTCGGAAATGAAAATTAATATAGGTCAATTCTCAAAAGAAAGTGTCGGAATGTAAGGTCCGACCTCAAATGTAAAGAATAAGCAATGTAGGACTGATTCAAAAGTCAATTCTCAAAAGAAAGTGTCGGAATGTAAGGACCGACCTCAAATGTAATGAATCAGAGATGTGGGACTGATTCATCAATTCTCAAAAGAGAATGTCGGACTGTAAGGACCGACCTCAAATGTAATGAATCAGAAATAAATTCTCAAAAGAGAGTGTCGGAATGTAAGGACCGACCTCGAATGTAATGAATCAGAAATGTTGAATTCTCAAAAGAAAGTGTCGGAATGTAAGGTCCGACCTCAAATGTGAAGAATCAGAATTTAAGAAATGTAAAGAATCAGAAATGTAGGACTGATTCAGAAATGAGAATTGAAATGTAGGTCAATTCTTATGTGAAGAATCAGAAATGTAGGACTGATTCAGAAATGAGAATTGAAATGTAGGTCAATTCTCTAGAAGGTGTCGGAATGTAAGGACCGACCTCAAATGTAAAGAATCAGAAATTTAGGACTGATTTAGAAATGGAGGGTGTCAGAAATGTAGGACTGATTCAGAAATGAGAATTGAAATGTAGGTCAATTCTCAAAAGAAAGTTTCGAATTTAAGGACCGACCTCAAGAAGAATCAGAATTTAGGACTGATTCGGAAGTGAGAATTGAAATGTAGGTCAATTCTCAAAATATAGAAATGTAGGTCAATTCTCAAAAGAGAGTGTCGGAATATAAAGCCCGACCTCAAATGTAATGAATCAGAAATGTAGGACTGATTCAGAAAGTGTCGGAATGTAAGGTCCGACCTCAAATGTAAAGAATCAGAAATTTAGGACTGATTCACGGAATGTAAGGTCCGACCTCAAATGTAAAGAATCAGAAACTTAGGACTGATTCAGAAATGAAAATTGAAATGTAGGTCAATTCTCAAAAGAAAATGTCGAAGGACTGATTCAGAAGTGAGAATTGAAATGTAGGTCAATTCTCAAAAGAGAGCGTCGGAATGTGGTCCGACCTCAAATGTGAAGAATCAGAATTTAGGACTGATTCGGAAGTGAGAATTGAAATGTTGGTCAATTCTCAAACGAAAGTGTTCCGACCTCAAATGTAAAGAATCAGAAACTTAGGACTGATTCAGAAATGAGAATTGAAATGTAAGTATCAACCCGAAAATGAGAGAATTGAAATTTATGTATCAATTCAAAGATATGAGAATGAGTATTTAGGTACTGATTTGAAGATGTGATTTGAAATTTACAAAGAGCTTGTGATGTTGAATTTGTGGTAGTGTGTCATGTGGAAATGTTGATTTTGAAGAAGATTTGTAGAGCTTCGTGGAGTTTTGTGCAGAATGTGAAATTCTGCGAGGATGTGTAGAGAGTTAGTGTAGATAACGATGGTTGTGCTGCGCGCACAAAGAGTAGGAAATTTCGAAAACAGAAGTATCCACTCAACAAGTTTCTTTTATTTTCCCGTTGCTTTTGTCACAATTGATTTTTCAAAAAAGTGTTTGTTTAAAGTTTTAATTTTAATTGGTTGATTTTCAAAAGAAATTTGTTTTGTTATTTATTTATTGCAATTATCTTTTATTTGTGTTTTATTTATTGTTAAAACTTTATTTTTTCGTTCTTTGTTCATTGGAACTCTGAACCATTGCATGGTTCGTGGCTTTCATCCATCGCACAAGAAGGTAATTGACAAAAATGCACAACTTGAGAGAAATTTCCATTAATCTGCTTATAAAGATGCTACAGATCAAATATAGGCTAATGCCTCAAAAGGTACATCATGTAATACATGCTGAAATGCGTCGAGAGTCTTCTCAAGATATGAGTACATCATAGACTGATTACATCAGATACATGTCATGTTTGTTAAAAGAAAGCAAGTGAATCCTCTGCGCTTGGTATATCGAGCCCCTGATCAAGCAGACCTTCTGAGTCATGCTACAGGATAAGAGTTCCTTTCGCATGTATTCAGAGGTACAACCTTTTCATAGCTCGTAAGGAAACAGTTCTTCCAACTCCGGGTCTTCCTGGAATCCATATGGTATCTTACTGCCATCCATTCTGTGGAAGGTCACGGACACCCTATGGTGTCGTACTCCTGGAATGCAGTGCTTGGCAACATCTACACCGTTGCCCTTGAGAACAAGTACTGAACCAACTGGAAGAAGAATTTCTACGGCTCCTCTGAATTTGCCAGGGCCGATTATCTCGATTTCTTTTCCAAACAAAATATTGTTCTTACTCATGAATGAGACCATGCAGAAAGGCCTCACAAAAATCATGATGGTCGATGTGTGGGGGAATGCAGTCACCTTCTTCATAAATGTTGATGATACAACTGTTGGGAATGCAAGTGGCGGGTGGGATATTCCACTTAACCATTCTCTTTATCATCCACTTTATCATCGGTGGTAACGGATCCACTTGGTTGCATCTGAGGATCCCAGGCGGGTTCCCCTGTCTGTCGTTTGTAAAATTGTAGCAACATCTGCACTGGATGGTGATTCTTCCCTTTTCCCACATCCATTTCTTCGGCTTGGAGTACGTTCTTTCCATGAGAAGGCCTGCTCGACCTCTATCTCTCAAATCGAAGATGCAGTCCAGGATGCTTCTTTCATCAGTTTCAGAGAAAACCATGGTATATAACTCCAGGCCTTTCAATATGTTGATAAACTTTCCTTTAACCTCTTCATAGAACTCAAATTCTTTCTTGTTTACCTTGCTTATTTTGTAGTATTCTACCATTCCGGGACTTGGCAGTTGTCTGGGGCGTTCTTTCCTCCGGGCCTCGACGGGAATCCAAACCGGTGCTGGCTGATCCCGAATATGAGATTCAGCCTCAAATGTGATGTATGATCCTGGGCTCCGCGATGCGCATTGATCTGTCCCCAGTGGGGCATACGGACTCGTTTGCCACAAAATCTGGAGTCTGAGACTCGTTGGTGCTTGACGTGTATTCTTCTAAAGTACTGAAACGCTGTAGATGCAAAATGTTGCAGTCCGGGCATTCTACAAATGCGCCTGTAACTGATGTCCTGGCTGGTATCTCGACGTTGCATGTTGGGCAACCTCTACACAAGATATCTGGGATCGGGGGTACATCTGATCCTGTCAGAAATCCTGATTCTTCATCTGTAGTGGGCAGGCTGGCATAAGTCTCTCTCAGATCTGGATTGTAGATATGCCCCTCAGGAATGAGGGTAAGAAAACCGCTTACGTTTCTTTGGCGCTTGAGCTCCTGTCGCAGAAAGGCTCTGTGTTTCTTTCAGCTTGCATTTCTGCGTTGTGTTTTGCGGAGTGGAGTATTTGGTAGTTGTTCACTGTGGGCAGCTATTACGCCCCTCGCCGAAGTAGCTATCATGGAGGGCAGTCGGCTGGGCCCCTCCATCGGATCTTGTTCTGCTATCACGTTTTATCCTTTCGTGACACGTCGTCTTGAGTGGTCACTCTCAACAGTGAAGGTAGTCCCTTCTTTTCTTCATTGCTGACTATGCCCATTAGAGGACCGTCGTAGTTCATATCAATCTGGTTGAAATACATGTCAAAATCTATGACACCTCCTTGTGGCACCATCTCTTCATTCAGTGCGAGGTTCCAGCCGTCCTGGAAGGCAAAGATCAGCCTCTGTCTTGACATTTTTCTGCAGACGACAGAAAGGAACGTCAGTGGGCCAAAGTTTGACATGAATGAGAACAAAATAAAGTATTTATTAGAGAAAATTTTAGTTTGTTTTGGTAAAAAGGATTACTCATTTTATGTGTGAGTTTTGTTTTAATTTAATGGAATTTTTAAATCCAAAAGTACAAAAGAGAACGTGTGAAGTTCAAAAACCTTCTCAAAATTTTCTATGAGATTAATTACAAAATTTGGACCCGGTCATAGACATATGCCCATATAGATAACCCTAAAACAATCAAGGTTTCAAAGTTTCAAAGCAAGCAGAAGTAAGCAGAGGTAAGTGGCATCAGGCTGCGTAATCGGTTTTCAAGTATCGTCCATTTATAGGTAACATGGGTCTTTCACCCCGAAAGTCCACTAACTGGTATGCTCCTCCTGTATAGACCTTTTCAACAAAAAATGGTCCCTCCCAAGTTGGCTTTAGGCTCCTTCTGTATAAACCTTCTCAACGACAAATAGTCCCTCCCAAGTTGGCTCAAATTTTCATAGACCTTCTCAACGACAAATGGTCCCTCCCAAGTTGGCTCGAATTTTCTACCTATTTTGCAGTAGCAAGAATAGGTCTTTTGAGCACGAGTACGAGGTCACCAATTTTGAATGTCCTTGGGCGGACCAATTTGTCATGGGTTTGTACCATCTTTGCCTGGTAGAGCTCCAAATGTTTTTGTGCTTCTAATCATTTTCCCTGGAGACTCTCTAGTTCTTCAAGTCTGAGTTTTGCGCTTTCTTCCCTTGTGAGTTGTTTGGCGACGGCAACTCTGAGAGATGGCGTCTGGATTTCTAGCGGTAGCACGGCCTCGGTCCCGTACACGAGCATATAAGGTGTACACTGAGTGAGAGTCCTGAAAGTCGTCCAGTTGGCCCACAGGGCTTCTAACAGTTTGTTATGCTAATCCTTTTTATTTTCATCTAATGTTTTCTTCAAAATCTGTACCAGTGTCTTGTTGAAAGCTTCAGCCAGACCATTTGCTCTGGGATAGTAAATTGTAGAGTATTTCCAATCTATCCCATGTCTTCTGACAAAATTGTTGATCTTTGTACTTTTAAAAGCTGTCACATTGTCAAAGATTATTCTTCGCGGTACCCCGAAACGGTAGACGATTTGGCTTTTGAAAAATTAAAGGACGTGCTGTGTCGTAACCTCACGTAACGGTACTGCCTCTGCCAATTTGGAGAAGTAATCTGTAGCGGCAAGTATGAATCTGTGTCCTTTATAAGATGGAGGGTCTATCGGACCTATTATGTCAGTGCCCAACACTCGAATGGGCACGAGGAACCAGTTGGGTGTAGCACATTCAGAGGCTAGTGTAAGACCACCCCATGCACCTGGCATTGGTGACATCTTCTGGCGGTATCCATACAATCGGACATCATTGCTGGCCAATAATATCCGAGACTTTTAATATTCATTTTCATTTTTGGTCCCGACTGGTGAGCGCCACATAATCCTGCATGTACTTCTTTGACAATATTTCGTGCCACGGCTCTGTTCAAACACCGTAGCCACATTTGGTCGAACGCTATCCTGTAGAGAAAATTTCCCACCAGGGCGTAAGACATGGCCCTTCTTGTGATGTGGTGTGCCTCAGACTTATCTTATGGCAGCTTTCCAGTATACAAATATTCTATTAATGGCTTGCGCCAATCTTTGTTGATGTCTGCAACTGTATTCACGGCTTCTTCTTTTCCAAGTTTATGTAGAGTTTTGAAGTCGCTTCAAGATAAGACTCGTCTTCCTTGCACCGTGACTTCGATGGAATCTTCCATGGGACACGCCATTTCCTTAGCGAGTTTTGTTAAAGCGTCGGCATGAGCATTATCTCCCCGAGGAATCCGGTAGAAAGTCACCTGAGGAATCTGCTCCTGGAGCTTCATCGCGTATAGATGGTATTCTGCTAATCTTGGTTTTATAATTCTGTATTGTCCGACGACTTGCTGGATGACAAGTTGAGAGTCACCATAAATGGCAATGTTCGTTATATCCATTGAAATTGCCAATTCCAATCCGGTGATTAAGGCTTCATATTCTGCTTCATTGTTGGTACATGGCTCTGTCAGGTGGTACAAAAACCTCAACATACCCTTATCTGGCGTAATAAAGATCAAACTGATCCCTGCCTTGCCTGGTATAACTGTGCCTGATCCCTTGTCTTTCATGGCTGACGAGGCACCATCGAAGTACATTTCCCAGTGCTGCGCACTAGAAAATTCCATTTGTAGTATTTGCTCGTTAGTAACTCGTCATTGAGAGAGGACCCAGCTGGTAGTGGGTGTGCAGCGAGAAAATCTGCTAAAATCTGTACCTTAATAGCATGGAGGGGCACAAAAGTTAAATCAAACTGCAATAAGATCATTGACCATCTCGCTAAACGTCTGGAGAGTGTCGGTCGGGTCATCAAATATTGCAATGGATTAACTTTTGAAATTAGGGTAATCTTACGAGAAAGCATGTAATGTCTAAGCTTTTGAGCGGCAAAAATTAGTGTCAGACAATGCTTCTCAATAGGTGGATACCTTACCTCCGTCGGAATTAGACGACGAGTCAAGTAGTAGAGAGCATTTTCTTTTCCCTCCTCATTGACTTGGGCTAAGAGGGCTCCACGAGAGTCATCCAAAGCCGCGGTATAA
>JXCR01148514.1:67531-90507 GCA_002079205.1 Phalaenopsis hybrid cultivar | reverse complement strand
TGGTTGAAGTTCTTTAAATTTTATGAGGGCATATTAAAGTTGATTAGAGCGACACCGGTTAGGATCCTACGGTTCCCTCGTTCCGGCATCGCTATTTTCTATTGGATTCACTTAGTCCAAATGAACTTAATAAACCCAACTTAATGAGTTTCATAATTTCATTTAAACCGTGGGAATCCTCATTAACAATCGTAGGTTACCTCCTCCGAGGAATTCCTGATCATCTGATAGAGACATCTTAATTTAGTTGAATTTGTGGTTTTATGTGATGTTTGTGATAAATTTTTGAGTTGTTTTATATTTTGAATGTTATGGCGGTGAATTTTATCTTGGTTGATTTTAGTTCTGGTTTTGGTTATGGTTTCGTGGCTATCCTGATGGTTTTAGTTTTCATTGTTTAGCATGCAAATTTGTGGGTATAAAAGTACAGTATGAAAGTACAAAAAAAATAACGTTGGAAACTGTAAAAGTGTACCTGGCGAGTCTTCTCATTCCACAACCTGAAACTTAAAATGCATGTTAAGGCAGCTTAAGAAGAGTAGGAAAGGTAAAATTTTGGTAATTTCCCTAACGCTATGTCATATCATGTTGAGTCCTTAAAAGTTTAATTAAGGATGATTTCATTAAGCAAAAAATATTAAGTTTAATAAGCCTCTGAGGTATCCAACAAGCTAAGAGGGGGAAACAGGTCCATGCCTCTCTCTCACCAACTAGTGAAAAGCCTCGAGCCCATTTAAACTCATTATGTTGCTTAATGGTTCATCCTGTGAATACCCTTACTACTCAGTGANTATATATATATATATATATATATATATTAACATCTCTAAATATAGTAGGTTAATAAAATTCAGATTGTAAATTTTTTTGAACAGTTCTATCATTGCTAAAATGACCTCCAAATTCAGAATCATGGTATTTTTGGATAATTTCCCAAATTTCTTTGTAAGAAACACATCCTTATTACTAAATCTTTGCATTATTTATACAAATAGGGGTCATTCCAAAAATAAGATTGTGCATCATGAATAAATTTCTTTTCTTATAGTTTTGTTAGTCTATATGGTAAAATATCACTAGCAATAAATTTAAAATATCAGTTGTTGACCTCACTTTTGGTTGAGGTCAAGTTTTTCCTCTTTAGTAGCCTAAGTTCTACTCATAGGACTTTCCTGTTAACTATTACCAGAGGACTAGAAAGGAACCCTCACCATTAGAAATTCTAAACTTTTCTTTGCTCAACTTGAAGTTTCATATACTGATCCTAACCTCTAACACTTAGTAGGTGGGGCTACTATTGAGAAGCTCAAGGAGAGTTCCCATAAGGTTGCTTTGTCTTAGGCTTGACTTTGGGTATTGGTCTTGAGCTAGTGCATACACTGTCACTCACTTGTACATTGCACCCCACTCACAACCTCAAATTAAACTTGTTAACTTTGATTCTTTGATCTTTTGAGAGACTCATGTTGATGGTCCCCTAGACCCACTAGCCCTAGGCTAGGGTCTAGCTAAGACCAGTACATGGAGGACCTAAAGTAGAGGATTCCATTGGTCCATAGCTCAAATAGAGTGGTTGGCACGATAATTTTACCAAAATACCTAACTTAGTCTTTTGCCCCCCAAAATCTACCCAATTTAACAAAACACCCCCAAACCCTATGTTTGACCAAAATTCCCAATTTCAACCAAATTACTCAAATTTGTTCAAAAATCATCTCAAACTAATTGAAACAACCCAAATTGCCTAAAACCTCCCAAAATTGTTAAAATTACCAAAAAACCCTTGGTGGCCCAAACTTTCCCAAAACCTTCAAATTCATTTCAAATGTCCTCAAAATCAATTTGGATCCTTCAATTGAACTCAAATTGATTAATTTGACCAATTTTGACCAAAAGCCCTAAATTGCCTTCAAAGGCCCAATTACTCTTATTCACCTCAAATGTCCATTAATTTGGTTCCAATTTTTTTCAATTTCAATTCTAAACTCAATTTCAATGCTAAACTCAAATTTATCATGACAAACTCAATTTAGACCAAATCTTAACCCAATTGACCCATACTTTGAGCCCAATTTCACCCAAATCCAAAACCCCCAATTTTGCCCCAATTTAGCCTTGTCTCCAAATGTCACCAAATTGAATGTCCAAATCCTCAAATTGACACCCAATTAATGTTGAGAACTCTTTATAACAACTCTCTGGACCAATTTGAACCATCAATTTGGACTTAGCCCAACTCTAGCCTAACCTAAACCCAAGTCTAACCCAACAACCCCAAATTGATCAAATGTCCAAAATCTTTCAAATTGACCCTCCAAATCAATTCAAAATCACTCTAAATCTTTTCGAAACTCTTTTTGACAATCATCTATATCATCTTGATCAATCAATTTAGTCTAAGGTCATAGCTAGCACAACCCAAACCTAAGTTTAAGCCAATTTGACTCAAATTGGACCCATGCACCAAAATTGACCAAGCAAAGCTAAAATGGCCAACCAAGGACAACTCCAACCACCAAGTGCACACTAGTGATCAGGATAGACTCACCTAGACCACCCTAGATGAGCTATGAACCAATGGTCCCTTATTTTAAGGGATTTCACCCATATTTGGTCAAAATTTGAAATATCCTTGCCATCATTGCTTTCCCTTGGGAGTTAATCATATTTAGCCACCCCTTGACCTCCCTGAGCTAAGAGATGACCAAACCCTAGCCAGCCACCACCTCAGTCACCGTAAACAATCACCCCAAAGGAGCCCAAGTTGGTCAAAACCCAAAATTGAACTCACCTGAGCTAGCTAAGCTTGATTGGTGGTTAGGGCCTTTCTTCCCTCCACTTAGGCAACACCCTGGCCACCTCAGCTTGGCTTGAGAGCCATCATAGGCTCTTCTATTTAAACCACCCCCTCCACAGCCATGAAAAATGGGCAAGCAAATTCCTTGGGGAAACTCTGTCCAATTGCTTCCAGAGACTCTCTAAGAACTCCTCAGCTCAATCTCATTATTTTCCTCCCTCTGGTTCCCACTAAGAGAGCTCAATTTTGATTTCAAAATTTCAGCCCAAACTAGGTTATATTTCTCCACACCTCCAAATTCCACCAAAGTTCAATTAGTTGTGCCCACACCATCAACAATGTGAGAGGAGTTTATTCCCCACAAAAGCCCCATCCTAAACAGCCTCTAACCTAGCTCTAGATCAACACCTGAAAATGACCTTGATCAAAATCATACTTAGAAAATTCACCAAAGTCAAGGAGTTCATTTGGAGGTTTGTTGGACCCAATCAAAGCTGCTACAACCATCTGATTAAGGCCTCCCCTCTCAGACAAAGGTATAAAGCTCTAACCCTAATCCGAGCCTATTTTGATTCTCCATACATATTTACTGTATTTCATACAGTATAAGCCATATAGATATGTTCGTCTCGAGTAGATGAAGGTTTAGAAATAAACCCCATGCATTTTTGTTTAGTCTAGAGGGAGATCTTGGGATTTTAAGTTGAACTGTTCTCTGTTTAGGTCACTTGGGGACGATAACAGGAAGTAATCTGATCGCATATTTATTCGATGTACGGAGGAGATCGCATTGGACGAGTGGATGGAACGAAAAGGCGGGATGCATGGCAGCTGAGTCAGAAGGTGGCATTAAATAGCAGAGCGTAGCTTGGCCGTTCGAAGCCGTCGTAGGTTGAGCTCGATAAGTAGAAAATTATGTATTTCTGAATTATTTTAATTTCAAAACTTTGAAAAATCATAACTTTGTGTAGAAAAATCATTAAAATAATATAAAAATACCAACTTGCTCAGTGAACACAGGAGGATAATTTGAACCAAAAATAAAATTTATTTGCTTACTCTTTGATTTTTAATTAATTAAATACTCTCTGTAGTATTTCAATTCATCATGGCTAAGCATTGCTCTCCATCACTTGAAATTTTGAGGGTTTATTCCTCATGACACAGGATATGTTCTCTAATTTTCCAAGGTCATAGAACATTTCTATATTTCTAACCCTAATTTTCAAGCTAAGATGGCTATTTTGGCTTAATTTAATTATATAAATTGAAATACCACTTGAAAAATATGGGATAAATTTTAGTAGGTTTCCTGTGGTCAGAGAAGCTGAGGAAAAATATCATGATTGTTTGAATAATTTTGTGTATTTATATATTTAATTAAGTGTATATATCTTATACAAATTTATGTAAATTAAATAATAATAAAAAATTGAGAAAATCAATTTCACATTGTGCATAAAAATCATGTTAACCCACTCTAAAATTTTAAAAGTATTTGATTAAATTTAAGCACTAAAGTTGATTTTCTAAGAAACATTGTATTTTTGTAGAAAAATAATTATATTAAATTAAATACACTTAGAAAAATTATGAAAAGTCGATTTCTGAGTTCCTTGAGATCAGGAGCACTTATGAAAAAGAAAAGTTATTTTTGATAAAATATTTGTTTTTTGGCCTACTTTGAATTAAAAAAAATAATTAAAAATAATTAAAAATTTCAAAAATACAGAAATATTTTAAAAAGTGCTTAATTACTTCCTGATCACTTAGGACTCATTAAAACATTTTTTCTAATTTTTCTTAGTTAAAAATAAATTTCTATGGGCTTGAAAGGAATTTTTTCTATTTTCTCATTAAAATAATTTTAATAAAAAAATAAAAATCATAAAGATATAAAATTTATTTCTCTGAGTTCTTTAGACTTAGAGAGGTTTAATAAAAATATTACAAAAATTTTTTAAATAAAACATCTTTTTCATTCAAATTAAATCATAAAAAATAATAAATAATTAAATTAAAGATTTGATTCAAAACATCATGAAATTTTGTCTAAGTATTTCTCTGACCTAAAAAAACCTTTTATAATTTTTCCATAAACCAAAAACTTTATTTTTAGTGATTAAATAAATTAATTTTGAAAATCCTACTTTCTAAAAATAATATTTTTTTAAATTAAAATCTGAAAATAATATTTTTCTCGTCTGATGTTTTAATTACTCTATGGATAGGGTACTCTAAAATCTCTCAAGTCATTTGAGTGGTGTTTGATGAGTTATGAGGTGAAGAGCCCTATGAGTAAAGTGGTCATTTTGGATTTTGGTTCCTTAATTAAACTTTAGGATTAACCAAAGGGAAAACAGGTAATTTTGATTCAAATGAATTTCTTTGGATGATTGAAATATAATGGGTAAAAGGTTAAAACCAACATGCCACCTTTCCATGATAAGAATAAAATTATAAATTTTCTAAATTATCAAATTTGGAAGTTAATCAAAACCAAATGTTTTCCATGTGATGGGCTTAAACTAAGGAGATGATGTTTCACTTATGATTAAGTCCACAATTAATGATGATCCAACTTCTTTTAATCAGAATCCATATCACCTAAATTAAAATTTTAACACTTGTCAATCTTTCTCCCATTAGATTTAAAGGGCTTGGTAGTGATCTAGGCTTGATATTTAATTCATTTGATGGGATTTAGAGGATAATATGATTGATGATTAGCACTACAAGCCCAGTTTCAGTGATGGGTACAAAGGTATTTAATGAGTATAACTTGCCTTAGGGGCATTCACATACATAACCTTTAAGTGAAATATTAACTGATTAATTGGGTACCTTACCCTCAGAATCATTAAAATGTCAAAGTTTACCGAGTAATGGGGTAATTTTAGTTTGACCTTGGATGATTAATAGAATAATATGATAAGTTCAAAATGAACTCAAATGTTTCAAGGGATTATTAAAGCAGTTCAGGGTCATTCCTCGAACACTTTAGAATCTCTCAAATATTTTGAAGAACAAATTGAACTTACTATATTTTGTTCTAAAAACATCCACTAAGATCATTCGGGACTCAATAACTCATAGTTTGGAGTCTGTTAGGTACACCTTCATCTGTTCCAGTAGTTTATTTAAATTTGTGCAAAATTATATACATGTTGCAAAAGCTAATCTTTTAGCGGGAATGCCGAGAAGATGACAGATACACTTTTACAGTGTTATCTAATTTATGCCATTTTACTTTCACTGTAAAATATCATTACTACTTGGGTGTGTACTCTACATTTCTTGCA
Source organism: Phalaenopsis hybrid cultivar (assembly GCA_002079205.1). Classification (NCBI taxonomy): domain Eukaryota; kingdom Viridiplantae; phylum Streptophyta; class Magnoliopsida; order Asparagales; family Orchidaceae; genus Phalaenopsis; species Phalaenopsis hybrid cultivar. Next base: position 84,408 of record JXCR01148514.1, on the reverse strand, counting down.
AAATCAAAACAATTTTTTTCAAAAAATTAATCAACATTTTTAAAACCTAAAAAAAAAATTGTTCCAAAGGTAACCATAAATCCTTTGAAATTTAACTAAACATAAAATGTCTATTTGAATTTATGGGAGACCCTCGAAGGAGGTAGCCCACGACTGCTAATGAGACCTCCCCAATTTAAATGGGTTTCACAACTCATTTAAGCTAAGTAAATTCAGAAGACAATAGTGATACCAAAATGAAGAAACTGTGAGATCCTAATCGGTATCACTCTAAACGAAAGAAACACTTGATTTGACATCAAGACTTGACACATTAGGAAACTTAAACTCGCCACGATGAGGAGCTGGGAGCTAGCATTGTGGGCAGCATGACCATCTTCAACAACAAAATATGTCTACATCAGCTAAACCATTCCTTAGAATTAAGCAATAAGCCATAGAATTTTGAGGTTGTCCGCCTAGTGCGACATAAATCCTTAAGTTTTCATTAGGCCTTTGTATGGCTCTACTATACAATACTAGACATAACTTATTTTAGGATTCCGAGATTGTCGTTCGTCACAATCTAAATCCTCACATTTTCCAGGCTATTTTTATGATCATCCCACACAAATGTAAGCCCTAATTAATAAAATTGGCAGGATGAAACATTTAAATATTTCTTCTCTAAATTGAAGCCAAACGGTAGGATAGCTTGGAAAGTAACTGAGGTTCTCCTCAGGATCCATGACATCCCCTAGTTCTTCATCCTTTGGAATATAAAAATAAATGTTCCAAATTTGAGTCATTCCCCTTTCACACCTCTTTTTCTATTTCTTTGAAAAGTCCTATCCTTTGAAATTCTTGAAGACAATATCCCTTGATTTTATAGAGAGTTTTCTTAGGTGTCGTAGGATATATAAGATGTAATTAATTATAAGGGCTTGCCTTTATAGGAAACTTTCAAGAATCCAGCTTAATATAAACCTTGATTTTTTATATTAAATAAGGAAACTTGTCGGTCAACATAAAATGGTTTTACATACTAGATATATATCAAATAATTCTTAGTTTATTTTATTGAGTTCCACTATAAAGTCATGTGTTTACCTTTTGAGATAGAAACATAGTTTGAGGTGTAGTGATCTTTCATCTAATCTTTGAAAGAAATGAGATTGGTTTGATTTCATATTTTTCTAAACTAAATATACATATATAAACTAAATGTCCCTCCAAAATTGGCGTCGAGATTTCCATTCCAAAGACCAACAACTTCCACAAGCCCCCCTAAAATTATGCTGACATTAGCATACCATGGTATTTCCTATTCTCTTACAGCATAAAGTTGTTCATCAGGAAAAGTTTCATCAATTTATTTTTCCAAATCAAATATTTCTTCATGTTCTAACCTACATAGATGATCAGCAATTTGATTATCAGTCTCTTTTCTATCGACTACTACAAAATCAAACTCTTACATCAAAAGCACCCATCTAATTTAAATATTTAATAGTCGAGTGGTCAGTATGCACAACAAATTTAACTCTAATCAGATATGAGCTAAACTTATCGAAAGCATAAACAATGGCTAATAACTCTCTTTCAGTAGTGGTATAGTTAATTTGAGCATCATTAAGAGTCTTACTATCATAGTATATGACTTTAAAAATCTTATCATATCTCTGCATTAAAACAAATCCAATTGTAAAATCACTTGCATCACACATTAATTCAAAAGGTTTCTCCTAATCAGATGAAACAATTATAGGAGCAATGATCAATTTTTTCTTTTGAAGTTTCAAAGGCTTTAAAGCAAGCTTGGTTAAAATCAAATTTGTATCTTTTTCCAGAAGTTGGCATAAAAGCTTTGTAATTTTTGAAAAATTGTTAATATATCGTCTGTAAAATCTAGGATGTCCTAAAAAGCTCCTAACTCCTCTTACAGTAGTAGGTGGAGGTAGGTTTGATATAACCTGAATTTTTGCAGGATCAGCTTACATGCCATTTTTTGAAATTTTATGCTCAAGCAAAACTTCTCCTACAACCATAAATTGACATTTTTCTCAGTTTAATATGAGATTAGTCTTTTCACATCATTCTAAAACCTTCTCTAAATAATTCAGACATATTTCAAATGAAGTTCCAAATACAGAAAAATCATCCATAAAGACTTCAATCCCTTTTTATATTAAATCACTGAAAATTAACATCATACATCGTTGAAATATTGCAGGTGCATTACATAATTCAAAGGGTATTCACTGAAAAGCAAAAGTTTCATAAGGACTAGTAAAGGTTGTTTTCTCTTGATCCTCTGGAGCAATAGGTATTTGATAATAACAAGTAAATCCATCTAGAAAATAAAAATATCTGTGCCCAACCGGCCTATCCAACATATGATCCAAAAAGGGTAAAGGAAAATGATCCTTTTATGGTGACATAATTTAATTTTCTATAGTCTATGAAGATTTGTCATCCGGTGACTTATTTTGTTGGTATTAATTCACTATTCACTATAGTCACACCTCCTTTCTTTGAAACACATTGAATTGGACTCACCCAAGCACTGTCTGAAATAAGATATATTATTCCAGAATCTAACCATCTTAAAATCTCTTTCTTAAAAAATTCTTTTATCATAGGACTCAATCTTCTTTGAGGATCAGCTCTTGGTTCATGTCAACTTCCAATAAAATTCTATGCATATAAATTGAAGGACTGATTCCTTTAATATCAGCTAAATGTCCATCTAAAGACTTTCTTATACCTTCTCAAAGTTTTGAACAATTGTTGTTGTTGCGTATCAGTTAATTTTAAGGAAACTATTACAAGTAATGTAGATAAATCTCCTAAAAATGCATACTTCATATGTGATGAAGTTCTTTAAGTTCTAGTTTAGGTGGTTTCTCAATAAATGAAATCAAATTGTTATTTATTTCTATAGGGACTAACATTTCAAAGTTTTCTTGAACATAATCCAAATCTTCTTTACTCACTTCTGTAGATTCATCTTGAATTTTATCCTCACCTTGATATTCTAAATAATCTTTTTCAAATTCATTTTTGAATGTCTTCTTGATATATTCATGGCTTACGTATCCGTTAATATCCATTTTGAAGCATTCAATCTCTTACTCTTTTGTAGGGTAGCTCATTGATGTTGCAATATTAAATGTAACCTCTTGATCACTAACTCTGATAATTAGTTCTCCTTTCTCCACATCTATCAAAGCTTATTCAGCGACAAAGAATGGTCTTCCTAAAATGATAGGAATTTCCTTATCTTCCTCCATATCTAACAGCATAAAATTCACAGGAAAGATAAATTAATCAACTTTTACCAAAACATCTTCTATAACTCCTTTAAGATAGGTAATCAAACGATCAACTAACTGAAGAAATATAGTAGTAGGTGAAATATCTCCTATACCCAACCTTCTGAAAATTGATAAATGCATAAGATTAATATTGACTACTAAATCACATAAAGCTTTTCCAAAAAATCTTTCGCCAATAACACAAAGAAGAATAAAACTTCCAGGATCTTTAAGTTTTTCAGGAAGATACTTTTGAATTACAGAGCTACACTCTTCACTGAGTGCAACATTCTCATTATCTACAAATTTCCTTTTCTATTAAGTATATCCTTCAAGAACTTCACATAGCTTGGCATTTGTTCCACGGCTTTAACAAATGGAATGTTTATCGTTAATTTTCTCAATATCTCCAAAAATTTTGAAATTGGTTATTTTTCTGCTTCAATATTTGAGGAAATGGAGGTGGTGGTCTTTCTACAATGATTTTCATTGGTTTAATAGGACATTCTGACTCAAAATGAGAATCTTCACCAGGTTTTTTATTTTTCACCTCATCTTTTTCAACTTCAACTTCCACTTCTTTTTAACTCTATTTTCTAATTTTTTTTCTACTTCTCAATTGAATAGCCTTAATTTGCTCTTTGTTATGATCTTTAGGATTTACTTCAATATTACTAGGCAGCATTCTTGGATGTTTATTGTTAAGGGCAGTAGCAATACATCTCAATTAATTTTCTATGTTTCTAATTGCAGCTCCATGACTTTGTAATTTGCTTCCCATTTACAATATCAATTCTTCCATTGACAAATTTTTTTCTATACTTTGCAAATTATTAAAACTTGGAGGTAATAAGGTTTATAAGTTGGATTTCCTTGATTGTTGGAGATTTGCAATGAGTTCACTATGTTGTTTTCTCATTACGGATTTGTAACATTATTGTTATTGTTACTCCAACTAAAATTTTGATGATTCCTACAACCAAGATTATAATAATTGGTATAAGGATTATTAGAACGATTATTTATTGCATTAAAGGTCTCATAAGAAGATTGAGATTTTATCATTTTTCCAAATGAGTTTTCCTCAAGCACATGTGATGTCTGAGAATAATTCATTTTGTAATGATCTATCTTCTTTAATATAGCAGTTATTTGGGCAGCTAACATAAATATTGCATCAGAATCATGAATACTAGCTACTCTTTTTTTGATTTGCCCTTTCAGAGGGCCATTAAAAATTATTAGGAGTCATCTCTTCAATTAAAGAATAGGCTTTATTAAATAGTTTTGACATTAATGATCTACCAACAACAGCATCAATTATCGTTCTAAGAGATCCAACCAATCCATTATAAAAGTTTAAATTATTAGCCAATATGGCAACGCATGGTGTGGACACTTCCTAAGGAGATCTTTAAATCTTTCTCAGGCTTCATAAATTGATTCTTCTTCAAACTGACAAAAAGATTTAATATCGTTTCTAAGCTTAGTAGTTTTTTAAGGTGAGAAATAGTCAGATAAAATTTTTTTTGATAAGTCTCCCCAAGTTCTGATAGATTAATGTGTTAGTAAGTTTAACCACATCTCAGCTTTATCCCTTAGTGAAAAAGGAAAAATTCTAAGTCTGGCGACATCATTCGACACTCTATCATATTTAAAAGTAGCACACAATTCTAGAAAACTAGCAATGCGTAAATTATGATCTTCAATTTCTCCAAACTGATTGTTTTGTAACATTTGGATAATAGCATGTTTAATCTCAAATGAATTATCAGTTTTTTGTATACTCAAATTAATTTCATCTGTTGTGGGATTAGCATAATCTCTTAAAGGTCTCCGATGATATTCATTTTTATTTCCATCATTGCTCAAATTGTAAGCTCTTTTTATCATCTTCAAATTTGTTTAATAGTTCTTTCTAACTCAGAATCGTAAGACACAAAATTTCCATATCTTACACTACGCATAAATAAACACAATAAGTAATTAAAATAAGCAAGCACACTAAAATATGAAAATATTTAAACTAAACTACAAATACTCTTTTTTTAATTTAAAATAAAAATAATTTAAATTATAAAATAACTTACTATTACTTTCCATTACTTCCCCGACAACGGCGTAAAAAACTTGATGCAGGGTGGGTTTAATGTGCTAATTTTGTAAATATTTTTCATTATTACAAAATACACACGACATATACAGCAATAAATATGAAAATTAATCTCAACAAAAAATAACTTTAATGAAAATAGATTTATCTTTTAAAAATCTTTAAACTGACAAATCCCCTAAAAATAATGCAAGTATATGCATTGCTAGAATAATAAAGGGCTCTAATAGAGTCCTAGATATCGATCCTACAGGGAAGTTGGAAATGCCTATGAGTAAATTTTCAAGATTATAATATAAGCTATGATTTTAAACTACAAATGTGAAGTGTTAAATTTAAATATAAAGTAGTAGAGTGAATTCCAAATAAAATGCACTAAAAAGACAAAGTTAATTAAACTAATTGCTAACTTTTAAAAGTAAAATTGCAAAAACTGAATAAAGTTTTTTTTATGAAGAGTTTAAATTTAAGAAAGCATCANCAAAGGGGGGCGTTTCTTTACAAATTAACTTATTTAATTTCATAATCTAGGATATATTTTAGTATAAATAATTTAAATATTAATTTATATTAAGTTTTATTAGAAATAGTTTTCTCAATTCTTTTTATATTAGTGAAAATATTAAATTTGTTAATTAACTATGACATAATTAATGTTTGTTAATATTAAATTAATTAAAAATCATAATCAAATAAAATGAATTACCAAATAAAATAAGAAATTCATACAATTTATTTGATATTAAAGTATTCTGGTAACATAATGTTTACACAGTAATATTATTTTCTTTAGGGTAGAATGACGTTTAAGCCCGATGTATATCGAAGTAGTGGTATCAGTGCTTGATGCCGCAATTGATGCTTTCAAAATTCTTCCTTCAGTTGTGTCATTCGCAACATTTCACGACATTTAGTAATTTTCCCTATTGTGATTTGGTGGAGAATAAATTTTTTGTGTACCAAAATTCTCGTTGACGTCAGAAATAGTTGCAAACATGGGATTGTCCCAAAAATTTAAATTTAAGTATTCATTAGTATTAGTTGTCCACTACAATTCAAATAATGGTACTTCATGCGCTTTTGATATTGCATAGTCAGCGGACCCCTGCATTTTGGGTTTCTGCAAAGCTAGAGGGGTTTGCATAACTGCGAAGTCCTGCAAATACTAATTGGGATGGATACATAAATATCTTTGATTATTGTTGTTCTTGTGACCCGTGTAAGGAAGATCTTTGTGTTTTATTAGTTGAAAATCTCCTTGTAACATATGTTGTTGATCGTCACGCTGCAATGAAAGATGACCAATGGAGAACATCAGAGGTTGATTTAAAACAAGCAATTTATACATTCTGGCATTTGTTCTATGAGATGGTCCTACTTTAAAATTGCGTCAACTTGGCAAATCAAATGCAGCATAATCATTGTGAATTGATTCTTCTGCTCTGTGTCATAGCTCCAAAATCTCGTCATAACCTCGTTTCATGGAACTAGCTCATGTGCCACGATCCGCTCCAAAGCTTTTTGCAATGTCCTTGCTAATACAATTGTATAATTGATTCTGCATTATAATAAAGGAAATTAGTAGTTGATATAAAAGAATGCAAATGTATACTACTATTCTCCCTTCTGAAGATCATGTGTAATAGATATCAGGAGGCTGAGTTGGAAGCTTCGTTAAGTGGAGCGATAACACTAGAAATAATGAACTAATCCTTCCTTTCTGTCTCCTTGTGGTGGGTAATGGTACAATAAGTTCCTGACAACTATTCCATTTCTTGATATATTTACTTTAATATTGGTCCCAGTTAGCTCTTACTCTACCTTGCCCATCATCTCTTCAAAAAATTGATTTGATGGCTTCAGTGGTTACATGTATGTGCTGACCCTACTACAAATATTTTTGATGCATCTCCTAATTTCTGGCTTTTCGCAGTGTGTAGATGTCAATGACACGGGCAAGATTCATGATTATAATGCATACACTAGCTGTAAGTCTTTTTTTTATCTAAAGTTGTTTTAATGTACTCAATGTTGTTAATTATCGACCAAAATCTGTTTGCTTTTATAAATTGAATTGTAGTACTATTAATAGATGTATTAGTTGATGATTTAAATTAAATTGTATGTCCCAAAATCTATTGTTCAATTACTTGTCTGGATATTATTAAATTGAATTATTCATTTACTTGTCAAGATAAGTTATGCCTGTCAAAACTTTTATATGTATGTGAGAATAGATTGAATTGTATGTCCCAAAATTTGTTTGCTTTTATAATTAGAGGAATTCAAATATTAATTAAAGTTTATTTTAGAAAAGGAATAGATAGTCCTATTACAATATGAATCTATGATGACAAAATTATTCATTTACGAAAAGATGCTCTATTAGGAGTAATACAAGGTAATTTATGTTATCAAACAGTTATGTTTAATCTGCACCCTAATAATGTCGTAGATATTAATGATACACTTAGACGGATCATTAACACTACGCCATAAACTTGATAAAATAAAATTAAGAGAAGGAAGTGTTGTATATAACATTACATATCAAATTGCTTATGTATATAGTAATCAACTTAACTCTATAGAATTTAAGCCACATAAAGGTCCCTTACATTTAGATCCATTATTCTCTCATATAGGGCATACAATTCAACCTGAGGAAATAGATGAGTTAAAAATAACACCACCTACTTTAAATCTTCTCCTTGACTTTGGTGAAAATTCAAGTCTAGGAAGTAGAAGATATCCACAATTAGATTATATTGATAATTAGAATACATTAAGTATCCAACCTAGAAAATCTCTTGAAATTACTCAGCCTAAAAATCTAATTAGAACAAAATCTACCATTACACACCTAAAAGAATACAACAATAATCAATTTTTTTATCTGTTATTTTATTATTCTTGATAATAAATGTACAATTTTACTTGACACAAGTGCACACAAATCGCACATTAATAAAAAATCTAATTCCATCAAACTTACATATCTTAAAAAATAATCCTTATATTTATGAAGATTATGTTGGACAAGAATACATTTATACTCACGAATCTAATAAATTTGTTGAATTTTGGGATATTAATAATCAAAGAATAGATTTTCATTATTTATTCTTACTTGATGATAAAAATTCAACTAAAATACTAATGATACATGGATTTTTTACAACAACATACTATTACATTCAATCATGAAAAGGTTGAAATAAACAATAATACTATACAACAAATTAATGAAATTTCATAGTTACATTAATATAAATTTATATATCCCTACATATGAACTTATTCCAATACACGCCTTGTATTACTTTTTTACAAAATTCTTCTAATTTCACGATTAGATACTTCTGTCAAACCACTAATTTGGGGATGATAAACAGTTGCAATTTTATGCATTATATTATATTTTTCCACCAATCTTGCAATTGTTGCATTTCTAAAATGAGATCCTTCATCAGTAATAATTACTCTCGGTATTCTATATCTTGTAAAAATATTTTTAATTAAAAATTTTGAAACACTCCAAGCAACACATCGAGGTAAAGCTATCGCTTTTATCCATTTTGAAACATAATCCACTGCAATAAATATACATTTCCAAATAAAGATGTAAATGGTTTCATAAAATCCAATCCCCATGCATAAAAAAATTCAATTTTCAAATTAAAATTTAGAGGCATTTCATTTCTTTTTTGAAGTCTTACCTACTCTCTGACACCGATCACATGTTTATATATATATATTAACATCTCTAAATAGAGTAGGTCAATAAAATTCGGATTGCAAAATTTTTTGAACAGTTCTATCATCCCTAAAATGACCTCCAAATTCAGAATCATGACATTTTTGGATAATTTGCTGAATTTCTTTGTAAGACACACATCATTTCATTACTAAATCTTTGCATTATTTATACAAATAGGGGTCATCCCAAAAATAAGATTATGCATCATGAATGAATTTCTTTTTTTATAGTTTTATTAATTCATATGATAAAATACCACTAACAATATAACTTACAATATCAGCTGTTGACCTCACTTTGGTTGAGGTCTAGTTTTTCTACTTTAGTAGCCTAAGGTCTAGTCATAAGGCTTTCCTGTTAACTATTCTCAGAGGACTAGAAAGGAACCCTCATCATTAGAAATTCTAAAATTTTCTTTGCTCAACTTGAAGTTTCATATATTGGTCCTAACCTCTAACACTCAATAGGTGGGGCCACTATAGAGGAGCTCAAGGAGAGTTCCCATAAGGTTGCTTGGCCTTAGGGTTGACTTTGAGTGTTGGTCTTGAGCTAGTGCATACACTGTCACTCACTTGCACATTACACCCCACTCACAACCCTAAACTAAACTTGTTAACTTTGATCCCTTGATATTTTGAGAGACTCATGTTAATGGTCCCCTAGACCCACTAGCCCTAGGCTAGGGTCTAGCTAAGACCAATACATGGAAGACCCAAAGTAGAGGATTTCATTGGTCCATAGCTCAAATAGGGTGGTTGGCACCGTAATTTCACCAAAATACCTAACTGAGTCTTTTGTCCCCCAAAATCTACCCAATTTAACAAAACACACCCAAACCTTATGTTTGACCAAAATTTCCAATTTCACTCAAATTTGTTAGAAAATCATCTCAAACCAATTGAAACCACCCAAATTTCCCAAAACCTCCCAAAATTGCCAAAATTACCAAAAAAACCTTGGTGGCCTAAACTTTTTCAAAACCTTCAAATTCATTTCAAATGTCCCCAAAATCAATTTGGATCCTTCAATTGAACTCAATTTGATCAATTTGACCAATTTCGACCAAAAGCCCTAAATTACCTTTAAAGGCCCAATTACCCTTATTCACCTCAAATGTTCATCAATTTGGTTCCAATTTTTCTAAATTTCAATTCTAAACTCAAATTTATCAGGAACAAACTCAATTCAGACCAAATCTTAACACAATTAACCCATTATTGAGCCCAATTTCACCCAAATCGAAAACCCACAATTTTGCCCCAATTTAGCCATGTCTCCAAATGGCACCAAATTGAATGCCAAAATCCTCAAATTGACACCTAATTAATGTTGAGAACTTTTCATAACAACCCTCTGGACCAATTTGGACTTAGCCCAACTCTAGCCTAACTTAAACCTAAGTCTAACCCAACATCCCCAAATTGAGCAAATGTCCAAAATTTTTCAAATTGACCCTCCAAATCAATTCAAAATCACTATAAATCTTTTCCAAACTCTTTGTTACAATCATCTGTATCATCTTGATCAATCAATTGAGTCTAATGTCATGGCTAGCACAACCCAAACCTAACTTTAAGCCAATTTGACTCAAATTGAACTCATGCACCAAAATTAACTAAGGAAAGCTAAATTGGCCAACCAAGAACCACTCCATCCACCAAGTGCACACTAGTGACCAGGATAGACTCACCTAGCCCACCCTAGATGAGCTATGGACCAATGGTCCCTTAATTTAAGGGATTTTACCCCATATTTGGTCAAAACTTGAAATATCCTTGCCATCATTGCTTACCCTTGGGAGTTAATCATATTTAGCCACTCCTTGACCTCTCTAAGCTTAGAGATGACCAGACCCTAGCCAGCCACCACCTCAGTCACCGTAAATAATCACCCCAAAGGAGCCCAAGTTGGTCAAAACCCAAAATTGAACTCACCTGAGCTAGCTAAGCTTGATTGGCTATTAGGGCCTTTCTTCCCTCCGCCTAAGCAACACTCTCGCCACCTCAGCTTGGTCTGAGAGCCACCATAGCCTCTTCTATTTAAACCACCCCTCCACAACCATGAAAAATGGGTAAGTAAATTCCTTGGGGAAACCCTGTCAAATTGCTTCCATAGACTCTCCAAGAACTCCTCAGCTCAATCTCATTGTTTTCACCCTCTGTTTCCCACTGTGAGTACTCATTTTTTAGTTTAAAATTTTAGCCCAAACTAGGACATATTTCTCCACACCTCCAAAGTCCACCAAAGTTCAATTAGTTGTGCCCACACCATCAACAATGTGAGAGGAGTTGATTCCCCACAAAAGCACCATCCTAAATAGCCTCTAACCTAGGCCTAGATCAACACCAGAAAACGACCTTGATCAAAATCATACCTAGACAATTCACCAAAGTCTAGGACGTCATTTGGAGGTTTGTTGGACCTAATCAAAGCTACTACAACCATCTGATTGAGACCTCCTCTCTCAGACAAAGGTATAAAGCTCTAAAACTAATCCGAGCCTATTTTGATTCTCCATACATATTTACTGTATTTTATACAGTATAAATCGTATAGATATGTTTGTCTCGATTAGATGAAGGTTTAGAAATAAACCCAATGCATTTTGGTTGAGTCTAGATGGAGACCTTGGGGTTTTAAGTTGAACGGTTCTCTGTTTAGGTCACTTGGGGACGACCACAGGAAGCAATCTGATCGCGTATTTATTCAATGGACGGAGGAGATCGCGTTGGAAGAGTGGATGGAATGAAAAGGTGGGATGCGTGGCAGTTGAGTGAGAAGGAGGCGTAGAATAACGAAGCGTCGCATGGCTGTTCAAAGTCGTCGTAGGTTGAGCTCGACAAGTAGAAAATTAGGGATTTATGATTTATTTTAATTTCAAAACTTTGAAAAATCATAGTTTTATGTAGAAAAATCATTAAAACAATATAAAAATACCAACTTGCCCAGTGAATAGAAAAGGATAATTTCGACCAAAAATAAAATTTATTTGCTTACTCTTTGATTCTTAATTAATTAAATACTCTCTGTAGTTTTTCAATTCATCATGGCTAAGCATTGCTCACCATAGCTTAAAATTTTGAGGGTTTATTCCTCATGACAGAGGATATGTTCTCTGATTTTTCCAACGTCAGAGGACATCTCTGTATTTCTAACCCTAATTTTCAAGCTAAGATGGCTATTTTGACTTAATTAATTATATAAATTGAAATTCCATTTGAAAAATTATGGGATAAATTTTAGCAAGTTTTTTGTGGTCAGAGAAGTTTAGGAAAAATATCATGATTGTTTGAATAATTTTGTGTATTTCTGTATTTAATCAAGTGTATATATCTTGTACAAATTTATGTAAATTAAATAATAATAATAAAAAATTGACAAAATCAATTCCACATTGTGCATGAAAATCATGTTAACCTACTCTAAAAATTTAAAAGTAACTGATTAAGTTTAAGCACTAAAGTTGATTTTCTAAGAAATATTGTATTTTTGTAGAAAAATAATTATATTAAATTAAATACACTTAGGAAAATTATGAAAAATGGATTTCTGAGTTCCTTGTGATCAGGAGCACTTAGGAAAAATAAAAGTCATTTTTGATAAAATACTTGATTTTTGGTCTATGCTTTGAATTAAAAAAATAATTAAAAATAGTTAAAAATTTCAAAACTACAAAAATATTTAAAAAAGTGCCTAAGTGCTTCCTGATCACTTAGGACTCATTAAAACATTTTTTCTAATTTTTCTAAGTTAAAAATAAATTTCTATAGGCTTAAAAAGAATTTTTTTTATTTTCTCATTAAAATAATTATAATAAATAAGTTAAAAATCATAAAAATATAAAATTTATTTTTCTTGAGTTCTTTAGACTTAGAGAGGTTTAATAAAAATATAAGAAATTAATTTTTGTAAATAAAACATCTTTTCCATTCAAATTAAATCATAAAAATGAATAAATAATTAAATTAAAGATTTGATTAAGAAATCATGAAATTTTGTCTAATTATTTCTCTGACCTAAGGAAACCTTTAATAATTTTTCCATAAACCAAAAAGTTTATTTTTATTGATTAAATAAATTAATTTTGGAAATCCAACCTTCTAAAAATAATAATTATTTAAATTAAAATCTGAAAACAATATTTTTCTCCTCTCATGTTTTAATTACTCTATGGATAAGGTACTCTAAAATCTCTTAAGTCATTTGAGTGGTGTTTGATGAGTTATGAGGTGAAGAGCCCTAACAGTAAAGTGGTCATTTTGGATTTTGTTTCCTTAATTAAAATTTAGGATTAACCAAAGGGAAAATGGGTAATTTGATTCTAATGAATTTGTTTGGATGATTGACATATAATGGGTAAAAGGTAAAAACCAACTTGCCACCTTTCCATGATAAGAATAAAATTATAAATTTTCTAAATTATCAGAATTTGGAAGTTAATCAAAATCAAATGTTTTTCATGTGATGGGCTTAAACTAAGGAGATGATGTTTCACTTATGATTAAGTCTACAATTAATGATGATCCGACTTCTTTTAATTAGAATCCATATCACCTAAATTAAAATTTTAACACTTGTCAATCTTTCTCCCATTAGATTTAAAGGGCTTGGTAGTGATCTAGGCTTGATATTTAATTTATTTGATGGGATTTAGAGGATAATATGATTGATGATTATCACTACAAGCCCAGTTTCAGTGATGGGTACAAAGGTCTTTAATGACTAGAACTTGCCTTAGGGCATTCACCTACATAAATTTTAAGTGAAATATTAACTGATTAATTGGGTACCTTTCCCTTGGAATGATTAAAATGTCAAAGTTTACCGAGTAACGGGGTAATTTTAATTTGACCTTGGATGATTAATAGAACAATATGATAAGTACAAAACGAACTCAAATGTTTAAAGGGATTATTAAAGCAGTTCAGGGTCATTACCTGAACACTTTAGAATCTCTCGGATATTTTGAAGGACAAATTGAACTTGTTATATTTTGTTCTAAAACCATCCACTAAGATCTTTTGGGACTCAATAAGTCATAGTTTGGAGTCTGTTAGGTACACCTTCATCTGTTCCTGTAGTTTATTTAAATTTATGCAAAATTATATACATGTTGCAAAAGCTAATCTTTTAGCGGAAATGCCGAGAAGTTCACAGATACGCTTTTACAGTGTTATTTAATTTATGTTGTTTTACTTTCACTACAAAATATCATAACTACTTGGATGTGTACTCTACTTCTCTTGCAAAATTAAAACAACTTTTTTCAAAAATTAATCAACATTTTTAAAACCTAAAAAAAATTGTTCGAAAGGTAACCATAAATCCTTTGAAATTTAACTAAACATAAAATGTCTATTTGAATTTATGGGAGTCCCTCAGAGGAGGTAACCCACGACTGCTAATGAGATCTTCCCAGTTTAAATGGGTTTCACAACTCGTTTAAGCTAAGTAAATTCAGAAGAAAATAGTGATACCGAAATGAAGGAACCGTGAGATCCTAACGGGTGTCGCTCTAATCAACTTTAACATTTCCCATAATATTTAAATAACCATAACTTTAGAAAATAGTTAATTTGACATTAAGACTTGACACATTAGAAAACTTAAACTCGCTACGATGAGGAGCTTGGAGCTAACATTGTGAGTAACACGACCATCTTCAACAACAAAACATGTCTCATCAGCTAAACAATTCCTTAGAATTAAACAATAAGGCATAGAATTTTAAGGTTTTCCGTCTAGTGCGACATAAATCCTCAACTTTTCGTTAGGCTTTTGTATGGCTCTGCTATGTAATAGAAGCCCTAACATATTTTAGGATTCTGAGGTTGTCATTCGTAACGATCTAAATCCTCACATCATCCAGGCTATTTGTGCGATCATCCCACACAAATGTAAGCTATAATTAATAAAATTGGTAGAATGAAACATTTAAATATTTCTCCTTTAAATTGAAGCCAAACGGTAAGATAGCTTGAGAAGTCACCGAGGTTCTCCTCAGGATCCATGACATCCCCCTAGTTCTTCATTCTTTGGATTCTAAAAATAAATGTTCCAAATTTAAGTCATTCCCCTTTCACACTTCCTTTTTTATCTCTTTGAAAAGTCCTATCCTTTGAAATTCCTGAAGATAATATCCCTTAATTTTTATCGAGAGTTTTCTTAGGTGTCATCAGATATCTAAGATGTAATTAACTATAAGGGGTTGTCTTTATAGGAAACTTTCAATAGCCCAGCTTAATATAAATCCTATTTTGTTTTTCATATTAAATAGGGGAATTTGTCAGTTAACATAAAATGGTTTCACAGACCAGATGAATGTCATATATTTCTTAGTTTATTTGATTGAGCTCCACTATCAAGTGATGTGTTTATCTTTCGAGATAGAAACATAGCTTGAGGTGTAGTGATCTTTCATCTAAACTTTGAAAAATATGGGATTGGTTTGATTTCATATTTTTCTAAACTAAATATACATATATAAATTAAATGTCCCTCCAAACTGAGCGTCGGGATTTCCATTTCGAAGACCGACAGCTTCCACAGGACCCCCTAAAATTATGCCGACATCAACATACCATGGTATTTCTTATTCTTCTATATCATCAAGTTGTTCATCAGGAAAAGTTTCATTAATTTCTTTTTCCAAATCAAGTATTTTTTCATGTTCTAACCTACATAGATGATCAACAAATTGATTATCAGTCTCTTTCCCATCGATTACTACAAAATCAAACTCTTACATCATAAGTACCTGTTTAATTAATCTTGGTTTTTCATCCTTCTTTTGCATTAAATATTTAATAGTCGAGTGGTCAGCATGCACAACAAATTTAGCTCTAATTAGATATGACCTAGACTTATCAAAAGCATAAAAAATGACTAATAACTCTCTTTCAGAAATGGTATAGTTAATATGAGCATCATTAGGAGTCATACTATCATAGTATATGACTTTGAAAATCTTATCATATCTCTGCCCTAAAATAGTTCCAATTGAAAAATCACTTGCACCACACATTAATTCAAAAGGTTTCTCCTAATTAGGTGAAAAAACTATTGGAATGTCAGCTCTATTTTTGGTTGGAGGGCTTGCCAGTAAGAAGTTGTCGGCCACTGGAATCGAAATCCCATCGCCCGCTTCAGAAAGACATTTTAATTTACATATATGTTTAGTTTTAGAGATGAAATCAAACTGACCCCATATTTTTCATAGTTTAAATGAAAGAGCACTATACCTCAAATCATGAAATCAAACTGACCTCATATTTTTCATAGTTTAAATGAAAGAGCGTTGTACCTCAAATCCTACATCTACCCCGAATGATAAACACAAAACTTGAGGATGAGGCTAGATTAAATAAACTAAGGAACATATGACGTCTGTTTGGTCTGCGAAACCATTTTATTTTCTGACAATTTACCATATTTAATATAAAAAATTAAATAGGGTTTATATTAAGCTGGTTCGGACAAGCTTCCTATAAGGGCAAGCCCCTATAGTTAATTACATCTTAAATGACCAAAGTCACCTAAGAGGACTCTCGATAAAAATCAGGAAATATTATCTTCAAGGAGTTTCAAATGGTAGGACTTTTCAATGAGATCGGACGTAGAGGTGTGAAAGGGGATTGGTTCAAATTTGAAACATTTTGTTGTAGAGTCCAGAGGAGGAAGAACTAGGGGATGTCATGGATCCAGAGGA
>JXCR01148514.1:4031-64515 GCA_002079205.1 Phalaenopsis hybrid cultivar | reverse complement strand
CTTAACTAAATTGGATGAATTTTTTTTTAAAATGCTCGTCTAGACTAGACAATCACATCCATAAGGTGATCAAGCCATCAAATTAACTCTAACCAAATGGAGAATCAAAAGAGGCTCGGGAGGGGGATAGATTTTATACCTTTGGTCTGAGAAGTGAAGCTTCAATCAAAGAGTCTTGGCACGTTCATTGTGATCTAAAGTGGCTAGGGATTGAGTCTTTGGTCTTAGTGTAAGGCCTAGGTATGATTTCGATTACGACAGGATTTGGGTGTTCATCTAGAGCTATGGTAGAGGCTTTATAAAAGAGAAATTTGATGGGGCTCAAGCTTCCTTCACTGTTGTGAAGGTGTGGGTGAAGTTAATTTGAGTTTGGTGGATTGTGGAGGTGTATTGGGCTCTGTCCTTATTTTTGGCAAGATTTTGAGCTCAAAATTGAACTCCGGCAGTGGAAATTGGTGAGGGAAAATAGATGGAATGCACTAAGGGGATATTAGGGAAGTTCTGTGATCAGTTTGGAGAGGTCTCTCTAAGAAATTTTTAGCACCATCGCCCGTGGCCATGGGAGGTGTTTTTTATAAAAATGGGTAAAGGTTGGCAGTCATGGCCAATTAGGGGGTGCATTGTGCTGCTTCGGTGGAGGGCAAAGGAGCTCTATAATTTAATTAGGCTGAGCTGGCCTCTAGGTTTGATTTGGGTGAAGTTTCATTGGGGTGGCTCTCAGTTTTGAGCTTCTCCAATGACTAGGCCGGCCGACCATGGCAGGGGAGGTGGCTAGTTGCTTAGGGCATCCAGGGGAATCTGTCAAAGCAATTTAATGCAATGGGGTTTAGTTTTGGTAAGGGTATCTTAAGCATGTGTATTTTTAGAAATAAGATCCCTTAATTTGGGTACTTTTGGTCCATGGCTCATCTAGCTTGGGTTAGATGCATTTTGGCTCGGTCTTAGGGTCTAACCAATGGTTGAGGTGGAGTTAATTTGACTGCTTTAAGGTGGTTAGGCCATCTTTAATGGATAGGTTCAATATGGGTTCAAGTGATCAAAGTTTGGGTTTGGGCTAGGTTAGCCATGTCAATTGACCCAATTGATTGATCAACATTGTGTAGATGATTTTTATTAATTTTTTGGTGAAGGTTTTAAGTGATTTTGAGTTCAATTGGTAGGTCAATTTGAGGGATTTTTGAAATTTGGTCAATTTGGGCATGCTAGGCTAGAAATGGGTCTAGGTTTGGCTAGACTTGGGCTAAGTCTAAATAAAATGGTTCAAATGATCAAGGGAGATGTTTTGAAGATTTTTCATGAAGGGATGAAGTGGAAGTTTTAGGGTTAAGGCCCTCAATTTGGTGAGATTTTGAAACATGACCAATTTGGGGCAAATTTGGGGCTTTTGGACTTAGGTTGAAATCAAATGAAATTGAGGCCTCACGAAGGCCAATTGAAGGTCAATTTTGATGTATGGGGATTTTATGAAGGTTTTTTTTAACATAAATTGTGGCAAATGGAGTAAGTCATGGGTTTAATTTGGTGGAACCAAGTCATAGGGCCAAAATTGGGTTTTTGGTTTAGCTCAAAATTGGGTTCAAATCATGGACCAATTGAGCTTGGATTTGGTCTAGATTGTTTACATCAAGGATGAATTTGAGTTTAGAATTGAAATTGGGGTAAATTAAGACCAATTTGATAAACATTTGGAGTGATTTGGGGAAAATATGGGCCTTTAAAGGGCAATTTGGCGGTTTTGATCAAAGATGACCAAATTGGCAAAATTAGGTCATGTGATAGTTGAGAAAAATGAAATTAGGAATATTTGGGAGGTTTGCGAAATTTTTGGGATTTTTTTGGAATTTTTGGAATTTGGGGTAAGGAGGGGTATTTTGGTAATTTGGCCAATTTTGGTGATTTTGGTTAGTTTGGGTGTTTTTAATGGTTTTGAAATAATTTTTGAACCAAGTTAGGTATTTTGGGTAAATTTGGGAATTTTGGCCAAATTTGGGGTCCCAAGGGTATCTAGGTAATTTAGGGGAATTTAGGGGCAAAATGATAGGTTGGGTATCTTGGTAGAGTTAGAGTTAGGGTGTTTTGGGTCCTCTTTGTAGTGGCCTTAGCTAAACCCTAGCCCAGGGCTAATGGGTTTAGGGGACCACCAACAAGAGTCTCCCAAAAGTATCAAGGGACCAAAGCCTAGAAATTCTGGGTTTAGGGTAGTGAGTGATTGTGAGTGTAAGTGATTGCAAGTGAGTGTCTTAGCCCTAGACCAACACCCAGGGTCAACCCTAAGGTCCAGTAGTCCTAAGGGTGACTCATCTTGAGTTCCCCAATAATGAACCCAACTACTAAGTGATAGAGGTTATGACCAATATGTGGAACTTCAAGTTGAGTAAAGAGGAGTGTAGAATTTCTAATGGAGGGTTCCTTTTCTAGTTTTCTAAGAATAGTCACTAGGAAAGTCCTATGGCTGATCTTAGGCTACTAAAGAGGAAAAACTAAACCTCAACCAAAAGTGAGGTCAATATATGGACCCCTAATAGGTGTGGTGTGTTGGGCAAGCACACCGCTCGTATTGGTGTTGACCGGTGAGATCAACAAAAAAAGCAATCTAAGCTCCTAATTCAACAGACCCGAAAGTATGTGTAGAGTTGTGTGTGTGATTTGTTTCCGCTGGGAAATTAGCAGATGATCGTTTGATTGAAATCAAGGAGTAGGGACCCTCGTTGAGGATCAGAGAGTGAATTTTGAGTTATGAAATTTAAGGTATTTATAAAAGATGGGAGTCAATATATAAGTGCTGACCCCGAGGTGGGAATTGAAATTTGGGTATCATTCCTGAAATAAGAATCAGATGTTATAATCCATGTAAGGTGGTCTTGAAACTTATTTATAAAGATGAGAATAGGATTGTGTGGGAGGACTAAATCAAAATAAAAAACACAGAGGCTCACATCTGGCTCAAAAGGGTAACAACAGTGTAGAAGACGGCGACCGTTAAGGATATGTCTCCAGAAAGAAAGGACTTTACCAGTTCGAGTTACCACTGGGGAGTTATATTTGAACTGACATATGACAGGGAGAATATATATTCCACGTTAGGAAGGAAAGCGCTAGGACTCACATCCAACCCAAGCGATGACGAAGAAAAAGTTTGCTACATTGAGGAGGGAAGCACTGGGACTCACATCCAACTCAACGGGTAATAAGAAAATATGTACATCACGTTAGGAAGAAAAGCACTAGGAATCACATCCAACCTAAGAGGTGACAAGAGAATATATGTGTTACATTGAGAAGGAAAGCACTAGGACTCACATCTATCTCAAGAGCTAACAAGAAAATATGTGTGTGTCACATTAGGAAGGAAAATGCTAGGACTCACATCCAACCCAAGCAGTGACAAGAGAGTATATGTGCTACATTGAGACGGAAAGAACTAGGACTCATATCCAACTGAAGAGGTAACAAGAAAATATGTGCGTCACGTTAGGAAGGAAAGAACTAGGACTCACATCCAACCCAAGCGGTTACAAGAGAATATATGTGCTACTTTGGGAAGGAAAGCACTGAGACTCATATCCAACTCAATAAGTAACAAGAAAATATGTGCATCACATTAGGAAGGAAAGCACTAGGACTCACATCCAACCCAAGAGGTAACAAGAGAATATGTATGCTACATTGAGGAGGAAAGCACTGGGACTCATATCCAACTCAATAGGTAACGAGAAAATATGTGTGTCACGTTAGAAAGGAAAGCACTAGGACCCACATCCAACCCAAGACGTGACAAGAGAATATATGTGCTTATGCAAAAAATATGCAGATTCACACATGTGAATTTGTGGGGAATATGTGAATAAAATATGAAAATATGTGAAGAAATCGGAATTTAGGTACTGATTCAGAAATGAGAATTGAATTTTAGTTACCATTTTTGAAAAGAGAGTCGGAAGTCAGGGACCGACCTCAAAGATTAAGGATAGGATGACATGTTCCATTAAAGGGGGTCTTATACCAATCTCAAATATGGGGAGTCAAAATTTGGGTACTGAGTCCAAGAGTCATACGAAAACCGTGTAGAGAGTTTGTGATGTTAAATTTGCAGAAATGTGTCATATGAAAAGGTTGATTTTGTTGAAGAAGATTTGTAGAGTTTTATGAGGTTTTGTGCAGAATGTTAAATTTGGCGGCGAAGTGAAGAGAGTTAATGCAAATAAAGATGGTTGTGTTGCGCGCACAAAGAGTAAGAAACTCCGAGATTGAGAGAATCCACTCTACAGATTCATTTTCCTTTCTTGTTGTTTTTATCATATTTAATTTTTTCAAAAATATGTCTTTAAAATTTTAATTTTAATTGGTTGATTTTCAAAAGAAATTTGTTTGGTTGTTTATTCATATGTGATTATTTTTATTTGAATTTTATTTATTGTTAATGGTTTGTTGTTTCATTCTTCGTTCATTGAAATTCTGAACCAACGCGTGGTTTGTGGCTTCCATCCATCGCACAAAAAGACAACTGATAAAAAGGCACATTTCTGAGAGAATTTTCCATTAATCTGCTTCAATAAAGATGTCACAGATCAAACATAGGCTAACGCCTAAAAAGGTACAATATATAGTCTATGTTGAAGTACATCCACATCATCTCATGCCATGAATATATTGTAAGCTGAATATATCAGATACATATCATGTTGCTATATATAAAAAAAAATGAAAGTGAACCCTCTGACCCTCTGTATTAAGTACGACGAGCTCCTGATCGAGCATACCTGCTAAGCCATGCTCCAGGACAAGAGTTCCCTTCACATGTACTTAGAGGTACAACCCTCTTATAGCTCGTACGATAGTAGCTCTTTCAGTTCCTGGGTCTGGTTGAAATCCATATGGTATTTTGCTGTCGTCCATCCTACGGAAGGTCACAAACATCTTAAAGTGTCGTACCCCTGGAATGCAATGTTTGGCGACATCTGCCCCATTTCCTTTCAGAACTAAAACTGAACCAACTGGCAGTGGAATCTCTACAGTTCCTCTGAACTTGCCAGGGCTGACAATGTCAATCTCTTTCCCAAATAATATATTGTTTTTGCTCAGAAATGAGACAGTGCAGAAGGATCTTACAAAATCATGATGATCAATGTGAGGAGGTATGCAGTCTCCCTTGTCATATATGTTGATGATGCAGCTGTTTGGGATGTAGGTAGCTGTCAGTATATTTCATTTGACCATTCCACTTTATTATAGGAGGTAGTAGATCTACCTGGTCATGTCTAAGGATCTCTGGCGAATTTTCCTGCCTGTCATTTGTAAAATTATAACAACAACCGCACTGAATGGTGATTCTTCCTTTTCCTCTTATCCATTTCTTCAGCTCAGAGTATGTTCTTTCCATTAGAAGGCCTGCTCGGCCACTATCTCTCAAATCAAAGATGCAGTCGAGAATGCTACTTTCATCACTCTCAGAGAAAATCCTAGTATACAGCTCCAGGCTTTCCAGTTGTTGACGATTCTTCCTTGAACTTCTTCGTAAAATTCAAATTCTCTTTTATTTACTTTGCTTATTTTGTAGTACTCCATCGTACTAAGAGTTAGTAGCTATCATGGGTGTTCCTCCCTCTGAACATCGGCAAAAACCCAAACTAGCGCTGGCTGATCTGGAACACGAGACTCAACATCTAGCGGGATGTACGACCCTGGGCTCCATGGTATATACTGATCTATCCCCAGTGGGATGTATGGATCATCCATCATAAAATCTGAAGTCTGAGACCCATCAGTGCTAGAGGTATACTCATCCAATGTACTGAAGCATTGTAAATGTAGAACATTGCAATCCGGGCATTCTACAAACACCCCTGTGGATGATGTCCCTACAAGTATCTCAGCGCTGCACGTCGGGCAACCCTTGCATAAAACATCTGAAGCTGAAGGTGTCTCTGGCTCTCTCACGAACGCTGGCTCTTCATCTGTGGTAGGTATGCTGGTAGAAGTTTCTTTCATGTCTGGATCATAATTATGCCCCTCGGGAATTAGGGTGAGTAAGTTGTTTATCTCTCTCTTACGTCTGCGTTCTTCTCGTAGAAAAGCCCTCTGCTTCTTGCGGCTGGCGTTTCTGCTTTGCGTTTTCGGTGTTATTTCAGGGATGATTTGTGGGGTTGCTCGTAAAAAGCTTGTCGGTCATCGGAATCGAAATCCCGTCGCCCGCTTCGGAAGGACGTTGAAGTATGAAATCAAACTGACCTCATAGTTTTCATTGTTTAAAATGAAAGAGCACTGTACCTCAAATCCTGTATCTTTCTCGAAGGATAAATACAAGACTTGAGGATGAGGCTTGATCAAATAAACTAAGAAAAGTATGATGTTCGTTTGGTCTGCGAAACCTTTGTATTTGCCGACAAGTTCCCCTATTTAATATAAAGTATTAAATAAGGTTTATATTAAGCTAGGTTCGGACATGCTTCCTATAAGGGCAAGCCCCTATAGTTAATTACATCCTAAATGACCAAAGTCACCTAAGAAGACTCTCGTTAAAAATCAGGAAATATTATCTTCAAGGAATTTCAAAGAGTAAGACTCTTCAACGAAAATCCTCTCGATAAAAATCAAGAAAAAATATCTTCAAGGAATTTCAAAGGGTAGGACTCTTCAACGAAATCGACACCTAAGAAGACTCTCGATAAAAATCAGGAAATACTATCTTCAAGGAGTTTCAAAGGGTAGGACTTTTCAATGAGATCGGACATAGAGGTGTGAAAGGGGATTGGTTCAAATTTAGAACATTTTATTGTAGAATCCAAAGGAGGAGGGTGAAAGGGGATTGGTTCAAATTTGGAACATTTTATTGTAGAATCCAAAGGAAGAAGAACTAAGGTGAAAGGGGATTGGTTCAAATTTGGAACATTTTATTGTAGAATCCAAAGGAAGAAGGACTAGAGAAAATCAAGAAATATTATCTTCAAGGAATTTCAAAGGGTAGGAATCTTCAACGAAATCGGACGTAGAGGTGTGGGAAAAATTATCTTCAAGGAATTTCAAAGGGTAGGACTCTTCAACGAAATTGGACGTAGAGGTTGAATTATCTTCAAGGAATTTCAAAGGGTGGGACTCTTCAACGAAATCAGACATAGAGGTGTGAAAGAGATTGGTTCAAATTTGGAACATTTTATTGTAGAATCTAAAGGAGGAAGAACTAGGGGATGTCGGGTTCAAATTTGGAACATTTTGTTGTAGAGTCCAAAGGAGGAAGAACTAGGGGATGTCATGGGTTCTCAAATTTGGAACATTTTATTGTAGAATCCAAAGAAAGAAGAACTAGGGGATGTCATGGATCTAGCAAATTTGGAACATTTTATTGTAGAATCCAAAGGAGGAAGAACTAAGGGATGTCATGGATCCAGAGGAGAACCCAAATTTGGAACATTTTATTATAGAATCCAAAGGAAGAAGAACTAGGGGATGTCATGGATCCAAAACATTTTATTGTAGAATCCAAAGGAGGAAGAACTAGGGGATGTCATGGATCCAGAGGAGAACTCAAAGGATAGGACTCTTCAATGAAATCGGACATAGAGGTGTGAAAGGGGATTGGTTCAAATTTGGAATTTTTATTGTAGAATCCAAAGGAAGAAGAACTAGGGGTTGTCATGGATCCAGAGGAGAACCTCCGTGACTTCTNCTCCTGCCGCGACGAGTTTGAGTTATCTAGTTTTTCAAGTTATAATATCAAATCAGGTGGCCCTATGGTTGATGTTCTTTAAATTTTATGAGGGGATATTAAGTTGATTAGAGTGACACCGGTTAGGATCCTACGGTTCCCTCGTTCCGGCATCACTATTTTAGATTAGAGTGACACCGGTTAGGATCCTACGGTTCCCTCGTTCCGACATCACTATTTTCTATTAAGNGGGGATGTCATGGATCCAGAGGAGAACCCTAGTGACTTCCCAAGCTATCCTAATGTTTGGCTTCATTTCTGAAGATAAATATTTAGGTATTTCATCCTATCAATTTTATTAGTTATGGCATACATTCGTGTGAAACGATCACACAAACAGCCTGGAAGATGTGAGAATTTAGGTCGTGACAAATGACAACCTCGGAATCCTAAGACGAGTTAGAGCTTATATTGTATGGTTTAGGTCGTTACAAACGACAACCTCGGAATCCTAAGACGAGTTAGGGCTTATATTGTATAACACTAGGTCGTGACAAACGACAACTTCAGAATCCTAAGACGAGTTAGGGCTTATATTATATAGCAGGATACAAAGGCCTAAAGATAAGGTGAGGATTTACGTTGCATAAGCAAGCAACCTCAAAGTCCCAAATAGCCTGAAAGATGTGAGGATTTAGGTCGTGACAAATGATAACCTCGGAATCCTAAGATGAGTTAGGGCTTATATTGTATAGCAGGGCTACACAAAAGCCTAAAGATAAGGTGAGGATTTACGTTGCATAAGCAAGCAACCTCGAAGTCCTATGTATTTAGCCTAAAGATAAGGTGAGGATTTACGTTGCATAAGCAAGCAACCTCGAAGTCTTATGGCTTTAATAAGGTGAGGATTTACGTTGCATAAGCAAGCAACCTTGAAGTCCTATGGCTTTGTTGTTTATATCTAAGGAAGGAAGATTGGTTTAGCGAATCCTAAGACGAGTTAGGGCTTATATTGTATAGCAGGACTATGCAAAGGCCTAAAGATGATTGACAAACAACAACCTCAGAATCCTAAGATGAGTTAGGGCTTATATTGTATAGCAGGGCTATGCAAAGTCCTAAAGATAAGAGAGGATTTACATTGCATAAGCAAGCAACCTCGAAGTCCTATGGCTTTGTTGTTTAAGTCTAAAATGAAGGAAGTTGGTTTAGTTGGGGAAAACAAGTTTTGATGTTGAAGATGGTCGTGCTGCTCACCATGCTAGCTCCAAGCTCCTTGTCGCAATGAGTTTGAGTTTTCTAGTGTGTCAAGTTATGATGTCAAATCAGGTGGCCCTATGGTTGAGGTTCTTTAAATTTTATAGGGGCATGTTAAAGTTGATTAGAGCAACACCGGTTAGGATCCTACGGTTCCCTCGTTTCGACACCACTATTTTCTATTGGATTCACAGACACCGGTCAAGATCCCACGGTTTCATCGTCCCGGCACCACTATTTTCTATTGGAATCACTATGTTCCAAAATGAATTTACTAAACTCAACTTAATGAGTTCCATAATTTCATTTAGACCGTGGGAAGACTCAACTAAACTCAACTTAATGAGTTCCATAATTTCATTTAGACCGTGGGAAGACTCGTTAGCAACAGTAGGTTACCTCCTCCGAGGCCAAATGAATTTACTAAACTCAACTTAATGAGTTCCATAATTTCATTTAGGGAAGCCTCGTTAGCAACCGTAGGGTTACCTCCTCCGAGGGCTCCCGATCTTCCAATAGGGGAAGCCTCGTTAGCAACCGTAGGTTACCTCCTCCGAGGGTTTCCCGATCTTCCGATAGAGAGGGAAGCCTTGTTAGCAACCGTAGGTTACCTCCTCCAAGGCGTTCCCGATTTTCCAATAGAGGCATATTACTTTAGTTGGTTAGTCCAAATGAACTTACTAAACTCAACTTAATGAGTTCTATAATTTCATTTATACCGTGGAGTCCAAATGAATTTACTAAACTCAACTTAATGAGTTTCATAATTTCATTTAGACCGTGAGACCTCGTTACTAAACTCAACTTAATGAGTTCCATAATTTCATTTAGACCGTGGGAAACTTCATTAGCAATGTAAGGTTACCTCCTGAATTCCATAATTTCATTTAGACCGTGGAAAACCCAAATGAACTTACTAAACTCAACTTAATGAGTTTCATAATTTCATTTAGACCGTGGGAAAGTCCAAATGAATTTACTAAACTCAACTTAATGAGTTCCATAATTTCATTTAGACCGTGGGAATAAATGAATTTACTAAACTCAACTTAATGAGTTCCATAATTTCATTTAGACCGTGGGAAGCCTCCGGTCAAGATCCCTCGGTTCCGTCGTCCCGGTATCACTATTTTCTATTGGAATCACTTAGTCCAAACATTTACTAAACTCAACTTAATGAGTTCCATAATTTCATTTAGGCCGTGGGAAGCCTCATTAGACTTACTAAACTCAACTTAATGAGTTCCATAATTTCATTTAGACCGTGGGAAGCCTCGTTAGACTTACTAAACTCAACTTAATGAGTTCCATAATTTCATTTAGACCGTGGGAAGCCTCGTTAGTACTAAACTCAACTTAATGAGTTCCATAATTTCATTTAGACTGTGGGAAGCCTCGTTAGCAATCACTAAACTCAACTTAATGAGTTCCATAATTTCATTTAAACCGTGGGAAGCCTCGTTAGCAACTGCTACGATTCCCTCGTTCCGGCACCACAATTTTCTGATTAGAGCGACATCGGTTAGGATCCTATGGTTCCCTCGTTCCGGCACCACTATTTTCTATCGCGGTTAGGATCCTACGGTTCCCTTATTCTAGCACCACTATTTTCTATTGGATTCACTTAGTCCAAATGAACTTACGAACTCAACTTAATGAGTTCCATAATTTCATTTAGACCGTGGGAAGCCTCATTAGCAACCGTAATCCCTCATTCCGGTTGGTTAGGATCCTACGGTTCCCTCATTCCGGCATCACTATTTTCTATTTGATTCACTTAGTCAGGTTAGGATCCTACGGTTCCCTCGTTCCGGCATCACTATTTTCTATTGGATTCGCTTAGTCCGACGGTTCCCTTGTTCCGGCATCACTATTTTTTATTGGATTCACTTAGTCCAAATGAACTTATGAAACCGTCGTCCCGGCACCACTATTTTCTATTGGAATCACTTAGTCCAAATGAATTTACTAAACTCTCGTCCCGGCATCACTATTTTCTATTGGAATCACTTAGTCCAAATGAATTTACTAAACTCATATTAATGAGTTCCATAATTTCATTTAAACCGTGGGAAGCCTCGTTAGCAACCGTAGGTTACCTTCATGAATTCCATAATTTCATTTAGACCGTGGGTCCAAATGAATTTACTAAACTCAACTTAATGAGTTTCATAATTTCATTTAGACCGTGAGTTAGTCCAAATGAACTTACTAAACTCAACTTAATGAGTTCTATAATTTCATTTATACCGTGGAAAAACCCAAATGAACTTACTAAACTCAACTTAATGAGTTTCATAATTTCATTTAGACCGTGGGAAAGTCCAAATGAATTTACTAAACTCAACTTAATGAGTTCCATAATTTCATTTAGACCGTGGGAATAAATGAATTTACTAAACTCAACTTAATGAGTTCCATAATTTCATTTAGACCGTGGGAAGCCTCCGGTCAAGATCCCTCGGTTCCGTCGTCCCGGTATCACTATTTTCTATTGGAATCACTTAGTCCAAACATTTACTAAACTCAACTTAATGAGTTCCATAATTTCATTTAGACCGTGGGAAGCCTTGTTAGTAACTTTAGGTTACCTCCTCCGAGGAATTCCCGATCATCCGATGGAGACATCTTAATTTAATTGCAATTGTAGTTTTGTGTGATGTTTGTGATTAAATTTTGAGTTGTTTTACATTTTGAATGTTGTGGTTGGTTGATTTTAGTTTTAGTTCTGGTTTTGGTTTTGTGGATATCTTGATAGTTTTAGTTTTCATGCAGGGTGGCATCGTTGTTTAGCATGCAAATTTGCTTGTATAAAAGTACAGTATGAAAGTACAAGAAAGACAACGCTAAAAACTGTAAAAATGTATCTGGCGAGTATTATCGTTCCACCACTAGAAACTCAAAAAGCATGTTAAGGCAGTTTATATGAAACAGGGAAGTAAAATTTTGACGACCTACCTAACCCTAGGTCATATCTTAGTGTTTTCTTAGGAGTTTAATTAAGGATCATGTTGCCAAGCAAAATATATTAAGTTTAGTAGATCTCCGAGGTATCCAACAGGTCTAAAGAAAGAAGCAGGTCNTATTAAGTTTAGTAGATCTCCGAGGTATCCAACAGGTCTAAAGAAAGAAGCAGGTCCGTGCTACTCTCTCACTACCTGGTGGAAAATCCCGAGTTCTTTTAAACTTATTATGTTGCTTAATAATTCATCCTATGAACACCCTAATGCTCAATGAACATTGATGTATCAATTATTAATTATCATTGTTAATTTAATTTTGAAAATTATGTGGGTGAAGACCCTTAAAGAGGCAAGTTAGTGTTATTGGAACATTAAACTAAATTTTGGTCCTAATTAGGCTTGTAGTGTTTGAAAGACGTCTTAGTTTTAAATGATATTTACTTTTCTAATCCTCATTTCAATGAAACTTGATTTAGCCTAAGTCACTACTAAGCCCTTAAGATCTAGGTGAGAGTCTTAGTTAGTTTTAAAAAGGTTAAGCTTTAGGTGGTCATGATTCATGATTTGAAAATCAAAATATGGGTATTAAATTGATTAATTATTGACTTCAAAAGTCATACCCCAAAGTCATGGGTTAATTTTATTTTAATAAACTTCCAAATTTTAATAATTTAGAAATTTATTAACTTATTTTTTTAATTAGGAAAGTGAGGTTGGTTTCTACCAATTAACCCCTTATGTTTCAAACATCCAAATAAACTGATTAAGATCAGAGGTTACCCATTTTCCACATAACCCCTTTGGGTTTCAAACATCAAATAAATTGATTAAGATTAGAGGTTACCCATTTTCCCTCCTTGTGAATTAAGCCTAACATGTTTAATTAAGGCAAGGTTTCCAAAATTACACATTTGCCCCTAAGGCTCTAACACTTCATAATTACAATTAACCCCTTGTGTTTCAAAAATCCAAATAAACTGATTAAGATCAGAGGTTGCCCATTTTCCTCCTTGAATTAAGCCTAAATGTTAATTAAGATAAAATTTCCAAAATTACACATTTGCCCTTAAGGCTCTAACACTTCATAATTTATCAAATTTAATCCAAATCACTTTGAAATTTTTATCCTACCTCATTCATGGGTCAATTAAGATAGCAGAGGAGAAAATATGATTTTGTGAAATTTAGTTTAATTTATATAATTATTTTCATGTAAAAATAGGATTTTTCAAAGAAAATTCCTAATTTGACGAAGGTAAGTCCTAATCCCTTGAAATTTTTAGTGGAGATTGACTTAGACTATAGAAGCCTTTGGACTAAATTTCATGATTTTTTGAATTTTATTTGAATTTTGGAAATTATTTTAAGTTGTGAGGTATTTATTAAATGTAAAATATTTTAAATGGAGAAAATTACGTTTTATATTTTTGAAAAATCTTTCTCATATCAAAGAACTTAGAAGAGAAAATTTTATATTTGTTTGAGTTTTATTTGATTTGTTGGAATTATTTTTAGTGAAAACCCATTTTTAGCCTTTAAAAATTAATTTTAAGCTTCAAAATTTAGTATCTTTATTTAGAAAATTAAGAAAAATATTCTAATTGTTCCTAAGTACTTAGAAAGTAATTTAGAACATTTCTATAAATTTTATTATTTTTGTGATTTTTATGGATTTTTAATTATTTAAATATATTAAATAGGTTAAAAATCTTGTTTTTATTTTAAACTCCATTTTATTTTTAAAAAATACTCCTCATGACAGTAAACTCAAAAAATAAGTTTTTATAAATTTTTGAGTTATATTTTGATTTTTAAAAATCATTTAACTGCCAAAAAATGTTGTTTATCTTTAAAAATCAACTTAAGTTACCAAATGAACTCCAATTGCTTTGGAATTTTTATGGTGAGTTCTCTGGATCCTAAATAATAGTGGAGATCAAAATTCAAGTCATTTTGTCATTTGTATTTTTCAAAATTAACTATCTTAGTGATTTAGGATTTGTGAAGATTAGGTGTATTTTGAATGACTTAGCTCATGAAAAATTTTTCTAAAGGCTCCCTGGTCATCATAAACCTTCCAAAATTTTCTTGGATTTCTCTAAGCAACATGTTAATTTCCATGATTATTTTAAGCAAATAATGCACAAAAACTTGAAAAATATGATTCTCTGTCTAGGAACCTCCTTTGACTTTGGAAAAAACAGGGAACGTTCCCTAAGACAAAGGCAACAACATGCTAAAATTTTAAGCCATGGTGATATCACTACATGCATAGAGAATCAAAACATCCAAATCAGTGTTTAGTTAATTAAAAATAAAATTTGCATCACATGGACTTAAAATTATTTCCATATTTTTCTCCTCTGTTCACTAAGAAAGAAGGTATTTTTATTTTATTTTTATAACTTTTCTACACCAAGATATGAATCTGTAAAGTTACGAATCATTTTCTGATTTTTAAATCTCCTATTTATCTTTTTAAATAGCGTGGCGCCATGTAGATCCTAAACAGCTCCGAACTCCACGGAGCGTGCTCCCATTTGTCGTTGCCATCCACATAAGCAGCCACACCTCCCATTGTTCATGTAAGGAAGCATTGTCCGGCTTCATCTCAACTGCCCATCCGATACAAGTGCGATCGGATGATGCTCCATCATCGTCCCCGATAGCCTAGCCTCATAACGGTCCATCTTCTAGCCTTAAGATCTCTCTCATTTCTTAACTAAATTGGATGAATTTTTTTTTAAAACTCTTGTCTAGACTAGAGGAACATATCCATATGGTGATCAAGCCATCAAATTAACTCTAAGCAAATGGAGAAACAAAAGAGGCTCTAGAGGGGGAAAGATTTTATACCTTTGCTATGAGAAGTGAAGCTTTGATCAGAGAGTCTTGGCACATTTGTTATGATCCAAAGAGACTAGGGATTGAGTCTCTAGTCTTGGTGTAAGGCTTAGGTATGATTTCGATCATGGCCAGATTTGGGTGTTGGTCTAGAGCTATGATAGAGGCTCTGTGAGAGGGGAATTTGATGGGGCTTAAGCTTCTTTCACTGTTGTGAAGGCGTGAGTGAAGTTAGTTTGAGTTTGGTGGACTGTGGAGGTGTATTGGGCTCTGTCCTAGTTTCTGGCAAGATTTCGAGCTCAAAATTGAACTTTGACAGTGGAAATTGGTGAGGGAAAACAGTTGGAATGCACTGAGGGGATCTTAGGGAAGCTCTATTGTCATCTTGGAGAGGTCTCTCTAAGAAATTTTGAGCACCCCCTCCCATGGGTGTGGGAGGTGTTTTTTATAAAAATGGCTAAGGGGTGGTTGTCATGGCCAATTAAGGGGTGCATTGTGCTGCTTAGGTGGCGGGTAGAGGAGCTCTACCATTTAATTTGGCTGAGCTGGCCTCTAGGTTTGATTTGGGTGAAGTTCCATGGGGGTGGCTCTCGGTTTTGAGCTTCTCTGACGACTAAGCCGGCCGGTCATGGTAGGGGGAGGTGGATAGGTGCTCAGGGCATCCAGGGGAATATGTCAAAGCAATTTAATGCAATGGGGTTTAGTTTTGGTAAGGGTATCTTAAGCATGTGTATTTTTAGAAATAAGATCCCTTACTTTGGGGTACTTTTGGTCCATGAATCATCTAGCATGGGTTAGATTGGTTTTGGCTCAGTCTTAGGGTCTAACCAATTGTTGAGGTGGAGTTAATTTGATGACTTTAGGGTAGTTAGGCCATCTTTAAGGCATGGGTTCAATGTGGGTCCAAGTAATCAAAGCTTTGGTTTGGGCTAGGTTAGCCATGTCAATTGACCCAATTGATTGATCAATATTGTGTAGATGATTGTTATGAAGATTTTTCGTGAAGGTTTGAAGTGATTTTGAGTTCAATTGGTAGATTAATTTGAGGGATTTTTGAAATTTGACCAATTTGGGAATGTTGGGTTAGACATGGGTCTTGGTTGAGCTAGCCTTGTTCTAAGTCCAAATTGAATGTTCCACATGATCAAGCAAGATTTTGTGAAGATTTTTCCTGAAAGGATAGAGTGGATGTTTTGGGCTTAAGGCCCTCAATTTGGTAAGATTTTAAGACATGGTCAATTTGGGGTTTTTTGGACTTAGGTTGAAATCAAATGAAGCTTAGGCCTCACCAAGGCCAATTGAAGGTAAAGTTTGATGTATGTGGATGTTATGAAGGTTTTTAAACAAAAATTGTGGCCAATTGAGTGGACTATGGGTTCAATTTGGTGGAACCAAGTCATAGGGCCAAAATTGGGTTTTTGGTTTAGCTCAAACTTGGTTTCAAATCATGGACCAATTGAGCTTGGATTTTGTCTAGATTAGTCACATCAAGGGTGAATTTAAGTTTAGAATTGAAATTGTGGTAAATTGAGACCAATTTGATAGATATTTGAGGAAATTTGGGGAAAATATGGGCTTTTAAAAGGCAATTTGGGGGTTTTGATCAGAGGTGGTCAAATTGGACAAATTAGGTCATGTGATAGTTAAGAAAAATTAAATTGAGAATATTTTGGTGCTTTTGGAAATTTTTGGGAATTTTTGGAAATTTTGGATTTTTGGGGTAAGAAGGGGCATTTTGGTAATTTGGCCAATTTTGGTGATTTTGGGTAGTTTGGGTGTTTTCACGATGTTTGAAATAATTTTTTAACCATGTTGGGTATGTTGGGTAGATTTGGAAATTTTGGCCAAATTTAGGGTTCCAAAGGTATCTAGGTAATTTGAGGGAATTTAGGGGCAAAAGGCTGAGTTGGGTGTCTTGGTAGAGTTGGAGTGCCAACCACCATCAATAAACCATCGACCAATGAACCCATTTTGGATTCTCTATGTAGTGGTCTTAGCCAAACCCTTGCCTAGGGATAGTGGGTTTAGGGCAGGATCTACAGGAGTCTCCCAAAAGTATTAAAGGACCAAAGCTTAGAAGCTTTAAGGTTGTGAGTGATTGTGAGTGTAAGTGATTGCAAGTGAGTACCTTAGCCCTAGAACAACACCCAGGGTCAACCCTAAGGTCTAGCAGTCCTAAGGGTGACTCTCCTTGAGCTACCCTATAATGACCCCACCTACTAAGTGCTAGAGGTTAGGACGAATATGTGGAACTTCAAGTTAAGTAAAGAAGAGTGTAGAATTTCTAATGGTGAGGGTTCCGTGTCTAGTTTTCTAAGAATAGTCAATATGAAAGTCCTATGGCTATACATTAAGCTAAGAGGAAAGACTAAACCTCAACCAAAATTAAGGTCAACAAATGGACCCCCAATAAGTGTGGTGTGCTGGGCAAGCACACTGTGCGTATTGGCGTTCTCCAACAAGATCAACAAAAACCAATACAAACTTCTAAGTCAACAGATCTGGAAGTATGTGTAGAGTTATGTGTGTGATTTGCTTCAGCTGGGGAATTAGCAAGTGATCGTCTGATTAAAATCAAGGAGTAGGGACTCACACTGGGGATCCGAGAGTGAATTTTAAGCTATGAAATTTCAAGTATTTTTAAAGGATGGGAGTCAGTATATAAGTGATGACCCCGAGGTGGGAATTGAAATTTGGGTATCAATCTCGAAATAAAAATAGTATGCCATAATCCATTTAAGGTGGTCTTAAAATTAATTTCAAAAGATGAGAATAGGGTTGTGTGGGAGGACCGAATCAAGATGTAGAACACAGAGGCTCACATCCGGCTCCAAAGGGTAACAACCATGTAAAAGACGACAATCATTAAGGACATGTCTCCAGAAAGAAAGGATTGTACCAGTTCGAGTTACCACTGAGGAGTTATATTCAAACTAACATATGACAGGGAGAATATATATGTCACATTAGGCAGGAAAGCACTGGGACTCACATCCAACCTAAGAGATGACGAAGAAATATCTGCTACAATGAGGAGTAAAGCAATAGGACTCACATCCAACTCAAGAGGTAACAAGAAAGTATGTGTGTCATGTTAAGAAGGAAAGCACCAGGACTTACATCCAACCCAAGCGGTGACAAGGAAATATATGTGTTACATTGAGAATAAAAGCACCAGGACTCATATCCAACTCAAGCGGTAACAAGAAAATATGTGTTACATTGAGAAGGAAAGCACCAAGACTCATATCCAACTCAAGAGGTATAAAAAAAGTATATGCGTCACGTTATGAAGGAAAGAACAAGGACTCACATCCAACCCAAGTGATGACGAAAGAATATATGTGCTACATTAAGAAGTAAGGCACTAGGACTCACATCCAACTCAAGAGATAATAAGAATATATATGCGTCACATTGAGAAGGAAAGCACTAGGACTCACATCCAACTCAATAGGTAACAAGAAATATATGTGTTACATTGAGAAGGAAAGCACTAGAACTCACATCCAACTCAAGAGGTAACAAAAAGTATATGCGTCACATTGAGAAGGAAAGCACTATGACTCACATCCAACTCAATAGGTAACAAGAAAATCTATTTGTGTCACATTAGGAAGGAAAGAACTAGGACTCACATCGAACCTAAGTGATGACGAAAGAATATAAGTTTTACATTGAGAAGGAAAGCACTAGGACTCACATCCAACTCAATAGGTAAAAAGAAAATGTGTGTGCATCACGTTATGAAGGAAAGCGTTAGAACTCACATCCAACCCAAGCGGTGACAAGAGAATATATGTGTTACATTGAGAAGGAAAGCACTAGGACTCACATCCAACTCAAGAGGTAACAAGAAAATATATGCATCGCGTTAGAAAGGAAAGCACTAGGACTCACATCCAACCCAAGCAGAGACAAGGGAATATATGTGTTACATTGTAGAAAATATGCAAATTCACACATGTGAATTTGTGAGGAATATGTGAATAGAATATAGAAATATGTGAAGGAATCGGAATTTTGGTACAGCTCTAGAAATGAGAATTGAATTTTAGTTGTTATTTTTAAAAAGAGAGTCGAAAGTCAGGGACCAACCTTGAAGATTAAGAATAGGATGTCATGTTTCATTAAACGTGTATTATACCAATCTCGAAGATGAGGAGTCAAAATTTGGGTACTAACTCTGAGAGTCATATGAAAACAGTGTAGAGACTTTGTGATGTTGAATTTCTATAAATGTGTCATGTTAAAATGTTGATTTTGTTGAATAAGGTTTGTAGAGTTTTGTGGGGTTTTGTGCAGAATGTGAAATTCCACGCGGATGTGAAGAAAGTTAATGCAGATAATGATGCTTCTGCTATGCACAAAAAGAGTAAGAAACTCTGAAATTGAGAGAATCCACTCAACAGATTCATTTTTTTTCTTGTTGTTTTTATCACATTTAATTTTTCAAAATATGTCTTTAAAATTTTAATTTTAGTTGGTTGATTTTCAAAAAAAAATATTTGAATTTATTTATTGTTAAAGGTTTGTTGTTTCGTTCTTTGTTCATTGAAATTCTTAACCAACATTTGATTTGTGGCTTCCATCCATCGCACAAAAAAGGCAACTGACAAAAAGGCACATTTTTTAGCAAAATTTCAATTAATCTTCTCCAATAAAGATGTTACAGATCAAACATAGGCTAACGCCTCAAAAAGGTAAAATATATAGTCCATGTTGAAGTACATACAGAACATCTCATGTCATGAATACATTATAGGCTAAGTATATCAGATACATGTCATGTTGCTATAAAAAAAAAGTGAACCCTCTGACCATTTGTATCAGGTACGATGAGCTTCTGATCGAGCAGACCTTCTAAGCCACGCTCCAGGACAAGAGTTCCCTTCACATGTACTTAGAGGTACAACCCTCTCATAGCTCATACGACAGTAGCTCTTCCAGCTCGGGTCTGGTTGAAATCCATATGGTATTTTGCTGTCGTCCATCCTACAAAAGGTCACAGACACCCTACAGTGTCGTACCCCTAGAATGCAATGTTTGGCGACATCTACCCCATTTCTTTTCAGAACCAAAACTGAATCAACTAGCAGCAAAATCTCTATAGTTCTTTTGAACTCGTCGGGGCCGACAATGTCAATCTCTTTCACAAATAATATGTTGCTCTTGCTAAAAAATAAGACCATGTAGAAGGGTCTTACAAAATCATGATGATCAATATGAGGAGGTATGCAGTCTCCCTCGTCATATATGTTGATGATGTAGCTATTTGGGATATAGTTAGCTGGCAGTATGCTCCATCTGACCATTCTCTTGATCATCCACTTTATTATAAGAGGTAGTGGATCTACCTGGTCATGTCTAAGGAGACCTGGCGGATTTCCTTGTCTTTCGTTTGTGAAATTATAACAGCAGCAGCATTGAATGGTGATTCTCCCTTTTCCTCTCATCCATTTCTTCGGCTCAGAGTATGTTCTTTCCATGAGAAGGCCTGCTCGGCCTCTATCTCTCAAATCAAAGATGCAGTCGAGAATGCTTCTTTTGTCACTCTCGGTGAAAACTCTGGTGTACAGCACCAGACCTTCCTGTATGTTGACGATTCTTAAAATTCAAATTTTCTTTTATTTACTTTATTTATTTAGTTGTACTTCATCGTACTAGGATTCGGTAGCTGCCGCGGGAGTTCCTCCCTCTGAATATTAGCTGAGACCCAAACTGGTGTTGACTAATATGGAACACGAGACTCGGCATCTAGCGGGATGTATGACCCTGGGCTCCATGGTACATACTGATCTGTCCCCAGTGGGACGTATGGCTCATCCATCATAAAATCTGTAGTCTGAGACTCATCGACGCTGGATGTATACTCTTCCAATGTACTAAGGCGTTGTAAATGTAGAACATTGCAATCCGGGCATTCTACAAATGCCTCTGTGGCTGATGTCCCTATAGGTATTTCAGCGTTGCACGTCGGATAACCCTTGCATAAAACATCTGAAGCTGAAGGTGTATCTGGCTCTACGATGAACCTCGATTCTTCATCTATAGTGGGTAGGCTGGCAGAAGCTTCTTTCATATCTGGAGCATAAATATGCCCCTCAGGAATAGGGGTGAGTAGGTTGTTTGTCTCTCTCTGAAGTCTGCGTTCTTGTCGTAGAAAAGCGCTCTGCTTCTTGCAGCTGGCGTTCCTACGTTGCGTCCTGTCTTCTAACAAAATTGTTGATCTTTATTCTTCTAAAAGCTGTCCCATTATCAGAAATTATTCTTCGCGGCACTCCAAAATGGTAGAAAATTTGGCTTTTGAAAAATTGAAGGACGTGCTGTGTCGTAACCTCACGCAATGGTACTGCCTCTGCCCATTTGGAGAAGTAATATGTAGCTGCAAGTATAAACCTATGTCCTTTGGAAGATGGAGGGTCCTATTATGTCCGTGCCCCAACACTCGAATGACCACGAGGCAACAGTTGGGTGAAGCACATTCGGAGGTTGATGTAAGACCACCCCATGCACTTCGCATTGGTTACATTTTCTTGTTGTATTCATGCAGTTGGACATCATTGCTGGCCAATAATACCTGAGTCTTTTGATCTTTATTTTCATTTTTAGCCCTGACTGGTGAGCGCCACACAATCAGACATGTACCTCTTTGAAAATATTTTGTGCTTCGGCTCTGCTCAAACACCGTAGATACATTTAATCGAATGATCTTCTATAGAGAACGTTTTTTACTAGGGCGTAAGACATGGCCCTTCTTGTGATATGGTGTGCTTCAGACTTGTCTTCTATCAGCTTTCCAATATGCAAATAATCTATTAATGGCTTACGCCAATCCTCATTGATGTCTGCAATTGGATTTATTGCTTCTTCTTTTTTGAGCTTGTGTAGAGTTTCGAGATCGATCTGAGACAAGTCTCGTCTTTTTTGCACTGTGATTTCAATGGAATCCTCCGGGGGACATGCCATTTCCTTATCGAGTTTTGCTAGAACGTCGGCATGGGCATTATCTCCCCTAGGAATCCGGTAGAAAGTTAAATCAGGAATCTGCTCCAGGAGCTTCATCATGTACTGATGGTATTCTGATAATCTTGGTTTTAAAATTCTGTATTGTCCGGTGACTTACTGGATGACAAGTTGGGAGTCGCCATAGATGACAATATTTGTTATATCCATTTATATTGTCATTCCTAATTTGTTGATTAAAGCTTCATATTCTGCTTCATTGTTGGTACACGACTCTATCAGGTGGTATGAGAATCTCAGCATGCCCTTATCTGGCGTGATAAATATCAAACCAATCCCTGCTTTGCCTGATATAACTGTGCCTGATCCTTTGTCTTTTTTGGCTCACGAAGCGACATCGAAGTACATCTCCTAGTGTTGCGTACCGGAGAATTCCTTTTGTAGTATTTGCTCCTCTGGTAACTTGTCGTTGAGAGAGGACCCGGCTGGCAGTGGGTTTGCAGCAAGAAAGTCTGCTAGTATCTGTCCCTTGATAGCACGAAGGGGAATGAAAGTTATATCAAATTGCAATAAGATCATTGACCATCTTGTTAAACGTCCGGAGAGTGTTGGTCGGGTCATCAAATATTGCAATGGATTAACTTTCAAGATTAGGGTAATCTTATGAGAAAGCACGTAATGTCTAAGCTTTTGGGCCACGAAAATCAATGCCAGACAACACTTCTCAATAGGTGGATACTTTATCTCCCTCAGTATGAGGCGACGACTCAAGTAGTAGAGTGCATTTTCTTCACCCTCATCATTGACTTGGGCTAACAAGGCTCCAAGAGAGTTATCTAAGGCCGCAGTATAAATTATCAACAGTTTCACTAGGATAGGGGCTGCCAAGACAGAAGGTATCATTAAATATTATTTAACATCCTCAAAAGCCCGCTGGCATTTCTCTTCCTAAATAAATTTGACGTCCTTTTTAATTAATGCCGAGAAAGGCTGACACCTCCTGAGAGATAAGAAATAAAGCGTCTCAGATATACCAACTTCCCCTAAAAGGAATGTAGTTATTTCAAGGTTTTAGGAGGAGGCATTTCAAAGATAGCTTTAATTTTTTCCGGGTCATTCTCGATTCCCTGATGACAGACAATGAATCCCAGAAATTTCCCAGAGGTAACGCCAAAGGCGCACTTTAAGGGATTCATTTTAAGGTCATATCGTCGTAACTTTTTTAACACGATTTTTAGATCATTCAAATGGTTTATTTTTCTTTTACTTTTGATGACCAAATCATTCACGTATTAGTTTACTTGGTTGTGAATGAGGTCGTCAAAAATCTTTGTCATTGTGCGCTGATATGTTGCTCCTGCGTTCTTTAGGTTGTACGACATCACATTGTAGCAGAAAATTTCAATTGGTGTTCTGAAAGCT
Organism: Phalaenopsis hybrid cultivar; assembly: GCA_002079205.1. Taxonomy (NCBI): domain Eukaryota; kingdom Viridiplantae; phylum Streptophyta; class Magnoliopsida; order Asparagales; family Orchidaceae; genus Phalaenopsis; species Phalaenopsis hybrid cultivar. The sequence continues at coordinate 41,421 of JXCR01148514.1, read as the reverse complement.
GTAAGTGCTGCATCCTCGGGAGCCATCTTGATTTAGTTGTATCCCAACGATCCGTCCATGAAGGAGAAAATTTCATGTGTTGAAGCGATGTCCACCATCATCTCTGGTATGGGTAGTGGAAATTTGTCTTTTGAACATGCCTTGTTTAAATCTCTGAAGTGAACACAAACACAGATCTGTTCATTTTCTTCTTAACAGGTACAATGTTAGCTAACCACGTGGGGTATTGTTCTTCTTTCACAAAGTTGACATCTATTAATTTCTTCACCTCAACGGTGACTTGTTGCTCTATTTCAAGGCGCATTCTTTTGGGAGCTTGTTTTATTGGGTTTATATTTTTGTACACCCCGAGTTTATGAACTGCAACCTCTGCTGATAGTCTAGACATTTCATCGTAGCTCCATGCAAAGCAATCTTTGAATTTTGTTAATAGTTTGATCAATTCTTCAGATTCTTCGTCATTAAGTAGAGAACTTATAAATGTAGGTCGGTGTTGTTCTTCAGCCCCGAGGTTAATCTCTTTCAATTCATCAATTGTAGATTTAATTTCCTCCTCAAATTCTGTCGGAGCATCCTCTATTGGTTGATCATTAGATTCATCCTCTATATCGAGGCAATCCTCTTCTTATTCACCAGTAACAACCATACAAAATTCAGAATCATCAACTGGTCCGATTGTACCAAATCCGAGACCCTCTTTTGAGTTTATAGTTTGAATTTTAACATTCCATAATTTTCCAAAAAGTTGAAATTTATCTTTTGACATTTGTTTTGGTAAATGTCCTTGTTGAATTAACTTTTTAACACAAGGTGAGAAGTAACCAAAAGGAAATTCCATTCATTCATTAGGATCATCATCCAAATTTACATGTTTTTCAAGCTCAGTAGAGGTAGAAGCATGGTAAAATTTGATCGGTTTTGTACCAACACAACAAACTTCCTTGACCTCTAAACTCTCTACTTATTGAGGGAGAATCGGAGTAAGGGTAATAGCATTCACATAGTGGTTTATCCGATCATACATTGTTCCATATTCATTTTTCTCTGTATCTTCCAGGGATATCTCATATTGAGGTATCTTCCATCTTTTCATCATTATCTCTTCTTCAGAACTGTCTTCATCACCAACATTGATGGTTGGCCTAGTCCATTCAACAATTAATTTGATCCTTCCTCGTCCATGTCCCCTGCCTCAACCTCAGGTGTGCGAACTAAAAGAAGCTTCACCAACTCGTTGTAAGGAAGTGGTGGAAAATCGCTGAAGTGGAGTTGAATGGCCTCCTCTTTGTAATTCTTTTGAATCTTCATCTTTATTTGTGATAACTTCATGAGAGAAGATAGTCCTCTTTGGAGGCGCGTAGTAGGCATCATCTTCGTGGATACCAACTTCATGCACTGAACATGGTTGTAGGTTTCCTTTGATGTAATTTTCTTGACCATCTTTGCAGTATTTAATGCACTGCTGTAGAGATGATGGAACCATATTGTGGTCTTGAATCCATGGTCAACCCAGTAGAGCGTTAAAGAGGTCTAGGCATCGATGATATGAAATTTAGCGGTTGTCACGAGTTCTCCAACCTTCATAAGTAATGTAATTGATCCAAAGGCTCTTTCTCCCTTTTCATTGAATCCTCTTAACATCATTTTATCGGTTGTAAGCTCTTGAGCTTCAATATCCAAATATGCCAATGTTTGTAGTCTCATCAAGTTAAGAGATGCTATAGGATCTACTAAAACTCTGGACAACATAAATCTGCTGATGTTGACGGATATGTAGAGTGGACGGTTGTGGTCAGCGGTACCAAGCAGCAAGTCTTCATTTGTGAAGGTTACCCTAGGTTGTTCTTTCAATCAACAAACTTCATCTGAGGATGTGCTGGCCAATTGAGCTAAGCATTTTTCTGGATCTAGCAAAGCTAGTAACCAGAGACTCTCTCATCTCCTTTGACAGGATCAGAGCGTCGTAGATGCTTAATCGGGCCTTTGACAGGATCAGAGCGTCGTAGATGCTTAGTCGAGCAGGCAACTTCCTAAGATGAGCTATCTTTTGACAGGATCAGAGCGTCGTAGATGCTTAATCGGGTCGGCAACTTCCTAAGATGAGCTAGTACATTGTAGTCTACTTTGTATGATCTTTTGACTTTATCTTGATTATGTGGTTCTTCCACTGGTGGTGGTAGAGGTATCACTTCTTAGGTCATTATCTGCTTTCCTTTATCTGTTAAAGCTATTCTTGGTGGTAACACTTTATCGCTCCTTAAGTTAACTTCTATGACTTCTTCTTCTTAAGATATCATTGTTGAATCTTCCGGTGTCTCTTCCTCTTTGTCAGAAAGATCTAAGTTGATGGTAAACAGTGTATCTTGATGCTCGTGAATTGGCTCCTCGTTATCGGTGCTGTCGAAAGTGGTTTCATTGATGTCTTCTTTGGACTTGACAACGAGTTCATCAAACTCGAGTACGATTTGAGGATCATTTTGAGGATTGAGATTGAGGGTCCGTTTGGGGCAGCTTGTGCGTTTCAGGATAAACTGCTTATCCTGAAACGCGGCCCGCGTGCCGGCCGCAGGGGTCGACCCGCGACCTGCGTTTAGTGTAAAAACCCAAACGCAGTTTCGGATAAGCTCGCGAAACGCGCGATCTAAACGGTACAACGGCGTTTTGAAAACGCCGCCCGCACTTATAAGCTGCCCTAAATGGACCCTGAACCTATATTGGTCATAATCAGTTGCGTTATCACTAAAAATAGTTAAAACGTAGCCCAAATCACAATCATTATATTCATAAGATCTCGGAGAGAAAAAAATAATCATACGAAGTCAAGGGTTCGAGGATTTTCTTCCCCGAATCCGAGACAACCAATCTAGTAGAGGCAGCCCTTATCCTACCCCCTGTGCTATCAATCTTTGTAGTGACGCTTCTCTTCTTCTTCTTTATCCTTGACGATGATGGATCCCCTGACAAAACCTTCATCTCGGGCTTGGTATGTTGCGGACTCTGAATGGAGGCTTGTTTTGATGCAGACTGGATCTTGTTCAGTATTTTCTTGTATGATCTACTTCAAACCTCATTTTATTCTTCATCTCTGGTATACACAGAAGTTTGTTTTGATGGATCATGTATTTGATTGAGGACCCTCTTGAGTTCATCCCAAGTTGTACTCCATCCATCTGTTCTAGTATACGGATCAATTGGGGAGATTGGCTTGACCAAAATCACATTTATGGAACCTTTTTCAGGTTCTTTTAAATATTCTTTTAGGATTGTTATGTTCTCTTCTTTAAGGTTCCTTTTGATCCAGTCTTTAAAGATGAAGCATTTTTCTATAGTGTACCCAAGAAACTGGTGGTATGGGCAATAATTTGGTTCATTCTTTCTATCCACCTCTTCGGGCTTCTTCGGATCTTGTAGTTTGAACTCCAGCTTCTTCATCAGAACTCTGAATATTTTAGGTATAGCTTCATCTTTGAAAGAATACATCATTTTATGTCGCTCTGTCAGGGACATTTTCTTATCCCTTGTTCAAGGTGATCCTTCTTGAGGCGGTCGCTGGTTGTATTGACTACTCTATTTCTGAGTATACCGTGATGAAGATTGGCGAGGCTCTTCTACTTATATCTTTACTGGCTGCTCTACTTTATCAATGGTCCCTACTACTCCTGATTTCTTTTCAAACACTCTGGTCACCTTAGGCTTTTTGTGTGGCTCCATGTGCTTAATTTCCTCTTGAAGACTGCTGGCTTTATTGAGTAGCTTCTTGAAGGATTTGATGGTGAGTCCCTTGAGCATGAAAGTTACTGGCCCATGGATGCTCTTGAGTAGAATTTCAATTGCATGATGTTCCTGTAACTGAGGTTCACATTTCATACTAAGGTCTCTCCACCTCAAAATGTAGTCTACCAAGGTTTCGCTAGGCTTTTACTTTTCCATCATGAGCTCACCAATAGATACATGATGTTGTGCCCCGACAAAACTTTTCACAAACAGCTGTTCCAAGTTGGAATATGTTTTAACTGACCTGTTGGGCAAGTCAGCGTACCAGTCGAAAGCAATTCCTGACAAGCTGCTGACAAACTACTGGAAGAGTAGAGCTTCACTATTTCTCGTGTTGCCATAGCTAGCTCGAAAATGTTTTATATGTGTCAGAGATTTCCAGTCCCATCAAAAATCTTAAAGTTTGGGGCCACAAAACCCTTGGGGAAAGGCACGGCATCAAATTCCTCCAGGTAAGGTCTACCATTTAAATTTAATGCACCACCCTTAAATTGGGTTAAGGTGTCCCGCACTTGTTCAACCATTTGCTTGAATTCCTTTTCTGGTATAACACCTGATGGAGAATCCTTTCTATGTTGCTTGTCTCTATTTGCTGAAGTAACCTCTCTCCTTTCATCTATGATGAGTATGATTTCCGACTGATTGATCTCTGGAGAAGCCAATTGCAGTGCTTGCGATTGCTCCTGAATGATGGCCATAGCGGTCATGGCTGCGGTCATTTCTTCTATTCTTTTCTTGAGTAGACTAACTTTCTCATCCCTTAGGAGGATAGCCTTACGCAGTTCATCTACGGCGTTCTCTTCGGTGTGAGGTTGAGCCTCGCACACAGATGTGGTGGATTTGGTTTCAATTACACGGACATCCATGAAATCTTCCTCTAAGTAATCATTATAATCAAAATTTTCATCGTCGCTGTCGACGAAAACTCTGTGTTCTTGAGCTAACTCGAAAATCTCAAACCTGAGTTTCTCAACTTTCTCTTCAATTATTGATTCCTTCATCACTTTAAGATCTGGAGGACCCTGATGGACATCTTCTACTTGATCCTCCATCTCGCTGACTATTGTTGCGGATGACAAATATTTCAGACCCTGGTTTCATTTCCTGTCCTTGTCCCCCGAGCTCATCGGAATGTATCAGTGCAGCGACCTTGGGTACAAATACTTTTCTCTTTTTCAACGATGATGTCTCAGGATGGAGTGTCTTAGTAGAAACATTGGTATGTCATGGGAAAGTATGCTCCCCGTGGTGTAGACTGGCTACAGTGTTAGGTAATCGTCTTATCTTTGCCTTTGGGATTTTAGAAATGTCTTTATAATGGGTGACTGGTAAGATTTTTGTACCCGGTCTCGACTTAACCGGTCGACGGCCTGCTGTCCTTGTAGCAGTATAATCAGTAGTAATTATTGTGGTATCAACTCTGCTCCCTAAACGAAGCCAAACGAGGATGCGCGTAAGTGGCACTCCAGTTGTCTTGTGAGACTGTCTGGCGGACTTGAAATCCTTCAAAATTTCCTTCTTCATGCGAGGGGAAATTGCATCTCCTGCTCGTTTAAGTAACTCGCTAACTGAACATCCTTCTTTGGTAGCTAGCCTTCTGAAAACTGCACCAACTCGGGTGATAGGAGTAAACTTCTTTCTCTCCTCATCATGTCAATGATGTGATGATAATGCGACAACGGTTCTTTGGATACTCTCATATCCATCGGGTATCCGTCAGAGGATGGAATCTACTCCCTCGTAGGAGTGGATAAATTTCCGGTAAAACTTTTTCATCTTGATGAGGCTCCTCCTCAACGGGTGTCTCCTTGGGAACCTGGGCTTTAACGGCCCTCCGAACTTTTCTATTGTGATTCTTCTTTTGAGTTTGGGTCAGTGGTACAGTCCTTGAACTTGATCTAATTTCAAACACGGGTGGTGGGATAGTTAATCCCTCAGTCGAATCCTCAATAATCATTACTTCTTTCCCCTTAGTAGAATCGGGGCTAGCAGGTTTGTCGAGTGTCGTGACGACAGTAGTTTTAGACTTCTTGTAAGCAAGAAAGTCTTGAAGGTAGTTTAGGTTGAATTCTGGAGATGGTTCTTGTATTTCTAGAGTGGCAATCTTCATCACTACAAATGAGGCTTTCCCGAGGATGACCTCGAGATCTTCAAATCCAGCTCCAAATTTAATGGTGGGAGCAAGATTACGGGCTTCGTGGCTCGTTGGCAGCATTGGGTTGGCAATTGCAGCAGGCTTGAAAACAGAGTTTTGGGGTTAGCTATATGGCCAAAAACCTCGTAATTTTTAGCGCAAGCACTAAAAGCAGAGGTTGATCCGTAGACCGGGTGGGTCTCAATTTATAAGAATTTTTAAAATTTTGTTTAAGAAAAATCAAGAGGTGTAAAATTTAATTAATGTAAGAACATTTCAAAGTGCGCGCAGCACAACACGATTTGCAAAGTAGCAAATCAAATTTAGAAGGGAGATGTGAAGCATTTTAGGACCCATTGTGGGAGACATTTAGTGGCAGGCAATGCCCAGGTGGAACTAGTCTACCGACACACCTATTGGGGGTCCGACCCCACATAAAAATTTAAAGAGTCCTTAATGGCCTTCTTAACCCCTCTGTTCAAAGATAGTCAAACAGCTAGTTCTGAAGTCCAAGGAGTTAGCCGTACTTTCCCAAGACAGAAATGGGTAAAGCATGTCAACGGAAGAAGGGTGATTCAAGAGGGACATGGACACATTACCGATATGTGAAGATAATATTTCTTGATTTGTATGGAGAGAAAAGTTATTTCCTAGCGGAGTCGCCAGAAGTTGTCGGTGTTATTTTTTGTTGGAGGAGTTGCCCTTAAGAAGCTGTCAGTCACCGGAATCGAAATCCTATTGCCCGCTTCAAAAGGATGTTTTAACTTAAATATATATTTAGTTTTATAAAAATATGAAATCAAACTAACCCCATATTTTTCATAATTTAAATGAAAGAGCGTTGTACCTCAAATCCTATATCTAACCAGAAGGATAAACACAAGACTTGAGGATGAGGCTCAATCAGATAAACTAAGAAACATATGACGTCTATTTAGTCTGCGAAACCTTTGTATTTGCCAACAATTTTCCCAATTTAAAATAAGGAATTAAGTAGGGTTTATATTAAGTTGGGTTCGAGGAAAGCTTCCTATAAGGGCAAGCCCCTATAGTTAACTACATCTTGAATGACCAAAGTCACCTAAGAAAACTTTAGCTAAAAATTAGGAAATATTATCTTCAAGGAGTTTCAAAGGGTAGGACTTTTCAATGAGGTCAGACGTAGAGGTGTGAAAGGGGATTGGTTCAAATTTGGAACATTTTGTCGTAGAGTCCAAAGGAGGAAGAACTAGGGGATGTCAAGGATCCAGAGGAGAACCTCGTTGACTTCCCAAGCTATCCTAATGTTTGGCTTCAGTTTTGAGGAGAACTATTTAGGTGTTTCATCCTGCCAATTTTATTAGTTAGGGCTTACATTTGTGTGGAACTATAACACAAATAGCCCGAAAGATATGAGGATTTAGGTTGTGACAAACGACAACCTTGGAACCGTAAGGTGAGTTAAGGCTTATATTGTATAGCAGGGATGTACAAAGGCCTAAAGATAAGATGTAGATTTACGTTGCATAAGCAAGCAACCTCGAGGTCTTATGACTTTGTTGTTTATATCTAAGGAAGGAATATTAGTTTAGTGGGGAAGACAGATTCTGCTGTTGAAGATGGTCGTGCTGCCCACCATACTAGCTCAAAGCTCTTTGCCGTGAAGAGTTTAAATTTTCTAGTGTGTCAAGTTATGATATCAAATTAAGTGGCCCTATGGTTCAAGTTCCTTAAATTTTATGGGGGCATTTTAAAGTTGATTAGAACTACACCGGTTAGGATCCTACGGTTGCCTCGTTCTGGCACCACTATTTTTTATTCGATTCACTTAGTCCAAATGAATTTACTAAACTCAACTTAATGAGTTCCATAATTTTATTTAGACAGTGGGAAGCTTCGTTAGTAACCGTAGGCTACCTCCTCCGAGGGATTCTCGATCATCTGATAGAGATGTCTTAATTTAGCTGCAATTGTAGTTTTGCGATATTTGTGAGTAAATCTTGAGTTGTCTTATATTTTGAATGTTATGACGGCGAATTCTATCTTGGTTAATTTTAGTTTTGGTTTCGATTTTGGTTTTGTGGCTATCCTAATAGTTTTAGTTTTCATGCAGGGTGGCATCGTTGTTTAGCATGCAAATTTGTAGGTTTAAAAGTACAGTATGAAAGTACAATAAAGACGATGCTAAAAAATGTAAAAGCGTACACGGCGAGTCTTCTCGTTCCACCACCTGAAACTCAAAAGGCATGTTATGGCAGTTTATATGAAGTAGGGAAGTAAAATTTTGACGACCTATCTAACCTTAGGTCATATCTTGGTGGGTCCTTAGGATTTTAATTAAGGATGATATTTTTCAAGCAAAACATATTAATTTAAGTAGATCTCCAAGGTATCCAACAGATCTAGAGAAAGTAGCAGTTCCGTGCTATTCTCTCGCTGCCTGGTAGAAAATCCCGAGTTCTTTTAAACTTATTATGTTGCTTAATAATTCATCTTATAAACACCCTAACGCTCAATGAACATTGACGTCTCAATTACCTCTAAGAGTAAGGTAATTATCATCTATAATTTAATTTTGAAGATTATGTGGGTGAAGACCCTTAAAGAGGCAAGTTAGTGTTATTGGAACACTTAGCCAAATTGTGGTCCTAATTGGGCTTGTAGTGTTTGAAAGATGTTTTAATTTTCAATGATGTTTACTTTTCTAATCATTAATATTAGGCTTGTAGTGTTTGAAAGATGTCTTAATTTTAATTGATATTTACTTTTCTAATCCTCAATCAAATGAAACTTGATTTAACCTAAGTCACTACTAAGCCCTTAAGATCTAGGTGGTGTCTTAATTAGTTTTGAAAAAGTTAAGCTTTAGGTGGTCATAAATCATGATTTGAATTTTATTTGAAAATAAAAATAGGGTATTAAATTGATTAATTATTGACTTCAAAAGTCATACCCCTAATTGCTGGGTTCATTTTATTCTAATAAACTTCCAAATTTTAATAATTTAGAAATCTATTAACTTTTTTTTTCAATTAAGAAAGTAAGGAGGTTTCTACAAATTAAACCCCTTGTGTTTCAAACATCAAATTAAGATCAGAGGTTGCCCATTTCCCTCCTTGAATTAATTCTAAATGTCAAATAAGGCAAAATTTCTAAAATTACACATTTGCCCCTAAGGCTCTAACACTTCATAATTTGTCAAATTCAATTCCAATGCAAAATTACACATTTGCCCCTAAGGCTCTAACACTTCATAATTTGTCAAATTCAATTTAAATGACTTTAAAATTTTTATCCTCACATTTGCCCCTAAGGCTCTAACACTTCATAATTTGTCAAATTCAATTCAAATGACTTTGATCATTTGCCCCTAAGGCTCTAACACTTCATAATTTGTCAAATTCAATTCAAATGACTTTAAAAATTTTCCATTTGCCCCTAAGGCTCTAACACTTCATAATTTGTCAAATTCAATTCAAATGACTTTAAATATTTTATCCTACCTCATTCATGGGTCAGTTAAGACATCAGAGGGGAAAATGTTATTTTTTGAAAATTTAATTAAATTTATATAATTATCTTTATGCAAAAATAGGATTTTTCAAAGAAAATTTCTAACTTGACCAAGGTAAATTCTAATCCCTTAAAATTTTTACTGGAGGTAGATCTAGACTAGAGAAGCCTTTGGACCAAATATCATGATTTTTTAAATTTTATTTGAATTATTAGAATTATTTTAATTTTTGGTGTATTTATAAAATATAAAATATTTTAAATAGAGAACTGAGAGGAGAAAATTTTATATTTTTTTGAGTTTTATTTGATTTAATGGAATTATTTTTAGTGAAAACCCATTTTACCCTTTAAAAATTATTTTTAAGCATTGAAATTTAGTATCTTTATTTAGAAAATCAAAAAAATATTCTAATTATTCCTGAGTGCTTAGGAAGTAATTTAGAACATTTCCACGAATTTTATTATTTTTTTTATTTTTATGGATTTTTAATTATTTTAATACTTAAAATAGGTTAAAAATCAAGTTTTTATTTTAAACTCCATTTTATTTTTACAGAATACCCCTGATCATAGAGAATTCAAAAAAATAAGTTTTATAATTTTTCAAGTTATATTTTAATTAATGAAAATCATTTTAGTGCTAAAAATGTTGTTTATCTTTAAAAAACAACTTAAGCTACCAAATGAATTCAAAATACTTTGAAATTTTTATGGTGAGTTCTCTAGATCCTAAACAATAGTAGAGATTAAAAATCAAGTCATTATGTTGTTTGCATTTTTTAAAATTAATTATCTTAGTGATTTAGGATTTATGAAGATTAGGTGTATTTCGAATTACTTGGCTCATGAAAAATTTTCCTAAAGGCTCTCTGGTCATCATAAATCTTTTAAAATTTTCTTTAATTTTTCTAGGCAACATGCTAATTTCCATGATTATCTTAAGCAAATAATGTACATAAACTTGAAAAATATGATTCTCTCTCTATTGACCTTCTCTAACTTTGGAAAAATCAAGGAATGTTCCCTAAGCCAGACGCAACATGTTAAAATTTCATGTCATAGTGTGATTACTACATGCATGGAGAATCAAAACATCCAAATAAGTATTTAATTAATTAAAAATAAAATATGCATCAAATGAAGAACAAATTATTTCCACATTGTTCTCCTCTCTTCACTTAGCAAGAGGGTTTTTTTAATTTATTTTTGTGATTTTTCTACACCAAGATATGGATTTTTAAAGCTAGGGATAATTTTCTGATTTTTTAAATCTCTATCTATCTATTTTAATGTGCGGCGCCACATCATCCTACGGCGGCTCCGAAGCTCCACGCTGCACGAACCTATTCGACGTTGTCGTCCACCTCAGCACTGACTCGACCTGCAGTTTATGTTCTGAAGCTTTGTTGGGCTTCATCTCGACTGTCCATACGATACACGATTGATCAAATGGTGCTCTGTCATCGTCCCCGATAGCTTAGCCCGAGAACCGTCCATCTTCTAGCCTTAACATATCTCTCATTTCTTAACCAAATTGGATGAAATTTTTTTAAGACGCTTGTCTAGACCAGAGAAACATATCCATATGGTGATCAAGCCATCAAATTAACTCTAAGAAAATGGAGAATCAAAAGAGGCTCGGGAGGGAAAGAGACTGTATACCTTTGCTCTGAGAAGTGAAGCTTTGATCAGAGAGTCTTGGCACATTTTTTGTGATCCAAAGAGGCTAGGGATTGAGTCTTTGGTCTTGTGTAAGGCCTAGGTATGATTTGGGTCACGACCGGATTTGGGTGTTGGTCTAGAGCTATGGTAGAGGCTCTGTGAAAGGGGAATTTGATGGGGCTTAAGCTTCTTTCATTGTTGTGAAGGTGTGGGTAAAGTTAATTTGAGTTTTGTGGACTGTGGAAGTGTATTGGGCTCTGTTCTGGTTTCCGGCAAGATTTCGAGCTCAAAATTGAACTCCGGTAGTGGAAATTGGTGAGGGAAAATAGTTGGAATGCAATGAGGGGATCTTAGGGAAGCTCTGTGGTCAATTTGGAGAGGTCTCTCTAAGAAATTTTTAGCACCCCCTCCCATTGTTTTGGGAGGTGCTTTTTATAAAAATGGTTAAGGGGTGGCTATCATTGACAATTAGAGGGCGCATTCTGCTGCTTAGCTGGAGGGCAGAGGAGCTCTATCATTTAAGCTGGCTGAGCTTTCCTCTAGGTTTGATTTGGGTGAAGTTCCATGAGGGTGGCTCTCGGTTTTGAGCTTCTCCAGTGACTAGGCCGGCTAGCCATGGTAGGGGGAGGTGGCTAGGTGCTCAGGGTATCCAGGGGAATCTGTCAAAGCAATTTAATGAAATGGGGTTCAGTTTTGGTAGGGTTATCTTAAGCATGTGTATTTTTTGAAAATAAGATCCCTTAATTTGGGGGACTTTTGGTCCATGGCTCATCTAGCTTGGGTTACATGAGGTTTGGCTCAGTCTTAGGGTCTAACCAATGGCTGAGGTGAAGTTAATTTGATGACTTTGGGGTAGTTAGACCATCTGTAATTCATGGGTTCAATGTGGGTCTAGGTAATCAAAGCTTGGCTTTGGGCAAGGTTAGCCATGTCAATTGACCCAATTGATTGATAAAAATTGTGCAGATGATTGTTATGAAGATTTTTGGTGCAGGGTTGAAGTGATTTTTAGTTCAATTGGTAGGTCAATTTGAGGGATTTTTTAAATTTGGAAAATTTGGGCATGTTGGATTAGAGATGGGTTTAGGTTAAGTTAACCTTGGGCTAAGTCCAAATTAAATGATCCAAATTATCAAGGGAGATGTTTTGAAGATTTTTTATGAAGGGATAGAGTGGAAATTTTGGCGTTAAGTCCCTCAATTTGGTAAGATTTTCAGACATGGTCAATTTGGGGAAAATTTGGGGCTTTTTAGGCTTAGGTTGAAATCAAATGAAATTGAAACCTCACCAAGGCCAATTAAAGGTCAAGTTTGATGTATGGGGATGTTATGAAGGTTTTTCAACAAAAATCATGGCCAATTGAGTGGACTATGGGTTCAATTTGGTGGAACCAAGTCATAGGGCCAAAATTTGGTTTTTGGTTTAGCTCAAAATTGGGTTCAAATTATGGACCAATTGAGCTTGGATTTGGTCTAGATTGGTCCCATCAAGTGATAATTTAAGTTTAGAATTTAAATTTGGGTAAATTGATACCAATTGGATTAACATTTGAGGTAATTTGAGAAAAATATGGGCCTTTAAAGGGTAATTTGGTGGTTTTGGTCAAAAGTTGTCAAATTGGCCAAATTGGGTCATGTAATAGTTGAAAAAATTGAAATTGGGAATATTTTGGAGGTTTTGGGAATTTTTGGGAATTTTTGGAATTTTTGGGTAAGGAGGGATATTTTGGTAATTTGGCCAATTTTGGTGGTATTGGGTAGTTTGGGTGTTTTTAAGGTGTTGGAAATGATTTTTGAACCAAGTTAGGTATTTTGGGTAGATTTTGAAATTTTGGCCAAATTTGGGGTTCCAAAGGTATCAAGGTAATTTGGGGAATTTATGGGCAAAAGGCTCGTTGGCTATCTTGGTAGAGTTGGAGTGCCAACCACCATCAATAAGCCATGGACCAATGGAAACCCCATTTTGGCTTCTCTATGTAGTGGTGTTAGCCAAACCCTAGCCTAGGGCTAGTGGGTTTAGGGGACCACCTACAGGAGTCTCCCAAAAGTATCAAGGGACCAAAGCCTAAAAGCTTTAGGGTTGTGAGTGATTGTGAGTGTAAGTGATTGCAAGTGAGTGCCTTAGCCCTAGACCAACCCCCAGGGTCAACCCTAAGGTCCAGTAGTCCTAAGGGTGACTCTCCTTGAGCTCCCCCATAATGACCCTACCTACTAAGTGCTAAAGGTTAGGACTTCAAGTTGAGTAAAGAAGAGTGTAGAATTTCTAATGGTAAGAGTTCCATGTATAGTTTTCTAAGAATAGTCAATATGAAAGTTCTATGGCTAGACCTTAGGCTACTAAAGAGGAAAGACTNTATATATATATATATATGAAGTGATTATCAATGGTGGTTGGCTTCTTCTTCCTCACAGGTAGGATTTGACATGGTGGCTGCTATTCTACTTGTTGTGCATTCTCCTTTAATTTGCTAGAATCCTGCAGTTTGATGATTTATTTCTGATGGAAAACATTCTACTTGTTATGTAATCTACTTTAAAAAAAGACAGATTACACTAAATATTATTGAGGAAGTATTTCACCATAGAAGGAATTAATAAGAAGTTGCTTAAGTGGATAGTAGACTTTAACAATCAAGAGGAGTCCTTAATTGTTCATGTTTGGCCCAACTTTCCAGGATTGAAGCCACATTTATTTGATATACAACTTCTATACTCACTTATAGAAATTTATGGAAAACAAATTAAAGTGGACATCTCAACATACAATTTAACATGGACCTCTATGACTAGAGTGCTAGTTGAGAGAGACATAACCTTCGCTTTTTCTGATTCTATTTGGTTGGGCTGTCTTAACTCTTGTTAGTGATAGTATGTGGAAGTTGATTTCATGCCCCAATAATACACTAAATGCATGATGTTTGGTCACACTTTAGACTACATTTTCATAGCACACCCTAAACTTAGAATGTAAACATTTGTCAAGGATCCATGATTATGCCAAAGCCCTCGATTGATATGCTTCCTAGTGATAATGTGGTAGTGCATGAAGCTGGTGTTGATATAAATGAGAAGAATGATACTAATGTTGGCTATAGAATGACTATTTCACATGAGAAAAATGTTAATTAAGGAATCTTGACAAATAGTAGTCAGGAACAAGGGGGGACTGTTTTAATACTTGTTATTGTTGGTGGTGATTCAGTATCATGTCTTCCTTCCAAGAGATTGGTACAAACTACTTTAAATTTTACAGTTTCTAAAGGGATTAATCTTGTTAATAATTCCAAATTAAAAGACATAATTGATGGCACACAAAATGCTACACCTTATATCCTACTATTCAATGTTGTTGAATAATATCCTTTGGTAAATAACTTCACTGATACTAGAAAAATGATGGTACTCCTAATGATGCGGAGAAGTTGCAGTTTGATGATTTATTTCTGAAAAGTGTTGTATTGGAGGAGGAATTTCTTACTCAGAGTCAAGAAGTAGATGGATTAAAGGATGCAGAGAACTGAAACACCACAATCCTCAAGAGAAATTCTTAAGCTTTCCTCACAGTGATAAACTGACTGATACACACTCTCCCAACACTCTTATGACCACTAAAAGGTCCAAAAAAACATGTCTTTAATGAAATCTAGTCTTATGGTATGGAACATTTTGGGAATTGCTAAACCCAATGCTTCTAACATATTAAGTAACCTTGTTAGAGTCTGTTAATTAATTCTTTTTGCTATTTTAGAGCCCATGGTGCTGTTAAAAATAACCACATCTATGTTAATTGGTTGGGAAATTTTAACTTGATCTTTAATTCAAAAAATAAAATTTGGTTGTTATGGAGAAAGTATGTGAAGTTGGAGGACCTACTGGATGATTTTTAATTCTTTTTAGTGACTGTTACTCTAAATGATTCAAGTTTCTTACTTAACATTGTGTATGGAGGCTGGTGTAAGGATGACAAAAAATCTCTATGGGACTTTATCAATAGTTTTGTTGTGGCTTATCATGAACTTTGGCTGATTGATGAAAACTTTAATATGATTACTTCTAACTCTTAAAAAAAGGGAAGTGCACCAAATCTAAATATTTTTAATTAGCTTACTCTTACTTTTCTTGACTCTCAATTATTTTATTTGAATTTCTCTTATTCTATGTATACTTGGAGGAGGAGAAAGTTGTTTGAATGTTTAAACGAATTCCTTGCTAACTCTTTATGGCTGCATTTTTCAGCCATTGTCAGATCCATCATTTGTCCAATAATGTATCTGACCATTCTCTTATCTAGTTTTCTATCTTGGAGATTTTTATGTCTTCATTTCATCCATTCAGGTTTCACAATATGTGGGGTTTCCCCACCCTCTTTTTATTCTTTTGTAATGAAAACTTCACAAAATTTTGATAGCAGCTTTAAGAGACTGGATTTGGAATGTTTTTAGCAATGTTCACTACAAGGTCCAACAAGCAGAGGCATTGATAAACAATAATGAAATATAATTTTTTCATGATAAAATATCAATTGTGGAATTGGCTACAACCCAAGAAGATCTGCTTTCTGCTATCAACTCGGAGGACAGCTTACTTATCCAAAAGATAGCTAGCCATTTTATTTGTAGATGGGGATAGAAATACTAAGTATTTTTATGCTTATATTAAAAGAGAAGGCAGGCAAATGACATCACTAAAACCAAGAACAGTAATAGGGAATGATCCAAGATTCTCAATAGATTATTTATGAGGGTATAAAGTATTTCACTAAGGTCTTCCTTTCTTAAATACTCAATCGTCCTTATATTAGTCAGACTCTTTTCTTAGCAAATAGATATTATGTTTCTTCTCTTCAATTTACCTACATTCCAAGTGAAGAAGAGATCCATAATGCTATCCTGGAAACTGATAGTTCAAAATTGTTCGCCAAGATGGCTTTATTTGCCTATTCTATAAAATTTGTTGGATATTATTATGAATGACCTGATATCTATTGTTTAAAATTTTTTCTCTGTTACTGATATGCACGAGTTTTTCAAGTCTTCTAATATAGCTTTAATTCCTAAGATAGCCTCATCCACTCACAAGTCTAAATTTTGACTGATAAATCTGTCGAGTTTTTTTATTAAAGCTATCAGTAAAATAATGGTTTCTAGACTTCAACCTCATATGAGTAAGATTATCAGTTCTTACCAAGCTGCTTTAATCAAAGAAAGGAACATTGTTGACAACACTCTAGTTACTCAAGAACTTATCTTGGACTAGGACAAGCAGCACAGGGGTGGAAATTTGATTTTCAAAATGGATATAATAAAGGCATATGATATTATCTTTTGGACTTTTTTTAATGAGTTTCTTAAGGCTTTGGGATTTTGAAATGATCTTTGTTCTCTTATAAATCTTTTTTGAAAAACAACTTCTATTGCAGAATTGTTAATGATGACAAGCATGGGTAGTTTAAAGCTAATTGCGGCATTAGACAAGGTGATCCACTCTCTCTAACATTGTTCATTTTGGCTTTTGATTATCTTTTTAGATGTTTGCTAGATCTCTTCTACAAGCAACCTCAACTATTCTTTAACAACTAAGGGAATCCTTAAATGTCTAATTTTGTTTATGCTAAAGGGAAACTATTTATTCTAGAAGGAAAGTGTGCCATCTATTTTAGCACTTTGAACATGTCTCTGGGATGGTGTTTAATAAGGCTAATTGTACTTTATGTGTTGTGAAGACTATTCCTTAAAATCAAAAACTCAGGATTTTTGATTTCACTAGATTTTTTAGAAGTCATCTTCCAATGTCTTACCTTGAAGGAAAAATATATAAAGGAGAGAAAATGTGTTTCCTCTTTGAAGATATCTTATGAAAATTGAGGACAAATTGAGCCCTTGGGAAAAAATATTTCTATCACAATGGGGTAATTTCACTCTTCTCAAAAGCAATCTCACTACCCTCCTTCTTTATACTTTACAAATAAACAAGTTGCCTAAAAAATTATTATGAGATTTGAGAGATTATTAAATAATTTTTTTTGTGGTTTGGACAATCATCCTCGAGTCATTGGGTGAGCAGTTAGTGGGGGGGGTCTGGACTTTAGACCTTTACATGAATCTATGTATATCAATCTTATTAAACTTTGGAATAAATTTAGGAGTGGTAATTCATTATGGAATGAATTGATGAAGAATAAATGTTGTGGTAAATCTTACCCTTTGACTTGTAATCCTCAACGTATTGACTCCAATATCTAGAAGGACATGATTTCTCATAGGGCTACTGCTAAAAATTTCATTACTTGGGATCTAGGTAAAGGTATGATTTGCTTCTGGTTTTATGATTAGTCTTCTTTAGGACCTCTTGCAAATCTCTATGGGGGAGCCATTCCATAATAATTGTTTGGTCAAGGACAGTTGAACTAAAAATACTTGAAATTTATGTAATTTTAACCAATTTTTATCTTTCCATGATGTTTATTTTATTGGAAAATTGCTACAAAAATACGCTACCAAAGTTAGTCCGGGCACTTTGCCAACTAAAGTCATCTCTACTAGAATAAGCCTACAACAACCTGCAATGTCTACAAACTTTAATTAATTGCAGTGTTCTAATTTGAAGTCTTCTACCTCTTCTTTCTACATGGAGAAAAATGCACTCCTTTTTCCCTACTGATGATATTCTCAATCTTAAAGGGTTATTTCATTCTTATGTCTTTTATTTAGAACTAAGAAAACCATTTCACCTTTATATCACACTTGTAAGTACAACAAAGAAAGTTAAGCTTTATTCCTAGGTGATTTGCCTAGATATAACTACAAAACTATTTCATACTATTATTTTGGCTATTATGTACTACTCAACCTTATTATTAGAATTTTACATATTCTTGTTGGCTGGTTTAATTAGATGACTAGAAATAGTATAAAACATGAAATTTATAGCTTACATATGTGTCCTTATGCTATCTATTGCCTGATTCTTACCCATGTTCAGATGATTTTAAAATTAGGTAAGATTAAAGGTTGCTCCACCTCTTTTCTGGGGAGGTTATCCAAACTTGTGATCTGCTTCTTCACTAAACAACAAGCATCCACACTTATTTTATGGAACAAACTCCCTATCAAATGGATAAAAATTAAAATGGATGGAAGTTCTCTTTATAATTTTGTTGGAATTTGTGGTATTTGTAGGAATCATTTAAGAAATATTATCTTGGTCTTTGTTGCACCCACCCAACCTACCTCTCCTCTAGTTTCTGAAGCTTTGTTATTCTGGCTGCCCTTGAAGTTACTCAATAACTGCCCTTGACTAAAATTTTCATTGAAAGGATTTTAAGTTCTTATGGAATTAATGCTCTGTTCTTACTAATCTTCAATTATAGATTCATATGATCCTCAAATAGGTTGCCCACATGTCTCATTATATCAATGTGCATTGCTCCTACACCACTAGAGAAGCTAAATGCCATATTGAATGGCCTGCACTGTTTGCTGCAAATAATCAAAGTTTCTTATTTAGTAAGTCTCCATATATTATTTTAAGGATTTTGATCAAGTGGATTGAATTAAATTTTCCTTATGTAATGCCCATTATGAATGGTTTGTAATCCTTCAACCTATTATACGAGGTTGGTTTTTTCTTTAAGAAAATATTAAGTGACTATGATATCATTAGAATTTAATAAGGGTTATCACTGAATTAGATGGAATGAATCATCCCCTGCCAAATAGCATGACACTCTCTTGAATGAAAAGTTTCCCATATTAATTTTTTTTAATAATAGTTCATATTCCTTAAGTTTAGACAAGGTCATTCTAGAACCTAATTGAATTTACTTATGAAATGTTTATCCAAGATATGTTCTACCAGTTCAATTAGTCTTATAGGATAAACTACATGATATAAGCTTATAACTTTCCATATAAACTCATAAAATTAATATGGAATTTCGAGTAATTTTATGGAATTGGTGGTGCGATTCCAAGTGAGTTTGGTTGGTGAATTGGAGGCAATTCCAAAACTAGGTTTTAATTGACCAATTTGAGTTAATTTAAGGTTTTAATTTAATTTTATAACATTTTCTAAGGAAATGGTTCATAAATAAATGTAATAATTAAAATAATAACTTTAATTTAGATTTATATTTTTTTCATAATTTTATTGTGGGCATATAATCGTGGGTAAGTGTGAAGGAATTCACTAAGTAGAGTGAATCCCTAGGTAAGCTAACAATAATGTAAGGTTTATGGGTTTTAGATTTAGCTTAAAGTGTTCAATAAAAAAAATAAAAATGTTATATTTTAATATTTGATTATATAAAATTTTTTTTGGAGTTTAAAAAGATTTTCTGATGAGGTTTTGACTATTACAATTCCAAAAGCTTAAGACTACATCTTGTCTTATCTCGATGGTTGAAAACTTATAAGAAGAGAAATTATGTTTTCAAATGGGATAACATTGTAAAATTTTTATAGAACAAAAATTTGGATGAGGTGGAATTGTTCTCCATCAAGGCATTAAAAATATATTGCACACCACGATAATATATATTCACCAATGTAACGTATAGTGGACACTTAACACCAAGAAACCTCCTTATAGAATTCAAGAAACAAATCTTCTCACTTTATTTTAAAACTAAAATTTTACTTAAAAGCTATAGCAGAACACTACTAACTTTTAAATTACACAGATGCACTTAAATAGGCTTTCTTGCAAAACAACACAAGGGATTCAAATGGAGAAAAGAAAGTTAATGAGGAAAGGGTCAACCTGTTGATCTAATCCCCATAAATACATCCAAGAGAGGAGACCAATCACTCTAGCTTTCACACATTCATTTCCTAGTTAATACACTTTTATAACACATTCCATATGTCCCATATGATACTACAAAATCATACAAAGACTTAATTTTTAGATAATAGATATTTTATATTAATAAAATAACTATAGAATTCAACTTGTACCAAGTCATGGAACCATGATTAAGCTCCACGTCCTTATTTCTTGATCTAATTTTTGATCCATCTATTAATTTGTTACAACATTGTACACCTTAGAACACATCTCTCTCTTTCATAAAGTTTTGACTCAGCATCTCTAGTTTGATTTTTAACACTAAAAATTGAATAATTTTACTTTTTTCGGTATGTCATACTAATTTAGATAAAACTAACTTTTCTAACTGATTTGGTATTTTTTTTCTTTTTTTTTTTTAGAAATCTCATAAATGGAAAAGCTAGTGTCATATTATCTCTTTTCTCTTTCAATAAAGAATATTTTATATTAATTTTATTTATGAATAAAAACTCACTTGCTAACTAAGCTTTATAAGTAGGGCCAAATAAGGAAAAAAGAAATATAAAACAACATGAAGTCAATGCCAAGAACTATCCATTCTTCTTGAATCCTCTTGCACGATGCCCGCCATGTTGTTTGCCAACCTTGCCTTGTGTTGGCCCAGCATCTGTAGTATGAGATTTGTGAGATAAGCTTAATATAAATATTATTCACATTCAAAGTAAGCATTCAATAAAGATTTTATGAAATGATATATATTAAATTCATTAAATTTAACTAATTTAACAAGGCATGTCTTATGAATATAACATCACAAGGGTAATATTTTTATATAATTCATACAATGATGCAATGATATTACTTTGACATTTTTTGTAGTTTTGATGTAAGGATGAGATTTGAAATCATTCAACTCTCATTTAAGAGGTTCACTCCTTTATAACATTAAAAATAATTATTTTATGAGACTATTTTAAATCTATTTTCTAAAAGTTTTGTAGTATAATAATATTAATATTCTTATGAATCTCGTGTCATATAATAATTCCATTTCACTTCTAATAAAATTCATGGGTTACATTAATCATATAGTTTTTCATGGAAATAAACATCCATGGAGTTTATTTTTATTATGAATATTCATGTCAATGAAAAACAGAGACAATAAGGAAGATAAAACTACAAAGATAGAAGAATCTTAGTATTTAATCAACATTGGTATCTCACATTTATGATTGACATAATGATTTTGTTATAATTATCAATCTTCCTAAATTTCTATCAACTAGCCATCTTTCTTCTCACTAATGGTGCATTTATCCAATGTCTAAGTGTTATTAATTTGTTCTCTAGGATTCTTTTCACATCATATAGAGGCTTATTATGAATCATCCATGATTTGTGATAGGTGATGCCCCATGAAAGGTAGATAATATTTATATGTGGAAAAACCTCATGGTATCTTTTTCTTATCATTTTTTATTTATACGGTAACTTTTTAAATGTACCTTTATGCTACATACCCTCCTTCCTTTATGTTACGTGATAACATATGCCCCATATGTCAATTTATTGGTCATTTCGAAAGATCAAAGATACTTAATATTATGTTGATCCTAAGAAAGCACTTAATAAAATTCATGTTAATTCTAACAAGCTTTATGATGTTTGATAACCAAGTGCACCATGCAAACATAAAACTTTCTAGCTTAAACATGGCAAGAATAATTTTTTAATAATAACTAAATTATGTTTAGTTAATTATATTTCACTAATCTATTCAAGTCATAATTGATTTTTTTAAAAATCTTATAGATCATCATCACATTAAGTTTGGCTTTTCTTAAGCATTGTATCCTTAAAACAAGAAAAAACAAGAAAATACATTCATGGAATTCAATCACATTATGTTATGTTAAACAATGATTTTCAAATGTATTAATTAATCAGTGCTTAATACAATAAACTAAAAATTAAAATTTTGAAGAAAATTGTGTTTATTATAATATTTATGTTATCAAATATGATATGTACTCATAGTTACTAATTGAATATGTATGATAGGTGTTGTCTGCTCATGTAAAAAATGTTGATAATAGAAAATTTTGATGATTAAGAATGAGATAAAGATGTCAAAAAATTTAAATTAACTTATGTGTAATAAATTACAAATAATTTTTAAAATATTGACTCAATCTTCATGATTTAGAATTTTATTCTAGTTAAATACCCCACTAATTTAAGTAGAACAATGACTCAGATGATGCTACATAGACATCTGGTGCCTAAAATGGACTGAAATAATGTTAATAATTTGTGCTTTTTTTTATTTAAGTAAAACAAGGACTCAGAAGATGCTATTACATTATGCTTCTTCCTCATTTTACTGAAGGAGATGGTGAAGAGTTACTTGAATTAGCTCCCTAACGATTCACTAGCTTAGATGACTTAGCTCAGAAATTTTTGTTAAAGTACATTTACTTAACCAAAATTGGTAGACTACAAATTAAGTTATCAAATTGTAATTATATGAAGGGAGAGACAATTTATGATGCATAAGAATTTTTTAAAGAAGTTGTAAGAAAGTGCTAATATTACATCCTTTGCCACTATGGAAGTAAGTTAAGAACTTTTATGATGGACTAGCGCATCCAAGTAGGACACTTTATAAATGCCATAATAGAAAAAACTTGATGATTAAGTTGCATTTTATGATCTACTGGAAATGATGACTATGATTAAGTATTAATGGAAATTAGCAAATATTATTGAACAAGGTATTAGCTACTATTCATGATTCAGGTCTCATTGATGTGCTCAATACATAGGCTACTTTCCTATCGAAGAAGATAAGCTCCTTTACTAGCAATACTATTAAAACATCTATGTTCTATTATGACCACTTTGCAAGAGGTAGGTATAGTAAAGAATACTAGAATAATATTTATTTTACACATTTGTATGTGGAGGGAGTGAATTTTGTATGGAATAAATAACTAGCAACTCCTTATCATGTTGCCTCCAACTTTTGGTAGAGGAACCACCAAAACTTCTCTTAGAAGAACTCACTAAATATATAACATGTAGATATTTTTTAAAAACCACTTAGCTACCCTTAGCTAGATGCTTTCAATCACCTTAATACCACAAAAAAAGAAGAAGACATGATGTGGTACTAGAAATACGTTAAATAACTTTTCACTACTAGGAGACCTGCACAAGTTGCTTAGAAAAAATTTTAAAGACACTTTGCTAAGCTCCCATATGATACATATTTTAATAGTTTTTAGAATTTGAAGTTTACCCTGAGGAAGAAAAATTTAATGGAAGATTATTTGGTCAAAAGTTCCCAAATTAGTGGATGGTAAAGAAGAAGAACAACATAAGGAGGCAGTAACGAAGGAGGGAATTAAATATGAAAAGAGAGTCCACATTGTTCTTAGATACTTCACTACTATCCTCAAGATTTTGAAAGCAAATGTTATATAAATAATTTCAAAATTTTCTAGAAGCATTTAAAAATGCAACATATAAACATTACTTTATGATTATGTATTATTATAAACTTAGCTATATGAAGTTCATGAAGGAGAATTAATTGAATAAAGAGAAAAAGATTAGAAAATTAAAAAATAGTGGCACTAGCCGTGGTGTATTGTATTTTATTGCAAAAAATCTCATTTAGAAGAGACAAGATATAGAAAGCTTCACCATTCTATGTGTCAAGAGAATAGATTATTGTAATTTATGTGAGCATAAATATCTTACCATTGACAATATATAAAAAGCTAGGGCTAGAAGAGGTCAACCTTAGCACATTATCCCTTTAGCTTGCATATAGCTAAATCAAATAACCTAAAAGTATAATTGTGAATGTAATGGTCAAAGTACAAAAATTCATCTTATTAATAGAATTTATGATTCTTGACATGGAAGATCAGGGGCTTATTGATCCCATTTTAGGTCACTCATTCTCAGCTATGAAAAGAATAACAAAGAAATATTAGACAAGAAAGCTCCAACTTTCTTACATGATGACATTGAAATCATTAAGTTTTATAAAGGACCAAATTTATAACATAAATTGGAAATTTATAACTCCGTTTTAGCTTGTAAGGAGACATCAATAGAAAATATTTTTTTAACAAAGAAAATAAAAGAAAGTAGAAACAATCATAGAATATTTTTAAAATGGTGAAAAGGAGCTCCATGAAGCAAATCAAGAAGAGGATATAAAATGGGCCATCAGTAGTTGGACATATAAAATTGACTGTAAAAGTGAGGATGCATAAGATGTACTTTACTGAGTTCTTGATTAGTTTATTTAAAGAAGTGTAGCCATCACTTTTAGAGAAGATGTGACTTTAGGAACCATTCCATCTTGGGCTAAGGGACATTAAATTAAGTACTTATTATAAGACAATCCAACATTTTTACTAGTAGTTAATTATAAGAGTATCATAATTTCTTTGTAAATTTTTTATTTGTGCATGTCTTAGAATTTATCTTATTTTGCTAGATAATAGACATTGTAAAGGTTAAGGAGCAGCAAAAAAAATATACAAATATTTCATCAAAGCACCAGAGTTTGCACCTAGAAGCCATTATACTTGCACTTACATTAACCCACAAATTATTGGGATGCATATTATAATAATAAAATTATGCCTAATGACAAAATGTTGGACCCAAGCACATAAGAATTATGATTTCTACCATAAATATAGATGATGCATTTGACAAATGTACCTAATGATTAAGAATTAGTTTTATTTCATGAGACTAAGCTTGGATTTTAATTACATGATAAAAACAAGGAATAAGCATCTACTAATATTGGAGTTATATCAAATACATAATAAATGGAAAAAGGGTGTAGAGGTAAAATGAAAAAAGCTTGGGTTTGTTGGAGTAACTACATAAGGAGAGGTTGGGAGTGGAAATTAGCTTCATAACCTAAATGCTCTCAACCCCTTAAGCTCTCTATTTGCCAGCTTTTCTTTAGATTTTATCATGTTGAAGGACACCAGAAATTCTGATGCCACGACTAGCTTGGCATGACATACAACCTCGAAAGTTTTGCTCGTATGAGACATCATAATCTTACAAAAAAAGATGTTCTCATCGAAGTTGGGAGTCGGTGGAAGAGGTTTTAGGAGTTTTATACTGTAGCCTTATCTTTGCTCGTATTTAAAGGATGGTAGACATTTAAAACATAGCTTGAGTTTGCCTTCATCACTATAGTGTGAGTGTTCCATGTTAATATCACACATTGCATGGATGATAGTGCTTTGTGTGAGGTAAGTAGGTTCCATTAAATAACCCTGAGATTAATGATTTTTAAGGATTATCGAACATTCCTTCAAACATGTACTCCACTTTCTTTAAGGTCTTGAGTATGATGAGATCCTCTATGCTCTCAAGCACTAGGTGGAAGAGGGTCATTTTGTCAACTTTTTTGCTCCAAGAGATAATTAACTCTATTTTATAGTAATATATTTTAGATAGCTAAAGCTACCACAAATTTGGGGATTTGCTACCCCATCCTTATACATGGCTTGGGTATATAACGTGGGGTCCTAATTAACACATTAGGAAAAGTTATCTACCAAAATCCATCAGTTATGAATAATAATATTCATTAAAAGGTACCCCATTCTAGGTAGCACCACCAAATGGAGCTAAAAGAAGAGGAAATGACAGAAGCACTAAAACATGAGAAATCTCTAGAAACTATCAATATTTAATATATGGAAATGAATAATTTATGGGAATAAAGGATTCATTATGTGGGCTTAAGTAGTTGGCTAGTTTAGATAGAGTGAAGGTAGCATCTTGTGTAACATCAAATAGATGCCAACATGTAGTGTTTGATGGAGACTAGCCAGCAACATTGCACTTATGTTGCCCAATTTCATTTTTTTTTACCTAATTTGTTTAATAACTGACTTCGTAGTTCTAGCTTGTACAATATTCCTTCTTATTATCACTATAATATTCTTAGTTGCCCATATATGAAGAAAAAGATAAAGAGGATGACTAGCTCAAAATTACTATGAAGTTCATTTTCTATTTTAGTTTTATTAATTTCTTTTATTTTAAATTTCTTACAAGTCACTTTGGTTCTATTAGCATTGAGAGGGTGTTTGTTTTGTTTTGTTTTTTTTTTTTGTATTTATGATTATTAGACTACAATTTTCTTGGTGAATGTATTAACTAAAAAAAATCATTTTATCTTCCATTTTTATTAAGATCTATTATAATTTTCATTTTTTTTCTTGTTGTTTATTTTTATTTAGTTATTTTAAAAACTTAACCTGAAAGAAGATTAATAACAACTAATAAGTGCTACGATAGAAAGATAGATTATGAGTTGGGTATTCTCAAAACTAAGAAAAAAAGAGCAATCATTTGTTGAGATAAAAAGTAGTGAGAGTTATCACCTTCATAGAAATAGGACCTTCTAAAAGAAATAAATAATTGTTCATAACAATCCCAACCTATGTCAAATTAAATGTGAGCACAATTAATAGCTTTGCAACATAAAATATTAATTACTTATGACATTGATTAATATATATGGGGCATGTTGTGAAAAATCTACTATGTGGCATGTGAGCTTCTTGAGTTATGTGAAAATAATGTCAAGCACACTTGTGATCTCTATGCTCCAAACCAAGCCACACAACTATACATCAAATGGACTGAAAATTGCTCATAATAGTGAAACGGAATACATTGCACATCATGACTGATAATGAATATATAAATCTTTTAACCAACCAAAATAATATTTCCTCAAAACTTTGGATAATCAATCAATTAAAACTTTTCGTACAGATAGAGAATGGACTGTCCCTAGGCCAAAACACCATTATGGATGCATCATAGGTTGGAGATAATTGTGATGAATTAATGTAATCATTGTTGAGATCTTAAGAGCATCAATGTGATCCCTCACAATGAATGTATCGCAGAGAGATAGATAGGCTATGCAAGAGGGAAAAAATTGTAGGCTTATGAGAGAAAGATAACTATTAATTCTATTTGAACCTCAATACCGTTAAACCAAAATTAATATCTAATTTGGTTAACAACTAATCAAATCATCATATTATAAATCTGACCCCTCAATATTTCTCTACTTGATTTTCCTTTTGTTAGAGCTTATTTAAAGTTAGTCATAGTAGTTACTCTTGCACTTTAATTTTAAGTTTAATTTGCTTAATTGCTCCAATCCAACCATTTTAATAATAATTTGCATATTTAATTAAGATAATACTACACTTCTCTCTATGGTATAATACACTTACAAATAAATTTATTTTAGTCATGTGAGTGCATCGATCATCACGTCATATTAGTCTATGAAGCTCATTATGAATGTGTCATAAGGTTTAGCATAAGAATTCATATTCTTACATACACATGTATTGCACTTTAATTTTTTATTTTGTTACCCTTCTAAATATTTCTTGCTTCATTTTCTTAGCATGGATATAATGTATATTACAAATAAAGATAACGATGAAGATTTTATTCATAATAAAATCATCATTATTTTATGGAGCTGAAATTTATAATATACTAACATTACTTGTTTGGTTTTAAAATTTATATGGCCTTATCTGCTTATTTCTTACAAGTCAAGTTTGTTTCTAATTTTTTTACTCTTGTGATCATCATTTATTTGAAGCTTGGCTCTACTCCTCTGAAACTACATATTTATCTAAATTATACGAATGGGATGCTTCTGCCAAGTCCTACTCAACATCAATAATAGGTTAGAAATATATCATAAAGCCATTTATTCTAATATGTCAATGCATCATAGTTGTAGCTTCTTTCCCCTCAACTTTATTGCTATGTGGCTTTCCTTCAAATTCTTCATTATATAAAAAATACCCTCCATTAAATTTCTTATTTCTCTACCTAATCTCTAGTGTTGATCATCTAATTTGTTGTGAAAGTGTTTTGAGATATTATTAATAAAAAATGTTACTTTTTTATTCTTTTCTAGGCATCATTTTATTTTATTTTTATTGAGTAAAAAATAAATGAGAGTTACTACTCAAGGATCAAAGCAGAATATCATAATTCTACTAATATGATGGGAAGTTCTTCTAGAATTAATAGTCACTCATGTGCTATGATATGCCGATATGAACACGAAGATATGAACATGACTTGAACATATGATACGTTCATGTTTCAAAGACATTTTTCTGTTTATTTTTAAAAATTATAAAATTGAATAAAACATGTAATGATTGGTAAAATTTAAATGTCATGAGAATGTGAGAAAAAAATCATAATTCATAGGGTTGAAGAATATAAGATTTTCTTAACTTTGATGAATAATGTGTCAAAAATAAAAGAGAAATTTTAATTGACAAGTAAAATTTAAAGTAAAATATCAACCCTCATTTTTAGTATTATATTGATCGGAGCACCTATAAATGTAAGATTTTTTTAAAAAAAAAATTATTTGAATAATATTTGCATGGACAGGCGCTTTGAGACCTAATTAAAATATGGAAACAAAAGAATAAAATCAAACACACCATCGGGTGGACGGACTTCAATGCCGAAGCCACTGAAGGAGGAGCAAGTATAGAAGCAAGCTATGGATGAGAAAAATCCCTTGAATGGACAGCCACCATTGCAGATAGCCTCTGCTGGCGTCTTGAGAAGCACGACGAGGAGAATCACTAAAGCGAAGGTTCGAGTTGCCGCCATTGATATTTGAAGCTAATTTAACGTTCCTCGCGAAAGGGGAAGACGATATGATTGACGATTTTTTGGTGAAAATTGAGATCGATGAATGTCGGAGCAGATTTTCTAATTTTTGGTTTCAGGAAATGGCTGAATGCGCTGTAGGTTCTGAAGATTTTGTGTACTTCAGCGGTAATTATGTGACTAATAAAAGAAAGGCAATGCTTGCCATGGTTTGGAAATAGTAGTCTCGATTTTGCTTGCCTGGACCAGGACAGGTAAAATAGATCTATTTTGAAGAGCAATGCTTTCGATTCGGACAAAATAAAAATATAGTTTTGGCAGATTGTTGTATTTGTCAACTAAAATGTGCATACGTGTTCTCAGTCGTACATCTTATGGCTTTTTCTCAAATCTCCACCAAGTCAATTACCTATCATTCTCCTTTAGATTACTTTTCCTGGCTTAAGATTACATTATTATGATCGACAGGTTTTATATTCGGTTGGGGCTATCTTTGGTAGACCTATGAAGTTGGATTTGGTTACATATAACATGAGTAGGCTCTCCGCCTCGGGAATTAGGGTTGAGTGTTGTATTACCCCTGCCCATGCCGGAGGAAGTGCGGCTTGCGACACAAAATATAGGTTAATGGTATAAGGTTGAGGTTGAATACAAACTAAAATATAGTGTTAAATGCCGGATATATGGTCAAAAGTTGAAAAGTTTTTCGTTGACCATCTGGAACTAAGTCAACAAATGGCTACTTAAAAACAAACATTAATAGGGGCAGGTTGCAAGAAAATGCAATAGATATTGCTGGAGACAGAAAAATAATTCAGGAAGAAACAACCCCGGAGTATGGGGGTATCAATATGGAGATAGTTACTAG
This sequence comes from Phalaenopsis hybrid cultivar, assembly GCA_002079205.1. Lineage (NCBI taxonomy): Eukaryota > Viridiplantae > Streptophyta > Magnoliopsida > Asparagales > Orchidaceae > Phalaenopsis > Phalaenopsis hybrid cultivar. The sequence goes on along the minus strand of JXCR01148514.1, from coordinate 11,960 downwards.
TATTGAGGATGTCTTACCTAGGGCAGAGGAGGATATTCAACCTGATGTTATCATGTGGAGGAGGTTGAGATGAGTAGCAATCCCAATAATAACTTTATTGACATACCTTTACAATCAACATAAAAAGATCTCATTTTGGGGGTTCCTACGGAAGAGGAAATGATGACCCCTAAGTTCGTTCTTGAAGAGGATTGGTATGTTTGAAAATCCAAAAAGGAAGTAAGTCACATACAGTTGAATTATATGGATCCTAACGCCATGCATAATTATGAAGTGACCTCTTCAGTTGGAATTCTTGTTATACTTGAATGTGGAACTCCTCTTAAGGTGACTATGGGGAAAGGTTCCAAAAATAATGTTTAACTTTTTGACTTTAAATATTAGAGGTATTGCTAAGGTACATGTGTGATTCACTTTAAAATTATCTATTTTTTATGTACTTTTTATGCTCAATTTTTTAGGATATTATGCTTATATGAAGGGTATTTTTATGTTTTTGGTTGCCGGTGTAAGTAAAAGAATTTAGGAGCAAAAATGAGCAAAAATACAGAAAAAAAGAAATAAAATGGGCTAAATTGAAGAAAAATACCAAACCAGCCGAACTGGCGCCTAGGCGTCAGATAAATAAATTGGTTGGCATCTAGGCGCAATAGTTGGGAGCCTAGCCGTCACGGTTCTTTTCTAAAAGATTCATTGAATGAGACTGAATTTGAAGAGATGTCTGAAGCAACCCTTGGTCATTTTTGAAGCTCTTAATTCTAATGGGCTAAGAGAGTCCAATCTATAGAGACTCATAGTGTGTGAGAAGTTTTCCTTGTGAGTCTTTGTTATTTCAGGAGTTTTTGAGTCTTATGAGTGTTGTTCGAGTTAGAGAAGTTAGAGAACTTCAAAGGAGTGCTTGGGGGAATATTCCAGATAAGTATTTGTATCTTTGTCTTCAAATTTTGTAATTTTGATTGGAGTTTTATAAATATATTTTATTTTTTTATCCCCATGCTTCGTGAGCATTTTTATTTCTTTCTCCTTGCAATATGAAGTAATTAAGTGAGTGATTTTAATTTTGTTTAAAACTTCTTTTATTCCTAAAAATTGTGATGATATTTTTACCGGTCTTTCATTTACTTTACAAACTAGCCACTTGTATTGTTAAAACCTATTGAAGAAAACATTAAATTTCTTTGGTAAAGTTTAGCAATCATATAATCCATAATAACCATCCTATTATATTTTTTCTTAACACTATAACATAAAATAAATTAATACAAGTTTTAGACATTTAGCTAGCTATAAAAATATACAAAATTATTCAAATTATCCTGATATTTTTCCCAAGCTTCCCTAACCATAGAGAACCTACTAAAATTCATCCAATAATTCTCCAAGCAATATTTTAATTTGTACAATTAATTTAAGTCAAAATAACCATCTAAGCTTGGAAATTAGGGTTACATGTATAGAGATGCTCTTTGACATTGAAAAAATCAGAGAACATCCCCTATGTCATGTTGAATAAACCCCAAAGTTTCAAGGTTTGATAAATAACATTTAATCAATTAATACCTCAGAGGCTATTTAATTAATTAAAAATCAGAGACTCAACAAATAATTTTAATTTTTGGTCCACGTTATTCTCCTATATTCGCTGAGCAAAAGAGTATTTTTTTTTTTTGATTTTTTTATGCAAAGTTATGAATTTTTGAAATTTTGGCATTAAATTAAATTAAAAAATTCCTATTTTTCTACTTATCCAACTCAGCTGCCGCATCAAGCTTTACACACGGTGCTCTCTGATCCGACACCTCCAGCCACGTAGCCACCTCGTCAGCCAGCAGTTTGCGTACCAAGAGTTCGTCCAGCTTGATCTCGTCTGTCCATCCAATACACACGCGATCGGACAACTCTTCGTCATCGTCCCTAATTAACCTAACCCATAAGAAGTTGAACTTCAAACCTTAAGATATCGAGCTAAACTTAACCAAATCACTTTGGGTTTGTTCCTACATCTTGATTTACCCAAAATGAACCTATTTATACGGTTGATCGAGCATGAAATACCATATATATCCATGGAGAACCAAATTAAGCTTGGATTGATGGGAGAGTTCAATACCTTTGTCTGAGAGATCTGGCCTCAATCAGATTGTTGGATAAGCTTTAGAGGAGTCCAACGAGCCTCCAGATGAATTGTTGGCCTGTGGTTAATTGCCTAGGTATGATTTTGACCAAAGTGGTTTTCAGGTGTTGGCCTTGAGCTAGGTTAGAGGCTCTCTGTGATGGGGCTTTTGTGAGGGATAAACTCCTCTCAGTCTGGGGATAGTGTGGGCACAATTAATTTGATTTTGGTGGACTATGGAGGTGTGGAGAGATGTGGTCGGAATTAACGTAGTTTTGAGCTCAAAAATTGAACTCAAGCAGAGGGAGTTAGGGCTCGAGATTGGTGTGGATGAGTTTCTCTATGTTGCAAGGAGGTCAGGTGAGATTTTGGCAGAGTTTTGTTTAGTTTTTTATTGTCCTCCCCCTTGTCGTGGAGGAGGTTGGTTCAAGGCTTCAATTCAAGTTCACTTGGTTGCCTATGTGGAGGGCGAAAGAGTGCAGTCAACCAATGGGGTTGAGTCAAATTGGATGGGTGCATTTTGGTTTAGATTTGGGAGGGTGGCTCTTGGTTTGAGGTTTTTCGACCACTAGGCCAGCCAACAGGGTTAGGGGTGGTGGTTAGAGAAGTCAGGGGAGCCGGGAGAGGGTTAATAATGATTAACTCTGAATGGTTAATGTTGATGGCAAAGATATCTTGGTTTAAAACAAATATGGGAGGAGATCCATTACATTGAGGGACCATTGGTCCATAGCTCATATAAGGTGTCCTAGGTGGGTCTAGTCTAGTCACTAGACTCAAAATAGTGGTTGTGGTGGCTTTGGTTTGATCAGTTTGGTTTGGTTTGGTCAACTTTGGTGCATGGGTTCAATTTTGGGCATTTTGGGTTCAACTTGGGCTAGACTTGGGCTTGAGCTTGGATTAGGTCCAATTGATTGAGTAACTTAACTAAAATGATTGTCATGAATATTTTAGAAAAATGATTGAGTGATTTTGAGCTAATTTGGAAGCTCAATTTGATGGATTTTGGCTCATGGCCAATTTTAGTGCATTTGGGCCAGCCTTAGGTTTGAATTGGGCAAAGGCTTTGGTTAGACCCAATTGATGGTTCAAATTGCTCCAAGGGATTTCCATGAAGAGTTTTGAATATTAATTGAGTGGAAATTTTGGGGTTATGAAGTTCAATTTGGTGGAATTTGAAGTTTGAGGCAAAATTGGGGGTTTTGGTCTAAATTGAATTTGAGTGAAATTGGGGCTTGACCAAGGCCATATGCATATTCAATTTGATGTGAGGAAGTGTTGTAAAGAGTTTAGGATTCACAATTGGGGTAATTGGATAGGTTTGGGGGTTCAATTTAGTAAAATTTTGGCTTAGGATCAAATTGGGGATTTTGGGATTGAGATTGAAATTGAGCTTAAAATTGGATCCAATTGGGCTTGGGTTTGGTTTGAATCAACCGTAGGTATGATGAAGTTGAGTTTATAATTGAAATTGGGGAAAATTGGGATCAAATTGGTGGTGAATTGAGGTAATTGGACTTTTAAGGGCAATTTGGGGCTTTTGGTCAAAAGTGGTCAAATTGGGCTCAATAAAGTGGTTTAAATTGGTTTTGGGGACATTTAAAATGATTTTGAAGGTCTTGGGATAGTTTGGGTTTTGGTAATTTTGGAAAAATCAGAGGTATTTTGGTAATTTTGAAAATTTTGGGGGTGTTTTGGGCAATTTTGGCCATTTCAAATGGTTTGAAATGATTTTTGAACAAAGTTGGGTATTTTGGGTAATTTTTGAGAATTTTGGTCAAAATTGGGGTTTCAATGGTAGTTTGGTAAATTAGGGTAGGTTTTGGAGGTAAAATACTAAATTGGGTTTTTTGGTAGGATTTGGGTTGCCAACTACACAACCACCCTACTTAAGTCATGGAGCAATATAACTCCCTAATTTAGGTCCTCAATGTACTGGTCTTAGCTAAACCATAGTCTAGGGCTAGTGGCCTAGGGGACCATCTACTTGAGTTTTCAAAAACGTTAAGGGACCAACTAAGAATATTTGACTAAAACCTGAGGTTGTGAGTGTAAGTGAGGAGAATCAAGTGTGTGTGTGTGTGTGTGTGTGTGTGTGTGTGTGTGTGTGTGAAACTGACCAAGGCTACACCGTCCACCCTAAGGTCAAACAGTCATATGGGGACTCCCTTTGAGCTCTTCTATACTGACCCCACCTACTAAATGTTAGAGGTTATGACTAATATGTGGAACTTCAAATTGAGCAAAGAAGAGTTTAGAGTTTCTAATGGTGAGGGTTCCTTTACAAGTCCTCTAGGAATAGTTAACAGAAACGTCATATGGCTAGATCACTAGGCTACTAAGGAGGAAACTATACCTCAACCAAAAGTGATTTCAACAACATCCTAGTAATGTTGAAATAAATGCTAAAGACAAAAGAACAGAACAATAATAAATTAAAGCTATTCAACTTAGTAGTGGAAAGGAATTAAAAGTTTCAAGTAAAAAAAAAAAGATTGAAGTTGAGAGAGAGATTTAAGAACTTAAAGAAACTATTTCTAAAGGCCAAGAACGATCTGTCTCTACAACTAAAAATGATTTAGAAAGATCACCACCACCTTTTTCTCAAAGACTTAGACATCAAAAGCTTGATCAACAATTTTCAAAAAATTTTGAGATATTTAAGAAGCTTACAATCAATACTCTATTTGCAGAAGCTTTGGACCAAATGTTGAGTTATGCAAAATTTATGAAAGATATATTAAACAAGAAGTGAAAGTTTGAAGCTTATTAGACTGTTGCAATGAGTGAAGAATGTAGTGAAATAATTCTAAAGAAGCTTCCTCAGAAGTTTAAAGACCCTAGTAGCTTCACAATACCTTGTGCAATTGGAGAGAAATTTTATGAAAAAGCCTTATGCAATTTGGGAGCTAGCATTAGTCTCATGCCTTTATCCATTTTTTTGAAAGTTAGACTTAGGAGAAATTTATCCCACCACTGTAACCCTTCAGTTAGTTGATCAATCTATTACTTATCCTGAAGGGGTTATGAAGATGTACTTGTTAAGGTGGATAAATTTATCTTCCATGTGGATTTCATTGCGCTCAATATGGAAGAAGATAAAAAAATTCCAATTATTTTGGACAAACCTTTTCTTGCTACCAGACGTGTTATGATTGATGTGCAGAAGAGTTGACCGTGAGATTTAATGACTAGGAAGTAACATTTAATGTTTTAAATTCAATGAAGAATCATGTTAAAAAAATATGTTATATGATTGTTATTATGGATTATATGATTGCTAAACATTAGTAAGAAAAATGTGAATTCATTTCTGAGGAAAAAATTGAAGTGATATGAGATTAGGAAGGAATAGATAATGAATCTAAAGTGATTTTAAAGAAAAATCATTAGAGATAAATGCTGAGGATACAAATTATGTTCAGAAAAATTTTGAGATTTTGGATACTACTGAAAATAATAAATCTCTAATTCCTTGAATTGAAAAACCTCCTAAACTTGTGATGAAAATATTTCCTACGCATTTAAAGTATGCATTATTAGGAAATTCATCAACTTTACATGTTATAATATCCTTAGATTTAACTAAAGAACAGGAATAAAAATTATTGGAGACATTGAGAAATTATAAAAAAATATTTTAGTTGGACATTAGCAGATATTAAAGGAATCAATCATCCAATATGTATGCATAGAATTTTAATGGAAGATAAATATAATCCTGGGGCTGATACTCAAAGAATATTAAATCCTATGATGAAAGAAATGCTAAGAAAAAAAATTAAAGTGGTTAGATGCTGGGATTATTTATCTTATATCTGATAGTGCATGGGTTAGTCTTATTCAATTCCACATAATGTATAAAAATCTGTAACTTTTTAAAGGTGTATGTTGTATATTTTTTGTGACTTAATTGAGAAAGGAATTGATGTGATTATGGATGATTTCTTTGTTTTTGGAAACTCTTTTGATTCATGCTTAGATCATTTAGCAAGGGTTTTAAAGCGCTGTAAAGAAACAAATTTAGTTCTCAATTGGGAAAAATGTTAATTTCTGGTCACAGGAGGGACTGCATTAGGACATAAAATTTCTAAAAATGGAATGAAAGTTAATGAAGCAAAAATTCAAATTATTACTGAATTACAACCTCCTAATTCAGTAACTGTTGTAAGAAATTTCTAGAACAAGCTGGATTTTATACGAGGTATATTAAAGAATTTTCTAGAATTGCTAGGCCTTTAAGCCATCTTTTGGAAGAAAGATACTAAGTTTAATTTTAATGATGATTTTCTTAAAGCTTTCAATTTATTAAAGAAAAAGTTAATTACTGCACCTATCATTGTTTCATCTGGCTGGGAAAAACTGTTTGAGTTAATGTATAATGCAAGTGATTACGTTATTGGAGTCGTTTTAAGAAAAAAATATGATAAGACTTTTAAAGTTATATATTATGTTAGCAAAACTCTTAATAAAGCTCAAATTAATTACACAACAACTGAAAAAGAGTTGTTGGCAATAGTTTATTCTTTTGATAAATTTAGATCATATTTACTTTTAGCTAAATGCATTTTGCATACTGATTATTCCGCTATTAAATATCTTCTGTCAAAAAAGGATGCAAAACCAAGATTAATTAGATGTGTCCTACTTTTGCAAGAATTTGATTTTGGGATAGTGGATAGGAAAGGATCTGATAATCGAATTGTTGATCATCTGTCAAAACTTGAACATGAAAATGAGAAGAACAATGAGAATAACATAAATGAGAATTTTCCTGATGAACAACTCTATCCTGTTGCTGAATGGCATTTACCGTGATATGCAGATATAGTAAACTACTTAGTTAGTAATATTCTACCATACGGACCAACAAGCCACTAGAAAAAGAAATTTATGTATGATGCAAGGTTTAATTACTTGGGGGACACTTTGGAAATATATAAAAGATGTCGTGATTCTATCATTCAAAGATGTGCACCAATTAATGAAACCCTAGAAATTATATAAAAATGTCATAAATTTGAATTTGGGGGACACTTTGGAATAGATAAGACTGCATTTAAAATTTTGCACTGTATTTTATTTGCTTACATTGTTCAAGGATGTTAATAATTATGTGAAAACTTGTGATCGATGTGAGAGAGTAGGAAAAACTTCTAAAAGATATGAAATGCCCCTAAATTTTACTTAAGAAGTTGAATTTTTTTATGTATGGGGTTTAGATTTTATGGGACCATTTGTACCATCTTTAAGAAAGATATATATCTTATTAGTTGGGGATTATATGTCTAAATGGATTGAAACAATAGCCTTGCCTTATTATGATGCTCTGAGTGTTTCAAAATTTCTAAACAAAAATATTTTTACTATATTTGGAATGCCAAGTTGTCGGCACTATTTTTGGTGTGGAGTTTGCCCGTAAGAAGCTGTCGGTCATCGGAATTGAAATCCTGTTGCCCGCTTCGGAAGGACGTTAAAAAATTTAGTTTTGAAAAAGATGAAGTCAAACTGACCCCATAATTTTCATAGTTTAGATGAAAGAGAGCTTTACCTCAAATCCTGCATCTATCTCTAAAGATGAACACAAGAATTGAGGGTGAGCCTCGATCAAATAAATTAGAGAAAGTTATGACATTCGTTTGATCTACGAAACCAATGTATTGGCCGACAAGTTCCCCTATTTAATATAAGAAATTAAAGAGGGTTTTCATTATGCTGGTTTCGGGAAAAGCTTCCTATAAGGGCAAGCCCCTATAGTTAATTACATCTTAGGTAACAGAAGTTACTTAAGAATACTCTCAATAGAATCAAGAAAA
>JXCR01148513.1:287569-318108 GCA_002079205.1 Phalaenopsis hybrid cultivar | reverse complement strand
TACTGTCTTCATTACTTTGTTGCGCTCAGCTTGATAGCCTTTCCTCCAAAGGCAAGGGGTACAGCATGAGGAATAGTTATAGTCACAAACATAATAGGATTAGTTGGGACAACATCATATGCAAGCAATAGCAATTTTTTTTGCGACAGTCTTGCTTCAACTCTACTTTCTGAAGATTTCTCTTTGGAGGGAATATTTACCATCATTGGATAAATCAAAAGAGTCATCTCACATACTGGTTAATGTCTAGTATCAACAGTTTTATGGGTACTTGTAGGAATTATCCCTTCTACAAAATAGATAATATTTACAAGAATTCAAATTTCAAAAAGAAAAAATGTTTAATGTTAAGCGAATGTACTCCAACCTTTCAATTTCAGCTTCAATGCATGCTTGATTGTTTTTTCAACCACGTACTGGCGACAATGTAATACATAATTCTTCATCTCGACAAAATTGGTTATTATCGACTACAAGTACATGTGGGGATGACTTATACTTCAATAAGTTTTTCCAGCCTTGTTATAATCTGCCATCCCTTGATTGACTTCATCATATGCAAACAATAACAATTTTTTTGTGCAACAATCTTGCTTCAACTCCCCTTGCTCTTCAATGATTTCTCTTTGGCAAACAATAACAATTTTTTTGTGCAACAATCTTGCTTCAACTCCCCTTGCTCTTCAATGATTTCTCTTTGGAGGGAATCATTTCCAACATCGGGTTCATCAAATAAGTCACCCATAGTAGGGTCATGTCTCACATACTGGTTAATATCAAGTATGAACAGTTTTAAGGGTACTAGCAAGAATGACCCCTCCTACAAAATAGATAAGATTCACAAGAATTTAAATTTCAAAAAGAAAAAAAATGTTTAATGTAAAGTGAATGCTCTCAACTTTTCAATTGTAGCTTCAATGCCTGCATGATCATTTTTCAGCCACGTACTGGCTACATTCTAATAAATAATTCTTCATCTCTACAAAATTGATCATTATCGACCACAGGAGCACATGTGGGGATGACTTATACTTCAAAAAGTTTTTTCAGCTTTGTTATAATGTGCCATCCCTTTACTGGTTTCATGAACAAAAGAAAAATCACTTTCTAACTATTCGTTTTATTGTATAGGCTAAGAATCTTGGTATAATTGGAAGAAAATAAAATGCATCCTTCCTTGAAGGCATTTATGGTGAATATATACATTGNATTACCATAACATAATAGTCCCCGTTTTTCTTTTCTGTGGCAAATTTCATGGGGATGCATGTTATATTGCATTGTTCTTTAAATTACATCCTAAGTTAGATAATGAATGCTTCTTATTGTTTTTGATGATTTTCTTTGAATTGAGTTTTACTTGATTTCTCAAGTTTCGAAATGTCAATTTCCCTAGAGATTTTTTAGGAGGCCTAGAGATTAGATATACCTCTATTTGTTTGATTCCCGGGACAAGCACGTAGTAATGACATTGATAATCAGTAATTTATAGTAGTTGACATATTATAATGTGAAACAAGCTACACCAGAGGGGTTCATGGTAATCCCATTACCATTTTAAAATGCATGCTCAAATGCACATATGTATGTATGTATGTATGTGTGTGTGTGTGTGTATATATATATATATGCACACCTTTAAGTTTAGGGGTATTGAGGTATGTAAGCTTCACGCCTGCACACCAAAGCAAGCCTGTGAGTGGGCTAGTTAAATCCATCTTTATTCGAGAGAGAGAGATCATGCTGATCCAAGAAGGAGTGGCTGTAAGATGGCCAGCTACCATTCGCATGCAGAATCTTTCAATGTCATAGGCTATAATGGGGCTAGCTGTTATTTGTGTGCAATTTCTCTCCATGTCGTAAAAAGATTATAGAAAGAAAGCCCGCTTTTGGCTTCTCTAGCTTGTTCTTCAATATACATGCACATTGCATTGCTGCACTGGATTATACTAAACCCAATCGCGGCTTGATTTCTTTCTTTTTAAAGGTGGAAGGGGAGGATTCATTAGGAGCACTTGAAGCTTTGGTCAAAAAAGGCCGAGGAAGCCTTGCTAGATTATTGCCTTGGCTCCAACAATAGTCTCATCCCTTTTTCAAAGTTTTTAACGCATTTAAGGCCACCGAATTCTTGCTCATGCATTATGCCTTCTTGCATAGCTAAAGGTCATGGTGCTTGCTAAATGAGAATTTGGTGTTGTAATAGGGAGGTTATCACTTTTTCTTGGTACTTTACATGCTTTTTGTGCATAAATTTTATGACACGATGAAAGTCATATTTAACCTTGATGCTTTTTACAAAGCCAACATGACCTTCTTGATGCGGCTGGTTGATCTTACTCTCATTTATCCTCTTTTCTGGAGAGATGCATAAGCGGCAATAAAAATTTCAGTAAAATCCATACGTTAATGAATGCTATTTTGCATTCTGTGTCCATTATGAAAGTGTTGTCGAAATGAAAATTGGACAGCATTGATATGAACAAAATGATCATTCTTAATGAGCTAAATAAAAAAAGATTTTTTAGNATATATATATATAATTTTAGAAAAATATGAAATCAAACTGACCTCATATTTTTCACAGTTTAAATGAAAGAGCACTCTAACTCAAATCCTGTATCTACCCCGATGGATAAACACAAGACTTAGAGGATGAATCTCGATCAACAAAAACTAAGAAAGATGACATCCGTTTGGTCTGCGAAACCGTTTTATTTGCCGACAAGTTCCCCTATTTAATACAAAGGACATCCGTTTGGTCTGCGAAACCGTTTTATTTGCCGACAAGTTCCCCTATTTAATACAAAAGAATTAAATAGGGTTTATTTTAAACTGAGTTCGGAAAAGCTATTCCTCTATTTAATATGAAAATTTAAATAGAGTTTATTTTAGGCTGGGTTCGGAAAAGCTTCTCTATAAGGGCAAATCCCCTATAGTTAATTACATCTTAAATGACCGAAGTCACCTAAAAAAACTCTCGATAAAAATCAGAGAGTTAATTACATCTTAAATGACCGAGGTCACCTAAGAAAACTCTCGATAAAAATCAGGGAATAATGCTTAAGCTGGGTTCGGAAAAGCTCCCTATAAGGGCAAGCCCCTATAGTTAATTACATCTTAAAATATCACCTAAGAAAACTCTCGATAAAAATCAGGGAATGATGTCTTCAAAGAAGTCAAAAGGATAGGACTTTTCAACGGAATCGGACGAAGAGGTGTGAAAANGATGGTGGGTATGTGACACTGACACCGAGACCGCTTTAGGGTTTATAGAAAATGTTTGAGATTGAATTTAGCTGTGAGGTGCTGTAAAAAGTCTTAAGGAAGAGAATATGTGAAGTTTGTGAGCTTTGGAGGACAATAGGATAATGTTGGCTGCTCTCTAGGAGGAAAGCCAGTAGAAAAGGCAGCCAATCGGTGAAGTCGACAAGCACGAACACCAAGGGAGATCCATTGCCTAGTTTCAGACAAACTATGGACACACCAATTGCATGAGGAAAAGGACACAACACTCATTTATGGTTGAAACCAAAGAAACAATCTCTAAATAACATAAATCAAGGAAAGAAGTCTATTTAAAATGTTTTCAAGCAAATAACCCAAATTCAATTTCAAATAATATAAAAATGAGGCCCATAAGTGCTAGCAGCAACCAACCTGCAGGAAAATTCTGCGATTAAATTTCCACAGGACGGGATTCCATCCTGATCCCAATCCCGCATATGCGCAGATCGCGGGAACCTATCTCGCACACTCTCCTTTGGTAGGAGAGGCTTAACCTTAGAAATATTTGAATCATTGTAGACACATAATACTTAAATCTATCAAATCTAGACATGCATCATCTTTTAAAAATAATGGTTGATTACTATTAATATTAGACACTTTATATTTGTACATCATATATTAAATATGTGTTTTATTAATTTTAAATCTTCTATAACTTTGTCTTGTTTTAATTCTTACTTATTTTATTAGATATCTCACCAATTAGAAGCATGTCATTTAGAAAAGATTATACCAAGGCATTTCATTTTGAATAACTTTGTAAGCTTCTCCATAACCATTAAAAGATATGGACTCAATATTAATCCTTGATGTAATCCAATTGTAATTAATACATCTTTGGTCGCATTATAACTGTTATTAATATTGCTATATTATGCATATATTTCATAATTTCAATATATCTTTGGTACACAACTTTTACTTTTAATGTACATCAAATGTATTCTCATGATATTATCAGATCATATGACATCTTAAGTTTATAAAATTCATATGTTGATCCTTTCTTCATGTTTTATACTTTTTCATTATTTTTTTGATGCAGTAATCAGTTCCATAATAAATTATTTTGAATATAGCCAAATTGATTTTCTGAAATTAATCTAATTTCAAAGTCTGGTTCATTAATCTCTCCATAACTTCATTGTACGATTGATAAGTTTATTTTATTTATATATCTCTCAAAATTGGCCATGCCTTTATTTTTAATGTTGGTACAAAATGTTTTCCAATCATTTAGCATGTTTTTAGTCGTCAAATTTCTATTGATAAGATGCCAACCAAACTATCTCAACATTCTCTTATAATTTTTAAAATATCAATAGATATGTCATATGGATCAAAAGTTTTACCTTTATACATATTTTTAGAGCAATCTCCACATTATTTTCTTGCACCGCATTATGATTTAGCTCATTTTTTGTTTATTATGCTATTCCAAAATTTCTTTCTTAATACAGTATTTTCATCTATCTTTGATTTTTTTCATTTTTAAATAAGATTCAATTATCATTGATTTTATTATATTTAACCAAAAGTTTAGATTTGTTATCTCTTGCTTTAGCCTTTTTTAATTTAATGACCAACTTTATAAGTATGGGTGTCAATTCAGGTTCGCAGGTGAGGTTCGGGTCAGACCCAAAATTGATCAAACTTGATATAGCTTACTCGATATTAAACAGGTTAGAGAGGTTACCCCGAACCAGACCCGTCTTTAACTCATTGACCTGAACTTGACATGTATAACTTGTTTAACATAAGATATAACAACTATTTGGGTTAAATTCGTGGTCAATTTTGGGTTAATAGGTTAGTTTTGGGTCAATTTCAGGTCTGCAGGTCAACCCGATCCCAACTCAAAATTTAGATGGGTTAGGAATAGTATTTAATTTTTGTTGCTCTGTGTAACACTCTATACCTCATCTACCTCCAAGTATTCTACCTAATGCACAATCAATTTGTAGATTTTTTTGAACTTTCTGAGATAATTTGCTTAATAGAACCATCCCTCTTATCTTACTAGAGATTTAACCTCAAAAGATAATTTTTTTGTTTTCATTTATTAACATTCTTATTTGATGTTTTAACAATTTATTACCTTTTATATCTCATAGCTTTTCTAGAGCAAATCTATCTTTTGAATGTTTTATATGCTCTTTTTATTAGCTTCTATAACTACTCTATTTTGCTTAGTCAAAATTTCTTATGAAATTATTTTATAATCCTAAAGATGGATTATATATATATATATATATATATAAAGAGATTATTTGTAATTTAGTAGCTCTACATTTAAGAGTAAGTAAACAGATAAATTTTTTGTGCACTATTGCAAGATCATATGATTAGGAGAGTAGATTATCCATGATAGGGTTGGTGTTGCTCCTGTGACGGACAAAATTAGAGAAAGTTGTCTTAGATGGTTTGGTCACATTAAGCGTCGACCATCTGATGGATCCGATTAGGAGAGTATATGTTTTAGATTCACCATATGTTAAGAAAGGCAGAGGTAGACCTAGGAAGGCTTGGGCTTATTGTATAAAAAAAAGATCTTAATTTATTAAAACTAAATGAAAATTGACACTAAATAGGATGCAATGGAGAAAAAGGATTCATGTAGCCAACCCCACGTAGCGGGGTTAAGGCTTTGTTGTTGTTGTTGTTGTTGTTGTTGTTCTATTGTAAGATCGTATGCTTACACAATTTTTGTTATACCTTCCCTCATGTTATAGCTTCTCTCATTATAATTTTATCTCCTATTATACCCACATGCACTCTCTCATATCTAAGATGTTCTAAAAACTTGATGTTCATAAAGGGCTTGCGCTCAACTTGATAATTGTTCATATTCACTCATTCATTAACATAATGATTTGAGGTTGAACAAGATTATTCAGCTTGTTTACTTAATGAATGGAATGCGAGCAAGATCATGCTCATTTATGTTGTTTAGGGAAATAAAAAAATCAAAATTATGGAAATTGTTTATTTACATTTTTTAGTCTTGAAGGATATTTTATTTTGTAAAATTTCCAACTTTATTTCATGTGAATGGAGCCATAATTGAAAATATTTTTGATTGATTTGATGTTCATTTTCTAAGCTTTATCCTAATAGCATGATCCTTCTATCAACAACTCTTTTTGTCTCAGTAATTTTATTTTTAAACTCCATCCACTATGATTTTATTCCCATNTCAACAACTCTTTTTGTCTCAGTAATTTTATTTTTAAACTCCATCCACTATGATTTTATTCCCATTTCTATTTTTAATCTTTCCAACATACAGTAACTTATAATCTTCTTTATATTTATTAATTTTTCATTTGAATTTATCTTTTTTGCAAACAGGCAATATTTATACTTTTATCTAATTTTTGTGCCAAACCTTTATTGTTTTCCCATTTAAATTTCCTAAATTTCATCCAACAAATTTAATATTTGTGTTATAAGTACTCAATCCTTAATTACTTCTTTGCTTCACTTACCATGACATCTTAGCGAAACCTGGGCTATTTTCTCCACTATTTGGTTACTTTATGTTGCATTTGATACGGGCACCATTTTAGCAAACCTTATTCTTTTTTACTACAATAAGCTAAATTGTGATTTGATGCTTTCTTGAATTCATTTCTTTAATTTTTACATAAGTTTATTAGCTAATATTAATTGTAGTCTTTGAAAGTTCTAACGCTCCTTACCTCTCTATTTTTTTTTGTTTGCTGGTAGAGCTTTGAGGGTCAAATTTTTAGAAGATAGATGAAATTATAGATAAGACATTATAAAAAGATTTCACTCATTTTGTGAGGACTTTTTGACTCGGGGTTCGATTTTTCCCATAGATGAAAACTCCTATGGTTAATTACCCTTCCCGATAACATAAGAGCACTTTCGATTAAGGCTAGTCATTTAAGACCGAATAATGAAAGTATAATAACAACAAACATATGATTTAAAGTTATAATATTTATCACTTGAGCTTATAGCAGATGATGGGGGAAATGATGATGAACCCAATCAAGATTCTATGGTTTCATTGTCCTTGTTGACTTAGCCCTTGACTTACTCAGAGGAGGTAGTAGACCCAACCTGATTGAAAAATCATTGTCAGCAATCATAAGTTGCATCATTCAAGGGACTCTTGTAGATCCAGGTTGTATGTTTGTCTGAGGGGACAAATTTAAGTTAACCTTAGCTAATAAAAATTTTTATGTCAATTAATTATACCTTTATGATTCACAACTCCATGGGTAGAAACTCTTTGGGGAAACATACGGGATGCGATCGTGATCATAATAACATTTGGCAACGACCACCTGGTCAGAGGGCTCTGGTCTTAATCATTGTTTTGTGGAGTCTTTAGGCCAAAATACACAGATAGAGGAGTCGAACCACACTTTTACTGACATGAAATTACTTTGATTGTGAATATCTTAATAAACTCGATTTGACATTAGTTCTTTGTGAGTTGAGGTCAATCGGAAATTTGTTACCCTCGACATACTATCGCGAAAGGTGGAAGTGAGTTTATTTTAAGTTTTAAAGTGATTAAATTTTCTTGAATATTTTGATTGGTTTATTTTGAAAACCTTGATTTAAAAATTAAGCTTTCTGGTTGAGGNTATTCCCATTTCTATTGTTAATCTTTCCAACATACAATAACTTATAATCTTCTTTATATTTATTAATTTTTCTTTTCAATTTATCTTATTTGCAAACAGACAATATTTATACTTTTATCTAATATTTGTGCCAAACCTTTATTGTTTTCCCATTCAAATTTCCTAAATTTCATCCAACAAATTTAATATTTGTGTTATAAGTACTCAATCCTTAATTACTTCTTTGCTTCACTTACTATGACATCTTAGCGAAACCTGGGCTATTTTCTCCACTATTTGGTTGCTTTATGTTGCATTTGATACGGGGCACCATTTTAGCAAACCTTAATCTTTTTTACTACAATAAGCTAAATTGTGATTTGATGCTTTCTTGAATTCATTTCCTTAATTTTTACATAAGTTTATTAGCTAATATTAATTGTAGTTTTTGAAAGTTCTAATGCCCCTGACCTCTCTATTTTTTTTTTGCTTGCTGGTAGAGCTTTGAGGGTCAAGGCTAGTCATTTAAGACCGAATAATGAAAGTATAACAAACATGTGATTTAAATTTATAATATTTATCACTTGAGCTTAAAGCAGATAATGGGGGAAATGATGATGAAACCGATCAAGATTCTATGGTTTCATTGTCCGGGTCGTCTTGGCCCTTGACTTACTCAGAGGAGGTAGTAGACCCAACCTGATTGAAAAATCCTTGTCAGCAACCATAAGTTGCATCATTCAAGGGACTCTTGTAGATCCAGGTTGTTTGTTTGTCTGAGGGGACAAATTTAAGTTAACCTTAGCTAATAAAATTTTTTATGTCAATTAATTATACCTTTATGATTCACAACTCCATGGGTAGAAACTCTTTGGGGAAACATACGGGATGCGATTGTGATCATAATAATATTTGACAGCGACCACCTGATCAGAGGGCTCTGGTCTTAATCATTGTTTTGTGGAGTCTTTAGGCCAAAATACACAGATAGAGGACTCGAACCACGTTTTTACTGACATGAAATTACTTTGATTGTGAATATCTTAATACACTCGATATGACATTAGTTCTTTGTGAGTTGAGGTCAATCGGAAATTTGTTACCCTCGACATACTATCGCGAAAGGTGGAAGTGAGTTTTTTTTAAGTTTTAAAGTGATTAAATTTT
Organism: Phalaenopsis hybrid cultivar; assembly: GCA_002079205.1. Taxonomy (NCBI): domain Eukaryota; kingdom Viridiplantae; phylum Streptophyta; class Magnoliopsida; order Asparagales; family Orchidaceae; genus Phalaenopsis; species Phalaenopsis hybrid cultivar. The sequence goes on along the minus strand of JXCR01148513.1, from coordinate 309,052 downwards.
CTTGAATATTTTGATTGGTTATTTTGAAGACCTTGATTTTAAAAATTAAGCTTTCTTGTTGAGATTTTCAGTTAACATAACTATAGTCGGGGATATGTTCATTTAAAAGTTCATCAATTTTGATTCTTTAGCATATTAGTCATGTCGACTCCACTCTTAACAAGGAGGAGGAGTGAATTAGGTGACTTGAACTTGCAAATTCTTATATTTTTGATTTGGACATTATTATTAAATTTACTAGACTTGTCAACTCCAATCCTTGCAAGGAGGAGAATCAGACTAGCTAGGTGGATCTGATTGATTACTTTTCAAAATATTAAACATTTTAATGCAAATTTGGTTTAACCCTCACAACATTCTGAAGCTATTAGTTAAAACATTTGGTATTTTAGCTGGAGCCCATGCAGGTATTTAATTCATGTATTTGAGTTATTTTATCTAGAGCATATGATATCTTAAGGTAATTTATATGATTTTAAGGCATGAATTAAATCAAAGATTTCTTTAAATGATGTCTGTATAACTTGAAGGTACATAAATTTGTCTATCTGAATGTATACATTGATTCATATAGATGCTCACTTTAATCTTTTGAAAATCGTCTTTTGCTCGCTTACAAGTTAGAATCACGAATCCGATGAAGGAATTATTTGACATTTAATATTAGACATTTGACATTTAATAAGTTGACTTTCAAAATAGTTCAATTAAAAATTTTATTCAAATTTTGGAATGAGCTATTGAATCCTTTATTTCACATTTTTGTTTTCAACTTTCATCATTATATTTTATTGGACCTACTATGCATTTTAATTCAAATATTAGTTTTCTATTTTTAATTTATTTTATATTAATGTCCAATAGTCCAAATTATCCAAAATTTAAGTCATTTTTGCAAGTTCAAGATTAACAGAAATTTCATTAGCCTCCCGACGTCGTCCCCCATTAGGGGTCATTGGGAGAATGCTAGTCTTCCCAACTGTCTTAAAAGACTCGCTGGTCAGTGTCGTGAGAAACGACCACCGGGGAACAAGAACATATATTTAATCCACGTTCTTAGAAGGCGCTGAGCTTTCATTGTATTTACAAAATGCGTCAATTGCAAGTAAGGATTTCCCCGTGTAGTACTTTATGTTCTTTGAATACCACTTAATTCTAAAGAATGTGTACCCGCGTTTCTCATGACGTGTATTTGAAAACCCCTAATTTTATAAAAAATTTTCTAATGAGTTCGTAATCTTTCCGAATGGTACTTACTTCCCATCGATTAGCACCCGTGCTTCATCAAACAAACATTTTAAAAATTACTCTATTGCCCCATTTTTATACTTTTTCAAGCAAAGCAATGGTACAAATGATAATAATTTGTAAGAATAATAGCCCCATCCTTCACATTTTTTACGACATTCCATAGGTTTTTTCTTGTTTTTTGATCTAGCTTAGTGCTTGGCTCATCCATGTACACAACTTTAGGATCAACAACTAGGGAAGTAACAACACATTGTCTCCTCTTCATGCCACCACTACATTTCCCAACAGCTTGGTCAACAACACCACCATGAAACAAATTTACACTCTTCAAAGATTCCTCCACTGCTTGTACTATCAAGTCACAAAGATAAACCATGGACACTTTTCACATCTTTCGGCAGTGTAAAATTCACAAAATCAAGAGTAATCGCATCCATCGAATTGGTCTTGCTTTGTGGTTAATTAATAAGCAATGGTCCGTCAAAGACAATAACAGGCTCAATAAATTGTGAATATATGGTAGGTGTGTCTCCTTAGAACCATTGTCGACAGAGAATCCAGATTGTCCAAGGAATCTAAAGAAGTAGCTTCGCTAAAGAAATTCCTCACCATACATTTAGAAAGAGTTCGACCCTGGCCACTACATGACTCACTGCGCAAGCCGGTAGAGAGCGAAGACCCTGACATCCGTACCACGGGTTTTCGGGCAAGGGAGCTTGGAGCAGGGAAGCCCATTTGCTCAGACTAGGGATGGAACAAAATTTGGCATGGCCTGGGGTAGAATACAAGATTCTGCAGACGTGTTGGCAACTGCTATTCCCGACATCAGAGTCAACACAACTACGGCTACAACGGTTCTTTGACAGATTGAGCTCACGATCAATGATGCCCTGGAGGACGACGAGGAAAATACAGAGGGTTCGAGTGTGGCTTTGAGGTTTGTGAGTGGAGAGACGGATCGAGCGACAAAACAAATCATGGGCACGCCTTAGATTGTTGGTTCATAATATGGAAATAGATGAAGGATTCTATTACTCTTTGTCCATGAGGGAACAAGCGGGTTGAGAGTGTAGTCGAAGAAGTAGGTGGAAGACAAATGTAGTAATGGAGGGGAAGGATAAGAAGTTTGTGCAGGGCTTCAGTTACTAGAAATGAAGGTGCTTTGCTAAGCTTTCGTGTGATAGCTTTTAGTTGTTGTCCTGCAGTTGAAACTTCTGTCACGCGTAGATAAAGAGGGAGATAAGGGACCAACACGAACAATTATGAAAGTTTTGCAGGGTAGGAGTAGGTAGGGTTTTATTGATATTTTTCTTTATATGATCAGCATTAATCGAATAGCTTTTACACTCAAGTTGGTGAAGGGAAAGTTCCGATTTTTTTTAATGGCCATTTGCTAGCCGCTAGGACGTTTAAAACATTTGATAAGATGCAAAACTCTTGGTTGGCTTAGGTCAATGGAAGTTGATCTCCTTGTCAAATTTCTTATCCTCTTCTATGTGGTCCTCTTGGACAAGATATTTCAGAATTATTAACAATGATCCCCAAGCCAAGTTTACAAATATCTAATCTGTAACTGTTTAAATCGGGATTTGTCGGTAGGCCTGGAATTGATCTAATTTATGATTGTTTCACAGCATAAGTGCGATACTTTTTCTGAAATATATCGTTGTAGGTCAAGCTGAATAAAAAACGTTTACAACATAGCAATTAATATAAAGCCATGCAACTATCTTTAATTGAGATTTCTCTCTTGTGACTGAGAGAGGTAATTAATGACGATGACTTGCACCTATGGGATGTCTCCAACTAGGAACATTGAGCTTTATAATGAGAATATTTTTTTTTATGAAAATGAATTATCTATAACGTTATCCATTTTCTTAAAAATAATTTCAAATACCCTCATAAACTTCAAAGCCAGTTGAGCTTTTCGAAGCCCACGATATAGTGTATCTTTGATATTCACTTTAATATGTTGTCAGTTTCAATAGCATGGAATTCATGGAAAGCAATTTAATTTACTGCTGAATATTGAATTTCAACGTTTTGATAGGCCTTGAAATTGCCATCAAGTTCAACCTTATTTGGATGAAAAATGAGAAGAGAGAAATGTTAACTGGATATTACAAAACTTTTTAAGGAAGCAAAAAATATTTGCTTTTGTTATAAACAGGAATGGATATGGACTATTTAAAATCACAAAAAATTTAAGATCGTCCTATTTTTATAATTTTAACATAATGTTTATGTTGGCTAGGGACTTGATATGCCATAGAAAATGTACGTACGGCAATGTGTATTGAAGGACTTGTAGTAAGCGTCATGGTGTGCTGATTAGAGTCAGCAGAGTTGATTCTGATAATAGGGTTTTTAATTGCGACAGGACTATAGTGAATATTATTTTTCCATGGATAAGGTTACATCTAGTTGGGTTAAATCTTTAGTTCAACGGAGAGGAGGCAAATGGATCCAAGTTGCTTTACGATGAGAGTATAATGCATGGCATTGGAACTCTTAGAGGTGAGCAAGAAGTCTAGCTATGTCTTATTGATTTGTGCATTGACGGGCTGTTTGGTTTGCTGAAAAAGTTATGCATTATAAAATGAATGCAATTTAGAAGTAATGTATTGTAAAATAAATGTACGAAGATATTCAAATATAGCGTGCAACGTCTGTTGAAAATGGACAATAAAATATAGATTGATGTGGTTTAATCATGTAAAGAAGAGGGATTGAAAGGAGCACCTTTAAGCTAGGAGCTAGAATATATTGTAAACCATTTCAAATTTGATTTTGGATGGATTTTTAGGTGTACGCATGTTTCTCTTGATAAGACATGAAGCCCATGCCATCAATTGAGTAGTTTAACTAATCTGTTGAACACTCTTAATCCACCTCTCAACATCTGATTTTTTGCTTGCGACAAGCTTCGCAAGCCATGCTATTGAACACTTCACTACGCATTCCTCTCAATAGGATCATACCTCTGTAAACAAGATTATTTTGTTACTTTTAAACTCTCATCTTGACATAGTCAAAACACTTCTCCAAGTTCTAAGTTCAAATAACTTATTTGGATTGACAACCAGTCACCTCAGCACACTGCTTGTCCCACAACTTTCAAATCCTTTTAGGCATTTTTTATGATGTCACATGCCAATAATTATTTCTCTTAACAAACATACCGATAGATCCCCTATATGCCTTGATAGGAATCCCAAGAACAATTCCCAAGTTTATCTGGGCTTAGGATCAATTAGAAACTAAACCACACAATTGATTAACAGGATCACACAAATTCGAGAAAATCGGAACAAAATTATGAACATAAGCACAATTAAAACAACCAGAAAAACACACGAGAATTTTAAGTGGAAAAACATGAGAACTGGAAAGAACCACAGAGCTACACTAAAAAAAAATTCACTATGAAATTCAAAAAGTTTTACGAAGTACTCACACAAGTTTTCTCTCTACACCCAAGGAAGCTTAAGGGACACGCTCTGCAAACTTTCTTCTCCAATTCGATGCAAGAATCATGCTCAATTACAGAAATCCACCTCTTCGACCCTTCTCACATTCACCAGGATGCTTGTTGAAGAACTTCAGAAAGGAATCACACTTACCACACTTATGTCGTTTGAAATCAAGATTAAAAACCAAAATCCCATGCAAACTGCTCTTGGCTCATAGGCGTCCGAACTTGGCACTTATGCTCCAAAGTCTTTGTCATGCATCGCCTAAGTTGGTCGCTTAGGCACCCAAAGGTTGGCACTTATGTGCCAACTTTAGTGCACTCACGATAAGTGGGCACATATACGTCAAATGGCCATTGCATATGCGGCGACCTTACTGTCTACGCGCCCGCCCACAACCCGACTCATATGTGTCGGGTGCTCTGCCTCTGCTTTGGCTCTCTAAATCAATGTCCACACATAACATCTCTCACTTGGAGACTGATTACACCATGAACTGGTCCTCTGTACCTCAACCTTCATGAAACCCAACTGAAGCCAAACATAGTTTCAGTTTCTTAATAATTTCCACCTTTATCAACATATCCATAGGATTCTGAGCTGTGTATATCTTCTCCAAGAACAACCGTCCATCTTCAAGGAGAGAGCAAATAAAATGATACCCCAACTGAATGTGTTTCGTTCTGGCGTGAAAAATATAGTTCTTAGTAAAATAAATTGCAGCCATACTGTCATTGTAAAGTTTTACAATACCCCGCTCTTTGCCCAATTCTAACATGAAACTCTGTAGCTAAATCATCTCCTTACTAGCATCTGTAATAGCAACTTATTCTGCCCCATTAGTTGAAAGTGCAACTATCTTTTACAACCTGGAAACCACCCAACTCGTGCTGTGTTCCCTAAAGTAAAGATATATCCCATTTTACTTCTATTGTCCACATCACTTGCCAGATCCAAATTTACAATTTCCTGTAGACTGATCTCTGCACTTTCATAACGTGACTTGTTGATTGTTGTCCTCAAATACCTGAGAATCTAATTTAGCGCCTCCTAATGATGTATGTTTGGATTGCTCATATGTATATGTTGACTACTCTCAATGCACATACAATATCTGTTATAGTACAAATCATAACATACATCAAACTTCTAACCGTTGAAGCATACTCTATCTGTGTTTGCTTTGCTTCAGAGTTTGACAATAACTCCTTAGATAGTTTGAAGTGACTAACTAAGGGAGTGCGAACTGGTTTTGCCTCACCCATGTTGAACCTCTATAGGATCTTCTCAATATACTATGCCTGAGACAACTTCAGTGTTCATGCACTTCTGTCCTTACCGATTTCATCCTGAAGATCTTTCTGGTTAGACCTAAATTCTTCATCTCAAACTCACTTGATAATTGTTTCTTCAAATCCCAATTTTTTTCCAAATTTTGCCCATGCGATCAACATGTCGTCCACATATAAGTGAAACAAGATATAACAATTACTGAAGTATTTGATGAAGCAAAAGTAGTTTGTCTGTCACGAACTTTTCAAACCTCCTGTACCACAGTGTGGCGAGGTCTGCTTCAAACCATAGATGCTCTTCTTCAATTGTAGACTAAATCTTCTTTTTATAGAACTTTGTAACCTATGGTTGCATCATGTATGGTTCCTCATCCAGATCTCCATGTAAGAAAGTTGTTTTTTGCATCCATCTGCTCCAAATGCAGATCTTTCTTTGCTACTAGACTCAGCACAATCGTGACAATCGTCATCTTCACCACTGAGGAGAAGATCTCTGTGTAATCCACTCTTTTCTTCTGTTGTAAACCTTTCACAAGTCTTGCCTTGTAGTGCTTGCTACTATCTGAATCATCTTTCAACCTGTAGACCTACTTGTTGTGTAGTGTTCTTTTGTGATTTGGTAGTACCATCAAATCTCAAATTTGATTTTTCTCCAAAGGTTGCATTTCTTCATCTATGACAAGCTCGCACTCTCTTGAATCTTCAACTTGAGTGGCCTCCTGAGAGCACACTGGTTCACTACTATCAATTAGTAATAAATAGTGCAAAGAAAGAAAATAAATGTGTAACGGTCGTATCACTCTGCTGGATCTCATGACATCTGTAGCAGGTGACTGAGGAACTTCCAATACTCCTGATTGAGCACTACTTCTTTCTCCACTCTCCTGATACCAATGTCATTCATCTCAACATATCTGGATTCTTCAGAAGTAGCTGACGGACCGTCCTAAGTTCTGGCCTTGTTCTTGTACATCTGAATTTCATTGAAAGTGACGCCCCTACTTTTGATGAATTTTTGATTCTGATTATATTAGAACTTGTACCCAAACTCATGTGAGCCATATCCAATGAAGGTGCGCTTGACAAATTTTGAGTCAAGCTTGCTTCTAGACCCTACATCAATATACACATGCAAAACACCCAAATACTCTTAAATGAGATAGACATTCCTTTTTAGAACTCCAGGCTTCTTCAAGTAGGCTTTCGTCCAAAGATACTGATGGACTATGGTTTAACAGATAAAATGTTGTTTTTATTGTTACAGCTTAAAACTATTTTGGCAAGCCTGCATGCAACATTATGCTCCTAGGACGCTCCGTGATTGTTCTATCAACGCGCGCTGCCACACCATTCTGCTATGGTGTCCCTGGGACAGTAAACTGATGCCTAACCTCATCCGTAGCACTGAAATTTCTGAACTTCTTATCACGATACTCGCCCCCATTTTCTGATCCGATACACTTCAACTTCAAGTTGGTCTCATTTCTATTATAGCCTTCCACCTCTTAAAGACTTCAAACACATCCAATTTTTTCTATAAAAAATAAACACATATCTTACTCATGTGATTATCAATGATCGTGACAAAATAGCAAGAACCTCTAATGGACTAAACTACAACAAAACTCCATACATTGTATGTATTAACTCCAGCTTCTTTAATTTCATCACTGTCCCGTTCTTAAAGAAAGAAATTTTCTTTTGCTTGCCATAAATACATTTTTACAGAAATCCAGATCAATTGATTTCAAACATTAAAGCTTATTCATTGGAAGTAGGGTCTCATACCTTTCTTGATTAAATGACCAAGTCTACGATACCACAAACCTGCATCCACCCTTGTTCCACCCACATCAATAAAATCAGTAACTTCATTGATCAAATAAATGATGTTTTCAATGTTGCCCCGAGTCTGCCCCCTAGTCACCTTCCACGAATCACCTGTGAAAGTTGTCATGAATCCTCACTTTGTCGGCTGACTCACAGAGATAACATTTCTCTTCAAACCGAGAACATGTCTTCAGTAAGCTTTCATATTGTTTCATTTGGCAACCTAATATCAATATCACCATTTTCTACTATAATGCATGTCTTGTTATCTCCCAAATAAACGTTCGCTAGATCATTCAGAGTGTAGTTTTTAAATACTTTTTTTTGTGTGTAAGCATGAAAAAAGGCACCTGAATTTATTATTCAAGATTCAATGTTGACTAGGGATAACACCAGTGAGTCATTTTGGATTTCACTAGTGGAAACATTAGTAGAGTAAGTACTTTCTTATCCTCCACTACCAACTTTACTTGGAGGTTTGCAGTTCTTCTTGAAATGCCACTTCTTACAGTAGTTCCAACATTTTCTTCTACTTGACTTAGGCTTTTCTTTCTTGGACTTGGATCTGCTTATGCTTGTATTTTTGCCCAAGTTCCTTCATCTGTTATCTACATTCAATGCAGAACCTGAAGATTCACAATTCACTGTTTTTTTTGCGAACTTTTTCATTCAACATCAGATCCACATTGTCATTAAAGTTCAACTACGAAGTCCTTGAATAATTACTCACCGTTGTTACCAAACCATCTCAGTTGTTCGCACAGAACACAACTGACTCGTCACGGCATTGAAGTTATTGAGATGCTTTGTCACTAAACTGTCTTCCACTATATTCATGTTGAATAACTTCTTCATCAGAAAAATTTTCTTTGAAATAGAAGGGTTTTTTTACATCTTAACCAGTGCTGTTATGAGATCCATTGTAGTTTTTTAATTCACAATGTTCAACGCAACAGCCGAGGAAAGTGACAATTGGATTAAACCTAATATTGTTCGATCCAACATTTCCCATTCCTCCATAGGCATAGACTTTCTTGTGATTTCCTGTAGTGTCAAATGTAATTTTTTCTTATACAACAAATCATCTACCTGCATTTTTCAGCATGCAAAATTCGTCCTATTGAGCCTCTCCACCTTGAACCTTGCTTCTTCGGCCATTGCTCCCACTCCAATCAAACCTGTCTCTGATACCAGTTTGATAGGAATCCCAAGAACAATTATCGACTTTAGTGGGGTTTAGGATCAATTTGAAAGTAAACCATATCATGGAATAACAAGATTACACAAATTTGAGAGAACCAAAACAAAATTATGAACAAAAGTAAATTCAAAATAACCAGAAAAACACACGTGAATTTTATGTGGAAAAACCGGAGAATGGGAAAAAACCATAGAGTCACACCACAAAAAAATTTCACTATAAAATTTAGAAAGTTTTACAAAGAACTCACACAAGTTTCCTCTCTACACACAAAGAAACTTATAGGATATGCTCTACAAACTTTCTTCTCCAATCTAACGTAAGAATCACGGAAAAATAGAGAAATCTATCTCTTCAAACCTTTTAACCTTCACCGGGATGCTTGCCGAAGAACTTCAGAAGGAAATCTCACTTACAGTACATACACCAATTGAAATCACAATTAAAAACCAAAAGCTTGTGCAAACTGCTCCGGGTGCATAGGCGCTCAGACTTGGCGCCTATTTGTCAAAGTCTCTGTTGCGCATCGCCTAAGTTGGGCGCTTTGGAGCCTAAAGGTTGGCTCTTATGCGCCAACTTTACTGCTCCCACGATAAGTGGGAGCATATGCGCTGACCTTACTGTCTCCAAGCCTAGAAGTGGGCGCATAGCGCCCACAACCTGGCGCACATGTACCAGGTGCTCTGGCTCTCCAAATCAGTCTCCACACATAACATAACATGCCTCGTTTCAATCACCCGCTTACATATGCCAAACCTTCTCACAGTATATAGTGTCCTGAAATGCTCTCAACTTGAAGGGGTCTAGATTGGCTAAGGCAGTTATCCAACTATAAGTGAATCTCTTCAACCCCTTTGTTATCTCATCTCCTTGGCTTTCTCTACCTCAGGGTGATGCAGAACAAAAGTTCCATGCAAGTATTAATTATATGGATTTTGTAGAACTTTTGACCTCAATTCTTATTTTGAATGGATGGCTACCTTCATCATACAAATAGAGCTTTCATCAAGAACATTAAGTTGATTATTAAGCCAATCTAAGCAAGAATTTCTACACCATTTTGGTGTTTATTTTTAATTCCAATAATGATGTTTTTTTACTTTAATAATTTGATATTTTTGAATTTTAAAAGTTGGTTAAATCAGTTAAGCTAGTTGGCAGTTGTAAGTTTGTTGTATTAACGGAAGTCAATTCTAATATGATGGTTGGATTGGAGTTGGTTAAGTCTTCATCATGCCGTTGACCTTATTCATCAATTCAAGGAGCCACAAAATTCAAATTGAAGGAGCTACAAAATTGAAATTGATATAGTTACAAAATTAAAATGGAAGGAGTTGCACTTGAAGGCATAAACTGAGAATCAAAGTCATTTTGAGAAGGAAGTTCAAAGCATCAAATCAAGAGAACTCTCCTTTATCTCTATTTTGAAAAATGTGGCATCTCTCTCTGCATGATTCAAGGACATCCTCAAGTGTAACTACCAATCTTTTTCTCTTTGAAACCACTGCGCCACTATGAAACCAGTATTTTGTTTTGAATTGTAAGTAGTAATTTTCCTTACACATATCAAGATATGCTTTCATTTCAACACTCAACGAATGAATATGGAGTTTGCTCAATGGATTCTCTTTTGGTTGAGGCTTGGTAGCTATAACTTTGGTTGGATGCTTGACGACTGATTTCCAGTCACTATTTATTGGTGAGGATTATGTTCATCTTTTTTTATCATGCATCTTCTTATTTTCACCTACAAACCTCTTATATTTTTATATTTACCTCCTCTGTACATCCCATACAACTCATTTCTAAGCTCTCAACCATTATGCTGATATCACTCTCTCTACAAACATGCACACCTTATAATGCCCGTCATCAACTCCAAGAACCCATTCCTTTCCCTTAGTTTCATCCCGGACAACCCAAATCAAGCCATACCTTCACTCACAACTCCACAAATAATTCACTAACCTATTGCAACTTTTGCCTCCTCCCAATTTCACCATAACACATAACCTAAGTGTCGCCAAACTAGTAAAAAACCCTAATACATTCAACCTCATGTCTTCACAAGCATAATAACACCATCCCACCTCAATTATTACACCTCACATCTCCATCACAGAGACTTTCAATTCTCCTAATTTTCTTTTTAGAAGACTGAAGATTACATACTTCTTGGGCTCTTTTGCCTACTCTAACCATCATAGAATTTTCTTTTTTTTTTGCACTATTCTTCCTCCCAAAATTGTGATTATCTTGTAGTTAGCTAGTTTTGTGTATTCAATTGGAAATAGCCTCAAATTGGATGTATGTTTTTCTCTGTACCAAGCCTGGTGTTTTTGGTTGGTTGTGTTCATTTTAATTGCTTACTCTTTTTTCATGTTAAACTCCCTAGTAACTTAGGTTTGATATTTCTCTTTCATCTTTTTGAGCTCCTCAATAGTTTGTTTGTTTTACATTACTCAGACATATAAATTATGAAAAAAGAAAAGAATAGAGAGAAGCTAATATGGTTATAAGTTTGCAAACAAATTTAGCAATGTTATGATTGGAAAAATTTTTATTTGATTTTTAAAAAATATATAATGCATAAATATTGAGGCAATTAAAATCTACTGAACGGAGTTTGATTAGGCTTAAATTGATGACATCAACACTCTAATGAGCATAAATTTTCGTGACATGGTTGAGGCTCTGGTGAAGTTCATGTATTTTTAACTATCCAAATGTTGGCTCAAATAAGACTAATTGGATTTGGTCTTTCTCAATTATTTGGTCTCATATGGGTTTACATTTACATGTGGAAGGAGGTGGTGGCGGCTTTACGATCAACCATCTCTAATAGTTGAGAGTTCGATATAATGGACTTACTCTATAAGTAAGAATCATGGTCAATTCTTGTGGAGGTAGCTCATCAAAAGATTGAAAAGAGAGCTTTGAATATTTGAGCAATTTTTTTTTTAAATTTTTTAAGACTCTTCATTGAATATTTCAGTTCACCCAAAATTTTGATCAATATAATACTTATTGCATTGACACAAATTTAGTAGTGACGGATCTCAACCTAAACAAATTCCTCTAGTTTTCACTCATTGTTCACCTTTTTTTTGCATTTATCCAATGATAATGATTTGGAGATTAGGCAACATAGAAGAGAAGTGAATGGAAATTAAATATTTTTTCTTGTTGCAGGATGATTTGTAATTATTTATTTTTGAGCTTGACAAATCGCCAAAGATGTTGCTTTTTTTTATTACAAACTCTTTATTTCTTAAAATTTTCTTCTAATTTTATGTAGCAAAATTTTCAATCTCTTGTAATTGATGTTCACATCCTCTATAAAGAAGAAGAATAGCTTGGTAAGATTCGAAGTTAGAGAGACAGGTGTGAGTATTAGTGTGAGTCTTCTTCCCCATGCTTGATGATACCATAGAACTACTTCTTGAATGATAATTATGTTTTCTTTTCTCTTTCTCGATGATATCATGAAACCTCTTCATTGATGTCTCTTTATGTTCATATACCCTTTTTTAGAACAAGTAATTTTGGATTAAATAACTATTTGGGTTTCTCTATAATATTCACCCTGATTGACCTCTTTTCTTGGTGACTAGTTGGACATTGTAAATGACATCTTATTAATCAACTTTATTGAAATAAATCTCTAAGCTTGATTTACTAACATCATTCTAGAGTTCCTAGAAGGTGTGATGGAGCACCAAAAGGCGTTAGGGAAGTTGTAGATGGAGTAATAGGAGTGGGAGGTTGGATGGCGTTTGAAAATCGGCATTAGCGACGGTTGGACAGCAACCTGGAAGTAAGAAAAATTGCACTTTCCTTTTTTAAACAGCATAGAATAGGGTTCAGACGTTTAAAGATCATCCTGTTGAAAACAACAAGCAAGCTACATCTAAAATTCTAGATAGCAATATTCAGAGAGACTTTCAAATTCATAAATTCAATGAAAACTGAAGTCCCAAACAGCCAAAACCACAAATATATAAAAGCTCCCTAATAAGGAACCTAAATCAGAAAATAAAGAAAAAAATGAATTAAGGAATAAGCAAAAATAGTTGATAAAGGAAACGCCCAGTTCGGCGTGATCAATCCCATGATGCAGTAATCCGACCTGAGAGTTATGGTCTCGCTGCGATCACGCATCTTGCGTTACTTTCCCCGGGTAGGAGAGGCTTTGCCCTCATATCCGAAAACATCCAGGCCCTCTCATTATATGACACGATAAATCAAGAACATTAAAAGGTGTAAAAATATTGAAGTCTCCTGGTAGGTCAATCTTCTAGGCGTTGTCATTAATTTTCTTAACATCTTAAATGAGCCGTTGGCTCTAGTCTTGAGCTTTCCAACTGAATCTGTAGGAGATTACTCCTTCGGCCTAATCCATATCATGTGGCCTTCCTTGAAACCTATAACCTTCCTGAACTTGTTAGCTTGCTTATGATACTTAGTGTTTTGCTTGACTATTTGTAAGGTCTGAATGCCATTGAATAGATCCTCAACATCAGTGCTAAGCTCAATACCGGGTAGTATTGGGACTAATTACCTTGCTGATTTCTTGTTGTTATCGACATTAGCATCTCAAGAATTCTACTATTGAATGACTACTATACAAGTTTCTTTTCATGCAAATCTTGTACTAATTTTAATTTGATTTTTCAGAGGGGGGTACAAAACTTTGTACTTAAACCTTAGTAATAGTGGAGTTCTGATATTTAGTTCATGTCATGTGGTTCTTTCTTTTTGGGCTTTCCAAATAACAAATCTCTGCCTACGTTTTTATTTTTATTTTTTGCTTTGTATGATAAAAAATTTAGAAAGATAACTTTCACAATATTTCATTCTACTTGTTCACTGAAATGCTTTTAACATGTAATAATGGCATCATATGAGAAACCTAATCTTTTGTCATCAATTAGAGACTCCAATGGCCACTGAAATTGTTCAAGTATTGGAACTTAGACTCCTTATCTGGATGCCTTTACTTGAATGGTTTGTTTTGGATTGAATTTGCTTACATTAGCTCGACCCAAACAATCACTCTCTTGCTTGCATGGGCTTTTACCCATGCGAGGAGGAAAGCAGACAATAGTGGCATAAGTTGCCTTCTACTTTGGTTGTTGAAAAGCCTACAAACTAATTCCTACAACATTGGCTATTGGCGAAAAGCACCTCTTTTATGATAGGGAACTCTCATTCGGTCTTAGAAAATTTCTAAAAGTTCAAATCTTTTTTGAATTGCTACAATCACTATGTACCTCCTTGTGAACCTTTTGTCTTTAAATGTTTCTCTTGACGTGAAAAGCCAGTCATTCTTTGCGAACCTAATATTATTGAAGAGGTTACAAATTGCCTCCAAACATTTTCCATCATTTCACACATGATTATTCACATGATTTTTTCTCAATTTTCAATAATGATAGTCAGAGTGGCTCAAAATTTGCCAACCATTTGCCCTACCTTGGTCTTGTGCAGTTTGGCAAGAGCAGATCAAGTATGCCTATCCATTCAGATTCTGCACAACCTTAGATGGAAAGGTGAGGGATTACCTCAATACTTTTTGGATAACTATATACTAATTTGAATATTACGAGTCTTCCGGTTATTTTGTTTGGGATTTTCCTCTTGTTAAAACTCTCTTTGCCAGATTTTAACTCTATCTCAAAGTTTCTTCAGGTTCGATGCTAATCTCATCAAGAAGAATTCAATCGATACAAACACCAATGACTATGGTTGGCAACTTCTTACTCTTTGACTTACTACTCGTTTGACTTCATGCTCTAAAGACCAATTGGCCTCCTTTGCACTTACTTTAGTAACTTCTTTTGTTGACATCTCNTTTTTAAAATATCAATAGATATGTCATATGGATCAAAAGTTTTACCTTTATACATATTTTTAGAGCAATCTCTGCATAATTTTCTTGCACCGCTTTATGATTTAGCTCATTTTTTGTTTATTATGCTATTCCAAAATTTCTTTCTTAATATAGTATTTTCATCTTTCTTTGATTTTTTTCATTATTAAATAAGATTCAATTATCATTGATTTTATTGTATTTAACCAAAATTTTAGATTTGTTATCTCTTGCTTTGGCCTTTTTTAATTTAGTGACCAACTTTATAAGTATAGGTGTCAATTCAGGTTCGCAGGTGACCCAAAATTGATCCAACTTGAAATAGCTTACCTGATATTAAACAGGTTAGAGAGGTTAACCCGAACCAGACCCGTCTTTAACTCATTGACCGGAACTTGACTCGTATAACTTGTTTAACATAAGATATAACAGCTATTTGGGTTAAATTCGTGGTCAATTTTGGGTTAATAGGTTAGTTTTGGGTCAATTTCAGGTCTGCAGTTCAACCCGATCCCAACTCAAAATTTAGACGGGTTAGGAGTAGTATTTAATTTTTGTTGCTCTGTGTAACATTCTATACCTCATCTACCTCCAAGTATTCTACCCAATGCACAATCAATTTGTAGATTTTTTTGAACTTTCTGAGATAATTTGCTTAATAGAACCGACCCTCTTATCTTACTAGAGATTTAACCTCAAAAGATAATTTTTATTGTTTTCATTTATCAACATCCTTATTTGATGTTTTAACAATTTATTACCTTTTATATCTCATAGCTTTTCTAGAGCAAATCTATCTTTTGATTGTTTTATATGCTCTTTTTATTTGCTTCTATAACTACTCTATTTTGCTTAGTCAAAATTTCTTATGAAATTATTTTATAATCCTATAGATGGATTATATATATATATATAAAGAGATTATTTGTAATTTAGTAGCTCTACATTTGAGAGTGATTAAGTAAACGGATAAATTTTTTGTGCACTATTGCAAGATCATATGATTAGGAGAGTAGATTATCCATGGTAGGGTTAGTGTTGCTCCTGTGACAAACAAAATTAGAGAAAGTTATCTTAGATGGTTTGGTCACATTAAGCGTCGACCATCTGATGGATCCGATTAGGAGAGTAGATGTTTTAGATTCGCCATATGTTAAGAAAGGCAGAGGTAGACCTAGGAAGGCTTGGGCTTATTGTATAAAAAATGATCTTAATTTATTAAAACTAAATGAAAGGGGTTAAGGCTTTGTTGTTGTTATTGTTCTATTGCAAGATCATATGCTTTCACAATTTTTGTTATAGCTTCTCTCATGTTATAGCTTTTCTGATTATAATTTTATCTCCTATTATACCCACATGCACTCTCTCATATCTAAGATGCTCTAAAAACTTGATGTTCATAAAGGGCTTGCACTCAACTTGATAATTGTTTATATTCACTCATTCATTAGCAGAATGATTTGAGGTTGAACAGGATTATTCAGCTTGTTTACTTAATGAATGGAATGCGAGCAAGATCATGCTCATTTATGCTGTTTAGGGAAATAAAAAAGTCAAAATTATGGAAATTGTATATTTACGTTTTTTAATCTTGAAGGATATTTTATTTTGTAAAATTTCCAACTTTATTTCATGCGAATGGAGCCATAATTGAAAATATTGTTGATTGATTTGATGTTCATTTTCTAAGCTTTATCCTAATACCATGATCCTTCTATCAACAGCTCTTTTTGTCTCAGTAATTTTATTTTTAAACTCCATCCACTATGATTTTATTCCCAGTTCTATTGTTAATCTTTCCAACATACAATAACTTATAATCTTCTTTATATTTATTAATTTTTCATTTCAACTTATAATCTTCATTTATATTTATTGATGTCTCTTTATGTTCATATACCCTTTTTTAGAATAAGTAATTTTAGATTAAATAACTATTTGGGTTTCTCTACAGTATTCACCCTGATTGACCTCTTTTCTTGGCGACTAGTTGGACATTGTAAATGACATCTTATTAATCAACTTTATTGAAATAAATCTCTATCCCTTATAGCTTGATTTACTAACATCATTCTAGAGTTCCTAGAAGGTGTGATGGAGCACCAAAAGGCGTTAGGGAAGTTGTAGATGGAGTAATAGGTGTGGGAGGTTGGATGGCGTTTGAAAATCGGCATTAGTGACGGTTGGACAGCAACCTGAAAGTAAGAAAAATTGCACTTTCCGGTTGTAAACAACGTAGAATAGGGTTTAGGCATTCAACGGTCATCCCGTTGAAAACAACGAGCAAGCTACATCTAAAATTCTGGATAGCAATATTCAGAGAGAAACTCTCAAATTCATAAATTCAATGAAAACTGAAGTCCCAACCAACCAAAACCCCAAATATATAAAAGCTCCCTAATAAGGAACCTAAATTAGAAAATAAAGAAAAAAAATAGAATTAAGGAATAAACAAAAATAGTTGATAAAGGAAACGCCCAGTTCGGCGTGATCAATCCCACAACGTAGTAATCCGGCCTGAGAGTTGTGGTCTCGCTGCGATCACGCATCTTGCGTTACTTTCCCCGGGTAGGAGAGGCTTTGCCCTCGTATCCGAAAACATCCAGGCCCTCGTTGTATGCACGATAAATCAAGAACATTAAAAGGTGTAAAAATATTGAAGTCTCCCGGTAGGTCAATCTTCTAAGTGTTGTCATTAATTTTCTTAACAATCTTAAATGGGCCGTTGGCTCTAGGCTTGAGCTTTCCAAATGAATCTANGAACTTATCAATGGAAATATAAATGTCTTAAAAAGATAAATGAATGTTGGTGAAATTGCTTATGTTTACAAAAACTTGTGGATTTTTTAAAAATTATAGATCGAGGACTGCAAAATCTAAATAATTGAAATTTAGTATATATTTAAAAAAATATAATATATTTTTTTGCCTTAAAATTAATAATAATCATTAGTAATTTTAAGCTTATCTATAAAAATTTAAATATGCCTTAAAATGCCGAAATGAATATATGTCAAATTGATTACCTTTATAAATATATGTAAATTTTTCATTCGTGAAGTATTAGATNACGCTAGAATTAATAGCCTTAAAAGTTTGACGAGGCAGTGACTCAGCCAACTTTTTTGGCAATATCATTCTTATGAATCTCCTTTTGGAGTGCAAAACCTCAATCCGGATGTAGAAAGACCAAGTTGATCCTTAATTTGGAATTATAGTTTTCATTCTCCATGTTCATTACCATCTGAAAGAAAGTCGATATCTTTTTTTTTGGTCAGTCTCAACTGTCTCACCTTGCTAAATTGCGCTTCTCCAGGTTTTAATCAATGCTCTAAATTTTTTAAATCTGCTATATCATGAATGTTAATATCAATTTTGAAAAAAAAAAGCTTTTCTATAATGCAAATTGTGTCTTGATACTTTTTGATGTTTTTGGCTTTTCTTTTATTAATTTATGGTTTTGTTTCATTTCATTTTATTCCCACTTCAATTTGGA
This sequence comes from Phalaenopsis hybrid cultivar, assembly GCA_002079205.1. Taxonomy (NCBI): domain Eukaryota; kingdom Viridiplantae; phylum Streptophyta; class Magnoliopsida; order Asparagales; family Orchidaceae; genus Phalaenopsis; species Phalaenopsis hybrid cultivar. The sequence continues at coordinate 290,634 of JXCR01148513.1, read as the reverse complement.
TCACTATTTTGAATTGCAGTTTCTTTTCAGTTGTATGATCTCAAGCAACAAGGTTTCATAGAGAGACAAGAGGTAATTTTGCTATTTTGAAACATAAGTCCATTAATCCAAATTCAATGGTGTAAAGTTCTTTAAAAGTAAATAAAAGTAAATTGTTTGCAATGAAAGATTATTAAACCTGACAAGTTGGAGCTCGTTTATGTTTAACAAGTAAACACTAAATGAGCATCGTAATTGAATCTACTACATTAAGCTGCCAAAGAGCCAAATTTCTTTTTTATCAAAATTTTCAACGATGTAAAATATGATTTGTTATGTAGTTAAGATCTTTTATATACTACTCGAGAAAATATTCAATTCTTTGGGTTATTTTATATGATTATAGTAACCGATTGTGTTTCGATGAACAGGTTAAGCAAATGGTTGTGGCTACTCTTTCTGAGTCGGGCATGAATCTCTCTGATGAAGTTATAGAAAGCATAATTGACAAGGTTTGCTTACCGTAATCACGTTATAATTTTTAGGTTTAATCCAAATGATATTAATATGCCTGTTTTCTTATTCGCATTAATAATTTTCACTGGTTGATTCTCAAATTAGATCACAGTTTATTCTTCATTTCGATTTAATTGACCGTGTAGCACTACATGTTCCAGAATTATATGATGTGGAATTTGATCTAGCTAGTCAAAATATATAAGTGCGTGTGATTGCTCATTAAGTTTTTTTTTTAATGTGAACTTTTATATTATATTTTTTAATAAGGAAATGCCTCATTTTAGCAAGACTCCTTATCCTGCTGGCTGAGAGCTTAAGCTTCTTATCTTCAAAACCTTGCATATACGGTATTCTTGCATTTGCGATGTTAAATAAAAAGGCTTGTTTTAATTGATATTATATTGACATTAATTTGATATAAAATAAATGTTTGGATTAAAGATAATCATTGAAATAACATTATAAGATGAGCAGATCAATAGTCCGTGTAGATGTATCTATGTAGTGTTACTTATTTACAAATATTATAATTTTATTGTTGCAAATTTCATAGACTCACCTATATATGTATAACAGTGTGCGTGCGCGCTCGATCTAAATTTGCTTACAAATAATATAGCAAATGTAAATTAATGACACAAGCCTAAATTATAAAAATTAAACATGTGCTTTTTAAAAAATAAAAATATNACAAATATTATAATTTTATTGTTGCAAATTTCATAGACTCACCTATATATGTATAACAGTGTGCGTGCGCGCGCGCACGATCTAAATTTGCTTACAAATAATATAGCAAATGTAAATTAATGACACAAACCTAAATTATAAAAATTAAACATGTGCTTTTAAAAAAAATAAAAAAAATATTATTTATTTTAATTTTAAAAATATTATTAATTTGAACTTTTCAATGGAAATATAAATGTCTTAAAAAGATAAATGAATGTTGGTGAAATTGCTTATGTTTACAAACCCTTGTGGATTTTTTTAAAATTATAGATCGAGGACTGCAAAATCTAAATAATTGAAATTTAGTGTATATTTTAAAAAATATAATATATTTTTTTGCCTTAAAATTAATAATAATCATTAGTAATTTTAAGCTTATCTATAAAAATTTAGATATGCCTTAAAATGCCAAAATGAATATATGTCAAATTGATTACCTTTATAAATATATGTAAAATTTTCATTCGTGAAGTATTAGATATATGACTAAAATTTTCAGGTCTAAAATGGATGAATGGGTATANAGTATTAGATATATGACTAAAATTTTCAGGTCTAAAATGGATGAATGGGCATGATTTCTTCTGGGCAAATGCATCAAGCATCTTTCTTAATAATATAGCATTTTATGTGACATAATCCTAGTGGAATTCTTGCCATACTTTTTTTTTTGTTTTGTTTTAGGTTATTTTCTTTTTGATGTAAATAAATATGGTTTGATCACATGCAAAACTGATGCCATAGAATCTTTAGCATTTCACTAGTTGAATTTTGAAGGGTCACAGAAATTTTCACCAGCGGCATTTTGGTATCTCTGCTGAAAGNAAATGCATCAAGCATCTTTCTTAATAATATAGCATTTTATGTGACATAATCCTAGTGGAATTCTTGCCATACCTTTTTTTGGTTTTGTTTTAGGCTATTTTCTTTTTGATGTAAATAAATATGGTTTGATCACATACAAAACTGATGCCATAGAATCTTTAGCATTTCACTAGTTGAATTTTGAAGGGTCACACAGAAATTTTCACCAGCGGCTTTTTGACATCTCTGCTGAAAGACACCTCTTAAATTCTGATATCTTCATTACAACGTGAGGATGGGCTCGTATTATTATTAGAAATTGTCGTAGAATAGCTTAGAGTTTTTAATTTCCTTCTTTCTAATTCAACAATCAATGTCGGGACCATACCTTATTCTATTCGTTATAAAGATGTTTACAAGAGTTATTCAAATTGAGCTGTCTTTATGCATATATATGTGCAAATGACATAATTCTAACTAGTCCATTGTAATACATGAAAATTAAAACATCGATTTTTTTTTTTTTGTTGAAAATAGTTGTTTTAGGATTAATAGAAAAAGGCTATGTATTTATATGCAATGTTATTGACTAGGATACTCAATATTATTAGAAGATATCTATCTGCNTTTTATATACTACTCGAGAAAATATTCAATTCTTTGGGTTATTTTATATGATTATAGTAACCGATTGTGTTTGGATGAACAGGTTAAGCAAATGGTTGTGGCTACTCTTTCTGAGTCGGGCATGAATCTCTCTGATGAAGTTATAGAAAGCATAATTGACAAGGTTTGCTTACCGTAATCACGTTATAATTTTTAGGTTTAATCCAAATGATATTAATATGCCTGTTTTCTTATTCGCATTAATAATTTTCACTGGTTGATTCTCAAATTAGGTCGCAGTTTATTCTTCATTTCGATTTAATTGACCAAGTAGCACTACATGTTCCAGAATTATATGATGTGGAATTTGATCTAGCTAGTCAAAATATATGAGTGCGTGTGATTGCTCATTAAGTTTTTTTTTT
>JXCR01148513.1:254849-285349 GCA_002079205.1 Phalaenopsis hybrid cultivar | reverse complement strand
GATGCAAATGATGTTTTAAATCTTGTCCCAATCCTTAACATCTTATGACTACGTGATTAGGGTTGTCAACACGACTCTTTGTTCGTGAACGGCTCGTGTTCGGCTCGCTCCGCAAATGAGTCGAACACGAACACACTTTTTCAGCTCGAAATATAAGCGAGCCGAACACGAGCTGAGTCTAGGCTCGTCGTGTTCGGCTCGTTTACACCCCTAGGCGTATTGCATATGCATGAATAGTTCTCTGAAGAAAGAATGTCAACACGAAACGCTTTATAGGCCATATAGAACACTTGATATTCAAGATTATTTATGCAAGTCAGTTTGGGAAACTGACGGGGCTCGCACTCAATTCTTTGCAGAGTAGATCTTGTGCACGGAACAAAGTTAAAACTCCCAACTTCGATCCATTGTGAAACATTGCGGGATCGTTTTAAAAATAAGATTACCAAATTTAAATATATAGCACATATGAGGCCCAAAATTTGGAGTCTTTATGCACGTCTCAAAACCCCGCTGAAAGATTCTGATGCTTTTGTTGTCATTGTGCCAAATCGAGATCCACCATCATGTGTTAAATACCATTTCTTGATATCTTTCTCAGTTAACTAATCATATGCCTATTTCTTAATTTGTTTAACATCATTCATGTGCCTATTAAATATCCTGAGTTCGTAAGTATTTCTCGCCCAATACATTTTATCACATATACAATTGACATCTTCTATTGCAAGACGTATTAAATCCTTCTTAAAGTTTTCTCGTAGATGATGCAAGCAGTGCCGATGTGCAGCCCATGGGAAAATCTTTCTGCATCCATGAACCAATGCATTGTGTTTTTCCGATATAATATATAGAACTTGACGAGTGCGGATGACTTCCCACAGTGCATAGAGTTGTTATAGAAATCATACTCACGACTCAATATTCTCGGACTTGACAACAATAAATGCAAGTAGAAAGAATCCATTGTTTTTGTTCCAAGTCACCTTAGGCAGTTTAGATCATTTCGACAAATTTCTTTGTAGTTTTAAAAGTACTATATTTCATATACATATAACCCAACTCAAAGACTTTTCTAACATTTTTTTGCATAATAAAAAGTAATTATTTCCAACTTAATTCATATTTCATTTGCGTTTGAAAGTAATACAAAGTACTAATTGTTATAGTATTGGTAATATAAAAAGCTAATTGTTCAGGTACATGCAATGAAAAAAACGTATTCGTAGCTATGAGAACTTTTAAGTGATAAGGGGGTACAAAGACCGCTTACTTCACAAACTCTCCTTAGGTTGTTTAGGNTAAATTCTGATATCTTCATTACAAAGTGAGGATGGGCTCGTATTAGTATTAGAAATTGTCGTAGAATAGCTTTGAGTTTTTAATTTCCTTCATTCTAATTCAACAGTCAATGTCGGGACCATACCTTATTCTATTCTTTATAAAGATGTTTACAAGAGTTATTCAAATTGAGCTGTCTTTATATATATATATTTGCAAATGACATAATTCTAACTAGTTAATTGTAATAAATGAAAATTAAAACATCGATTTTTTTTTTTGAAAATAGTTGTTTTAGGATTAATAGAAAACGGCTTTGTATTTATATGCAATGTTATTGACTAGGATACTCAATATTATTAGAAAATGTCCATGTGTGTGTGTGTGTATTCCTCTGGAATTTTTTGTGGTAAGAGGATATCATGGTTGCATAAGCTTAAATTTTATAAAAGTGCTATTAGGCCTGCAATGTTGTGAGAATTTGAATATTTGATTATTAAAGGCCATTGATGGCTAAGTTGAAATTGATATAAATGAGAATGTTATGATAATTATGTATAAAAACTAGGTATGATAAATTAATAAATATATTATCAGAAGAAAAATTATAATGCTATCTATTAAAGCTAGTGTGTTTGAAAATAAACTTAGTTGATTTAAACCTGTATGATAAAGAGCAAAAAATACACTTATCATGCCAGTTGATAAAATTGGTGTTTAAAGTATTAGGAAAGAAAATGGATAGAACTTAAAGTTACATTGGTAGAAGTTGTTCACAATGATCTGTGAAGAATAGTTTTAGAACTTAATGTAAAACTCAGCATGAGCGAATGGAAAATGAGAATTAATAATGCCAACTCCGAATAGTTGCGAAAAGGCTGGCCATGGTGATGATTTTGTGGTATCAAAATCATCAATAGCACAAAGTTGAGTACCTACTAAATACAACTTGGTTCAAGTATTTTTCATACAGTCGTGTAAGATTGGCTTTATAAGCTAATCAGGATTTTGTTTTACCATTTATATATTTTTCAGTTTAAGGATCTATGTTCTTCTCCAGATCTACAATTTTATGCATCAATCCTGCTTATAATTATTTAATNAATAATGCCAACTCCGAATAGTTGCGAAAAGGCTGGCCATGGTGATGATTTTGTGATATCAAAATCATCAATAGCACAAAGTTGAGTACCTACTAGATGCTAATTGGTTCAAGTATTTTTCATACAGTCGTGTAAGATTGGCTTTATAAGCTAATCAGGATTTTGTTTTACCATTTATATATTTTTCAGTTTAAGGATTTTATGCATCAATCCTGTTTATAATTATTAACATATCCTTTTGATGGTCTCTTGTGTGTAACCGTGGCCTGTTGGAGGGCAGCTTCGGCGCAAGTCCCCTCTGCCCCGAGTTCGAATCCCAGCTGGGTCGAATTAGCACATATGGGGGATCGGCATTTATGAGACAGGATGATACATGTGCCCTAAATTTCGATTCCTTTACTATATATATATATATATAGTAGGATAGGATACGATATATTTTTTAACTGGAAGAATTTTTTTCATGTTTTCCTATATCAGACATTTGAAGAAGCTGATACAAAACATGATGGCAAGATTGACAAGGAGGAGTGGCACAATCTAGTATTGCGGCATCCTTCACTATTAAAGAACATGACTCTTCAATACCTCAAGTAAAACCTGCACTTTATTTCTTTCTCTTATTGTCTAATATGCATATATTTATGGACCCGAAGTTTCAGAATTATAGTTATTTTTCTTTAATTGATTACTTACCTAGTTACTGGCAAAATCTTCAATTGATTACTTACCNTGACTCTTCAATACCTCAAGTAAAACCTGCACTTTATTTCTTTCTCTTATTGTCTAATATGCATATATTTATTGACCCGAAGTTTCAGAATTATTGTTCTTTTTCTTTAATTGATTACTTACCTAGTTACCGGCAAAATCTTCAATTGATTACTTACCGAGTTACCGGTNCAGAATTATTGTTCTTTTTCTTTAATTGATTACTTACCTAGTTACCGGCAAAATCTTCAATTGATTACTTACTGAGTTACCGGCAAAAACTTCAAAGTGATTTAGATCTAAATATTTATTTTTTATCACCACACGCCTGTGATATTTGAGGGAAAAATTGCAACTATGAATTCTAGTGGAACCGTAAAGCCTAAACCTTCTTTCACCTTAGAAGCCTCCGAGGCGACGAAACAAACTGCTCATGACTTGGCTTCGTGTGTTGTGGGTGTGAAACAGGATCTTTATGCTAAAAAAACATAGGAAAGATTTGTTGAAAGCTTCTTCACCTTATGCATGAAAAGGAGTTTTTCACTTTTTAAAAGCTAAAATAATGATGTTTTTGTGCTATGAAAGATTGGGCGGTATAGATGTTGAAAGAAAAAAAATTAGTGTTAGAAATGCAAATACATAAGAATTGGGTGGCATGCTTGTAAATGCCCTCTTTTCTATTAGCATTGGTTTTATAGTTGTGTAAAATTGGTCACATGACACATTGACTCATCAACTGATTTTATGCATCAAAACAATATAAATAGAATATACCAAAGTTTTTAATGCTATTTTTGGTTGGTTAAACAAGTTTAATTACAAATTAAGAGATTATGCTAATGGTGATTATGTTGATCAGGGATATCACTACCACATTCCCAAGCTTTGTGTTCCACTCACAAGTTGATGACACATAATAATGGATGGCTATGGGGATTCAAGTATGATGGTATGTTGTAACGTGTTTGGATAAAAAGTGCTTATAATGCATTGGATATGGAAACATATGAGCTACGGATTATCTTCATTTTCTGGAGAAAATATGTCTATGTTCGGTATTTGCAGGATTCTATTGTTGTGTTTTTTTGAAAGAAATTGTTATTTTTTAAATTCATTTATTTTTGATTTTTTTTTCTTTGGCTTTTTTGAGAGATTCTTTTTTAGCTAATTGAGCTCATGACAACTCCTATTCTTATCATCATTGATGAGCATTAGTTCTTAAAGGCTCATTGTGCAAGTTTAATGATTCCCCTCATCTAGCATACATGCCATTCAATTCTTATGTATTTAGATATCTAACACCCATGCTTTCAATTTGGACATAAATGCCACCGCCTTATGCTATGCATGAAGGTGTTTATACCGCTTTTATGTCATCTGAAATATTTGGGTGGTATAAATATAAAAGTAGTAAAGTTTAGGCGTTTGATATGTAAATGCATAAGAATTGAGGTTATGTTATGTAAATATCCCTAGAGTTAAATAAGAAAGGAAGTATTATCATGATATGTTGATAGAAAATTGGTCTAGATAATCTTCAAAGTTCTAGGATTTGGTTTAAGATGAGTGTAATTAATAATGTATATAAACTTGATTAATAGTAGTGCCAAATATTGAAGGCTTATTTTAATAAAAATTCAATCATAATGTCTTGAATAACTTCTTTTTAATTATTGAAAAAGGAAAAAAAAATGTTGAATTTATTAAAATTCTATCATTGTTTAAAAAAAAATTAATTTTTTTTTTTATTTTGCTTAAAGAAAATATGTAGTAGTTGGCATGCATATTTTTTATCTTAAAATATATTGTTAATGTGTTAATTAATTTTAATATTTTAATAATAAGTTTTTTATGATTATATTCTTATAAAATGGAAAATTTTCTTGATGCATGTAACTTAAAAAATGCTGTGTTACAACTATTTAGTGCTTGGATATAGGGACATGTTGATTATGCTTCGTGTTTTTATAAAAATGACATAATCTTGGCTCGTGGTTTTCATCTCGTCCATTGTGTTTTTTTATCTTACTTCTCTTTGGACAACCACATCTTCTTCTAAATAGAGTGGAAAGTAAAGTGATAATACATTTTTGTTGATTGTATGGTGGCCATGAATCCATCTCAATTATCATGGTGGCCATGAATCCATCTCAATTATCATATGAAATATTGCTTCATGTGTGTTGATGGAAATCTAATGGTCCGAACGTCTGGCCCCCGATGCCGCAATCGCATGCACGCACGATATTAGATAGAATTGTGGCGTATAATTAGGGCTGTCAAAATGGCTCGTTGTTTGCAAACAACTCGAGTTCGATTCATTGAGAAGTTCGTGTTCGGCTCGTTCGATAAGTTAATAAGCTGAACACGANGTGTAAAATTGGTCACATGACAAATTGACTCATCAACTGATTTTATGCATCAAAACAATATAAATAGAATATGCCAAAGTTTTTAATGCTATTTTTGGTTGGTTAAACAAGTTTAATTACAAATTAAGAGATTATGCTAATGGTGATTATGTTGATCAGGGATATCACTACCACATTCCCAAGCTTTGTGTTCCACTCACAAGTTGATGACACATAATAATGGATGGCTATGGGGATTCAAGTGTGATGGTATTGTGTAACGTGTTTGGATAAAAAAGTGCTTATAATGCATTGGATATGGAAACATATGAGCTACGGATTATATTCATTTTCTGGAGAAAATATGTCTATGTTCAGTATTTGCAGGATTCTATTGTTGTGTTTTTTTGGAAGAAATTGTTATTTTTTAAATTCATTTATTTTTGATTTTTTTTTCTTTGGCTTTTTTGAGGGATTCTTTTTTAGCTAATTGAGCTCATGACAACTCCTATTCTTGTCATAATTGATGAGCATTAGTTCTTAAAGGCTCATTGTGCAAGCTTAATGATTCCTCTCATCTAACATACATGCAACTCAATTCTTATGTATTTACATATCTAACACCCATGCTTTCAATTTGGACATAAATGCCACCTCCTTATCCTATGCATGAAGTTGTTTATACCGCTTTTATGTCGTCTGAAATATTTGGGTGGTATAAATATGAAAGTAGTAAAGTTTAGGCGTTAGATATGTAAATGCATAAGAATTGAGGTTATGTTATGTAAATATCCCTAGAGTTAAATAAGAAAGGAAATATTATCATGATATCTTGATAGAAAATTGGTCTAGATGATCTTCAAAGTTCTAGGATTTGTTTTAAGATGAGTGTAATTAATAATGTATATAAACTTGTTTAAAAGTAGTTCCAAATATTGAAGGCTTATTTTAATAAAAATTCAATCATAATGTCTTGAATAAATTCTTTTTAATTATTGAAAAAGGAAACAAAAATGTTTAATTTATTAAAATTCTATCATTGTTTAAAAAAATTTTTTTTTTTTTTTATTTTTGCTTAAAGAAAAATATGTAGTAGTTGGCATGTATATTTTTATCTTAAAATATATTGTTAATATGTTAATTAATTTTAATATTTTAATAATAAGCTTTTTATGATTATGTTCTTATAAAATGGAAAATTTTCTTGATGTATGTAACTTGAACAATGCTGTGTTACTCTAGCCTTTTAGTGCTTGGATTATAGGGACATGTTGATTATGCTTGGTGTTTTTATAAAAATGACACAATTTTGTGCTCGTGGTTTTCATCTCGTCCATTGTGTTTTTTATCCTAATTCTCTTTGGACAATCACATCTTCTTCAAAATAGAGTGGAAAGTAAAGTGATAATACCTTTTTGTTGATTGTATGGTGGCCATGAATCCATCTCAATTATCATATGAAATATTGTTTCATGTGTGTTGATGGAAATCTAACGTGAAATGTTTTGAAACAAAAGTTAAGTGGTCAGAACGTCTGGACCCCAATGCCGCAATCGCATGCACACGTGATAGTAGATAGAATTGTGGCGTATAATTAGGGCTGTCAAAACGGCTCGTTGTTCGCGAACAACTCGTGTTTTGACTCGTTAAGAAGCTCGTGTTAGGCTCGTTCGATAAGTTAACGAGTTGAACACGAACAACACAAACCAATATTTGTTCGTTCATGTTTGACTAGTTTTGACTTGAAATGCTACCAATCAATTATATATATATCTTTGATGAGTAGTATTTTTAAAAAAAATTAATTGACTTCAATGCTACAAAGATTTATAATTAATTAAAAGTATTAATGAAGAAAATAGAATAAAAATTATTAAATTAGATGCAAATGATGTTTTAAATCTTGTCCAATTCTTTAATATCTTATGACTACGTGATTGGGGTTGTCAAAACGACTCTTTGTTCGTGAACGGTTCGTGTTCGGCTCGCTAAGCAAGCGAGCCGAACACGAGCTGAGTCTAGGCTCGTCGTGTTCGGCTCATTTACACCCCTAGGCGTATTGCATATGCATGAATAGTTCTCTGAAGAAAGAATGTCAACACGAAATGCTTTATAGACCATATAGAACACCTGATATTCAAGATTATTTATGCAAGTTAGTTTGGGAAACTGATGGGGCCCGCACTCAATTCTTTGCAGAGTAGATCTTGTGCACGGAACAAAGTTAGAACTCTCAACTTCGATCTATTGTGAAACATTGCAGGATCGTTTTAAAAATAAGATTACCAAATTTAAATATATAGCACATATGAGGCCCAAAATTTGTAGTCTTTATGCACGTCTCAAAACCCCATTGAAAGATTCTGATGCGTTTGTTGTCATTGTGCAAAATCGAGATCCACCATCATGTGTTAAAGACCATTTCGTGATGTATTTCTCAGTTAACTAATCATATGCCTATTTCTTAATTTGTTTAACATCATTCATGCGCCTATTAAATATCCTGAGTTTGTCAGTATTTTTCGCCCAATACATTTTATCACAGATACAATTGACATCTTCTATTGCAAGACGTATTAAATCCTTCTTAAAGTTTTCTCGTAGATGATGCAAGCAGTGCCGATGTGCAGCCCATGGGAAAATCTTTCTGCATCCATGAACCAATGCATTGTGTTTTTCCGATATAATATATAGAACTTGACGAGTGCGGATGACTTCCCACAGTGCATAGAGTTGTTATAGAAACCATACTCACTCGGACTTGACAACAATCAATGCAAGTGGAAAGAATCCATTGTTTTTGTTCCAAGTCACCTTAGGCAGTTTAGATCATTTCGACAAATTTCTTTGTAGTTTTAAAAGTACTATATTTCATATATATATATATATATATATATATAACCCAACTCAAAGACTTTTCTAACATTTCTTTGCATAATAAAAAGTAATTATTTCCAACTTAATTCATATTTCATTTGCGTTTGAAAGTAATACAAAGTACTAATTGTTATAGTATTGGTAATATAAAATGCTAATTGTTCAGGTACATGCAATGAAAAAAATGCATTCGTAGCTATGAGAACTTTTAAGTGATAAGGGGGTACAAAGACCGCTTACGTCACAAACTCTCCTTAGTTTGTTTAGGTCTTTTTCATAAAGTTCTTTGTAGCTTCAAAATCACAACATTCCACATACATATAACCTCAACCTAAGGATAATTATATCATCTTCTCGTAATAAGAAATATTGCACGATNATACATATAACCTCAACCTAAGGATAATTATATCATCTTCTCGTAATAAGAAATATTGCACGATAAAAAAAAAGTAAATAAACTGCATTGAGATTTAAATAAACTTAATGTAAAAACATATTATTTATGCCTTGCTAATAATGAAGTGCAAAATAAGATCTTGACGATGTAGGTAGCATTTTAACATGACACAAATAACTTCAAATATTTTCGGACAGTATTTCGTTATGTCATTAATAATTCATAAAAAATATCGACAATAATGACATATTTCAACGTAGATGAAATAATTGAAAAAAAAATTATAAAATTATTAATTTTAACATGTTAAAAATTCTATAAGATCAATATAGGTTATTACACCAAAGAATCGAGANATAACTTCAAATATTTTCGGACAGTATTTCGTTATGTCATTAATAATTCATAAAAAATATCGACAATAATGAAATATTTCAACGTAGATGAAATAATTTAAAAAAATTATAAAATTATTAATTTTAACATGTTAAAAATTCTATAAGATCAATATAGGTTGTTACACCAGAGAATCGAGGAATTATTTTAACCTCATTCAGATCAGTAGCTCTGTGTCATCGGTTTTCCAGACTTTATATAGACTCTTACATTATTTTCATTTTAATTGGCATTTACTTTAACAAAATTAAAATTATTTCTATTATAACCACAAAAAATAAGAGGTACAATATAAATTGCTAATTGTTTTGGTATATATAATGAAAAACATGCATTCATATAATAGCTTCTAGGTGAGGAGATGGGTACAAAGACCGCTTACGTCCCAAGCTCTCCTTAGATAGTTTAGGCATTTTTGACAAAGTTCTTTACAGCTTCAAAAACACTAACTTTTTCATATGCATATAACCTTAGCCTAAGGATAAATCTATTCCGTTCTCGTAATAAACAAATATTGGAGGACAAAAATAAACATAAATAAATTGCATTAGCTTTAAATAAACTTCATATAAAATTAAATTGTTTGTATCTTTCTAATAATGATATGTAAGACAAGATCCTGATGATGCGAACAGCAATTCGGTACAACGAAAAAAATTTATAATAGTTTCTGACAATATTTTAATGTGTCGTTACTAATTCAAATAAATTATGGACAATGTTTTGATATAGCAGAAATAATTAAAAAATTTAAAAATTTACGGGCATCATAATGATGTGGGACAAAAATTCGCTGGAAAAAACTAGCAGATGTGTATTATAACAACATTATATAAAAAATTAATGACACAAAAAAAAAATATATTTAAATAAATGGCAGCATTTGAACATTTAGTAAATAAATATTTTTTTTTAAAAAAAAACAGCATAACAGTAGTAAATGTGAAAAAAAAATATAAAAAATAAAACTATACTAATATTATAGTTACTTAAAAAAAAGGACTAAGAGAATATACCTAAAAAAATCTAAGAGAAGCTGAAGGAGGAGATAGTGGAACAAGAGAGTGAGAAGAAAGCTAAAAAGCGGTTAAAAATTTGCGTACGTAAGATGCACGCAGCGTTGCGTACGTCAAAAAAGTTATTCAAAGGGTATTGGGGGGTTATATCCGCGTTATGCCCCATTTAACTTACCTGTAACCTACAAATATATGAAAACAAAAACACAAAATTTACTAGAAAATACAAGTAGGTTACATGGGTATAACGCAGATATAGCCCCCCCAATACCCTATGAATAACCTTCATGACGTACACAGCGCTGCGTACGTCTTACGTATACAAATTTTTCTGTAATAAGTGAAGGAGAGGTGCCAAATTCTATAGCCGGTTGGAGGGGTATATATTTGGTGCTCCAACTACTTTTTCCATAAGAAATTGGCATCCTTTCATTAATTTGGCGGTATATAAATATGCATATATTCATGATACTAGCAATATTTGTGAAGGCTTTATACGGCTTAAAAAAAAAAAAGACATTTTCAAAAAAATATGAAGTTAGCTTGACATGCTGCTCTTTGGCCATCGAATTGTAAGCGTAGGATAAGATAGTGGTTGATTATCACACAAGTTGTTGGCTTAAGGGAATTAGATGCATTTCAAAGTGATTTCCGAGTTAGAATTGAATCAAGCTTCTTCACCAATCCATCAACCTTTGGAGCCAATCAACACATGCATTAAAAACTTGATTCATTTTATTCAAATGAATATAGGTATGATGCTATCGAGATTTTACCCGGGAGCTCGAAATACCGAGACGAGAATACGAGGTTGACATAAGATGAATTTTATCTAACATTTAATAATAATATGAAAAACATTATGCAAGTGATAAAGAAATTTAATCTATTATTAATGACAAGTTATAATATTAACATTATCAAATGTATATACAATAAGCATATTAGCCAAAACATCAAATTAAATTTGAGAGAAGAACAATGACCCATATAAATAGAAATTTATATAATTACCCACAATAGATTGTCTTCGTCAAATTTAATCTCATACTTTCACTTTGATTCAATTTATAAACCAAATATTAGCTTAGATTGATAGCTTTAGCCATATTGCTAGACAATCTAATGATCCATACTTGTAATTGAACCAAATCACCTAGATATTTTCTTGAATTTAACTTTATCATTGTACTTATACACCATTTTTATAAAATATTTAATAATAAGACAAATATCATTACCTATTTAACAAGATCCATTTATTCATATTAGTTACTCTTTCTCTCTCTAAATTTCCACCCATGAAAAACAAGTCATATTTATCAGCAAAACTATACTCATTGCATTCTTATAATATGACCATATAATCTTGTTTTCAGAAATTATTTAATTTAGTTTAATACTTGGGAAATATTTGCTTTATTCATATGCATTTAACAAACTTGGGAAATTTAAAGTTGCATTATTTTAATTATTTATTTATTATCGATCCCGTGTTCTTATGGGATGTTATCCTGATAAGGATTTTTTATTTTAAGTTTAAAAAGAGGGAGCTTTGATAAGACAAAAAAGGTTGACACAGCACGGCGCTGGCGAGCCTGTGGGGGCCGATGGCCATCAATTAGGCTTAAAGTTAATAGAATATTAAGGGTCTGTTTGGGTTGAGACAGTTTATTTGGTGCGGTGGCGTTTTGAAATCACATCTGGACTGTTTTGGTATACTGTGTTTTGATAGCTTATGTGTTTTGTAACACCACACCTATCTAGGTGCGACGGCAGTTTTCTGGCAGCGGTTTGATTTTTTCAAAAAAATAAAAAATTTCTAATAGACACCGCACCTAGCTTATCAACAAATTATTTTTAATCAGCTTATCAGCAGATTATTTNTCGATCCCGTGTTCTTATGGGATGTTATCCTGATAAGGATTTTTTATTTTAAGTTTAAAAAGAGGGAGCTTTAATAAGACAAAAAAGGTTGACACAGCACGGCGCTGGCGAGCCTGTGGGGCCGATGGCCATCAATTAGGCTTAATAGATTATTAAGGGTCCGTTTGGATTGGGGCAGCTTATTTGATGCGGCGACGTTTTGAAATCGCATCTGGACTGTTTGGATAAACTGCGTTTTGACAGCTTATGTGTTTTGAAAATGTTGAAAGTAGCGTTTTCACACCGNGAGAATATGATGATGAGGAAAAAGAGGCTAGTTTCTATATACAACATGCCATAGTTGATTGTCTGTTTTTTTCAAGTTTTTCTTGTCGGATAAATACATCTTAAATATGATTAAATATATCACCTCATTATGATTTTAAAAAACCTTTTTTTATTTAATTTGCAGGGTATATATACATTTACAAGCATAAGAAACTCTAAAACGCGCTTTGTCACTTCTCTCCCCCTCTCTGTGTTTCTGTTTCTCCATGGAGACCTTCTTCCTCAGCCACGGATCGCCGAGGCTGTTGATAAAGGAGATGGCAGTGAGACGATTCCTCGAGGCATGGAAGGCTGAGGTTTTCCCTGCAGCTCCTAAATCCATTCTCCTCATTTCCGCTCACTGGGAGACCGACGAGCCCCTCGTCAACTCCATCGACGGCCCAAATAACACCATCCACGACTTCACCGGCTTCCCGCAGCATTTATACCAGGTTAAATTGAATGAATTTAAATTGAAACGCTTTTGATAAGAATGATTTTGGGAGATGTTTGTGTTAATTGGAACTACTATCAAAATAAATGTTTTTTGTCCGTTCTTTTTTTCTTAATTAGGTCGTTGTGATCGTCTATAGACTCACAGGAAAGTCTTCTGAAAATTAAAATGATTTTAATACTGAAAGTGCCGATATAATTTCTAAGAGGAGTCATAAAATTTACAGAAATTATGCTTATTTAACATTTATTATACTAGAAACTCTTAGTCCAGCAACAGAGCCTCAAATTGACTGAGAAAACGTATTTCCGGTCAATAATATGCTTTTCCAACAGCACTATTCTGTTGTTTTGTCATCTGCCAAGTTCAGTCAAAATAATTCATGACGGTCGTTTATTTTTTAAGCATGCTATGTGCATAATGCTTGTGCTGTTCAAAAAAGGTCCGGCAAATAAGACTTTTTTTGTGGTGCAAGTTAAAATGTTACTCATGTTGGTGGCATGGTAGAGTTGATCAACACTTCCTTGGTAGATTTATGAAATTTCCGAATTTTGCCTTCGATTCATGCTAAATCCTAATTATTAAATCCTACTAACCTTAATCCTTCCTGCAGCCAAACACCCCTTATCGTGGTAATTCTGCCACAACCATCCAAATGTCACATTACTCATCACTATTCTTTAATCATTTTCCTTATTAGACTGACATCTTCTGAAATCTCTTTTTATAGCATAAACTTCGCATAACCTATTGAAAGGAAGCCTACGAACTTGTAACAAAGATTTTCATTAACATTTCACACATGATCTACAGCTACAATATCCTGCGCTGGGTGCACCTGCACTAGCCAAGAGGGTGAAAGAACTGCTTCAAAATGCGGGCTTTAATGGTGCGGAGGAGGACAAAACTCGTGGACTTGATCATGGAGCTTGGGTTCCACTGATGCTCATGTACCCAGAGGCTAACATACCAGTGTGCCAACTTTCTGTCCAACCTAACAAGGATGGAACACACCACTATAATATGGGTAAGGCATTAGCTCCACTAAGGGAGGAGGGTGTTCTAATAATTGGTTCTGGAACTGCTACACATAACCTCATGTTGCAAGGTCCTGATGATGCTCCCCCGCCAAGTTGGGCTTTGGATTTTGATAACTGGCTCAGAGAGTCCCTCCTTAATGGGAGGTATAGATATCTCTACTCTTCCATGATTTTATAGTAATTTTATTTACTTTTTGTTCTGTTACTAGCCTAGTAACCATTAAGGCACCTGAGACTATTGGGTTAAGAAATATGTTAGTTTAAGAATATCGATGGGCTCTCTCTCTTACAAAAGCTTAGTTCAAGCTTGTGTACATAACTGTTGAGAAATTAGGATTANTCCATGATTTTATAGTAATTTTATTTACTTTTTGTTCTGTTACTAGCCTAGTAACCATTAAGGCACCTGAGAGTATTGGGTTAAGAAATATGTTAGTTTAAGAATATCGATGGGCTCTCCCTCTTACAAAAGCTTAGTTCAAGCTTGTGTACATAACTGTTGAGAAATTAGGACAAAAAAAATGCAAGAATCAACAGAACAATCAAGAACGAACATAAGAATTTAACGAAGTTCAGCAATATGCCTACGTCCTCGGGAGCAATGAGTGGCATCATCTTTTTGATTTCTTGAAAATAGTACATTCCCTTAGACNAGCAATATCCCTACGTCCTCAGGATCAATGAGCGGCGGCACCTTTTTGATTTCTTGAAAATAGTACATTCCCTGAGGCTTACAAATACAATATATAACCCTAGTGTATAATATGTAATTACAAAATTATCATGTACCATACAGCGGGGGCATTGCCCGCACCCCAACCCACTTAACGAAACTACCCCAATTGGGCAAATGCTTCTGCTCCACTCCGTTCCAACATATATTCGTTATATGGTATATGAGTCATACCTAACAATAACTCTACTAATAGTTTAAGAGTATCAAAGGANATATATATATATATATATATATATATATATATATATATATATATATATATATATATATATCTTTGATGAGTACTATTTTTAAAAAAATTAATTGACTTCAATGCTACAAAGATTTATAATTAATTAAAAGTATTAATGAAGGAAATAAAATAAAAATTATTAAATTAGATGCAAATGATGTTTTAAATCTTGTCTCAATCCTTAACATCTTATGACTATGTCATTAAGGTTGTCAAAACGACTCTTTGTTCGTGAACGACTCGTGTTCAGCTCGTTAAGCAAACGAACCGAACACAAACACACTTTTTGAGCTCAAAATATAAACGAGCCGAACACGAGCTGAGTCTAGGCTCGCTCGTGTTTGGCTCGTTTACACCCTTAGGCGTATTACATGTGTATGAATAGTTATCTGAAGAAAGAATGTCAACACGAAATGCTTTATAGGCCATATAGAACACCTAATATTCAAGATTATTTATGCAAGTCAGTTTGGGAAACTGACGGGGCTCTCACTCAATTCTTTGCACAGTAGATCTTGTGCACTGAACAAAGTTAGAACTCCCAACTTCGATCCATTGTGAAACATTGCAGGATCGTTTTAAAAATAAGATACCAAAATTAAATGTATAGCACATATGAGGCCCAAAATTTGGAGTCTTTATGCACGTCTCAAAACACCGCTGAAAGATTTTGACGCGTTTGTTGTCATTGTGCCAAATCGAGATCCACCATGACCATTTCGTGATATATTTCTCATTTAACTAATCATATGCCTATTTCTTAATTTGTTTAACATCATCCATGTGCCTATTAAATATCCCGAGTTGGTCAGTATTTCTCGCCCAATATATTTTATCACATATGCAGTGGACATCTTCTATTGCAAGACGTCTTAAATCCTTCTTAAAGTTTTCTCGTAGATGATGCAAGCAGTGACGATGTGCAGCCCATGCAAAAATCTTTCTGCATCCACGAACCAATACCGTATGCTTTTCCGATATAATATATAGAACTTGACGAGTCCGGATGACTTCCCGCAGTGCATAGAGCTGTTATAGAAACCATACTCACGACTCAATATTCTCAGACTTGACAACAACAAATGCAAGTGGAAAAAATCCATTGTTTTTGTTCCAAGTCACTTTAGGCAGTTTAGATCATTTGGACAAATTTCTTTGTAGTTTTAAAAGTACTATATTTCATATACTTAAAACCCAACTCAAAAACTTTTCTAACCTTTTTTTGCATAATAAAAAGTAATTATTTCCAACTTAATTCATATTTCATTTGCGTTTGAAAGTAATACAAAGTACTAATTGTTATAGTACTGGTAATATAAAATGCTAATTGTCCAGGTACATGCAATCAAAAAGACGCATTCGTAGCTAGGAGAACTTTCAGGTGATAAGGGGGTACAAAGACTGCTTACGTCACGAACTCTCCTTAGGTTGTTTAGCTCTTTTTCATAAAGTTCTTTGTAGCTTCAAAAGCACAACATTCCACATACATATAACCTCAACCTAAGGATTATTATATCATCTTCTCGTAATAAGAAATATTGCACGATAAACTCTTTATGCACGTCTCGTAATAAACTTTAATTTTAACCTCATTCAGATCAGTAGCTCTATATCATCGGTTTTCCAGACTTTATATAAACTCTTACATTATTTACATTTTAATTGACATTTACTTTAACATAATTAAAATTATTTCAATTATAACGACAAAAAATAAGAGGTACAATATATATTGCTAATTGTTCTGGTATATATAATGAAAAAAATGCATTCATAGAATAACTTCTAGGTGAGGAGATGGGTACAAAGGCCGTCTCAAACTCTCCTTAGATAGTTTAGGCCTTTTTGACAAAGTTCTTTATAGCTTCAAAAACACTAACTTTTTCATATGCATATAACCTTGGCCTAAGGATAATTCTATTATGTTCTCGTAATAAACAAATATTGGAGGACAAAAATAAACATAAATAAATTGTATTAGCTTTAAATAAACTTCACATAAAATTAAATTGTTTGTATCTTTCTAATAATGATATATAAGACAAGATTCTGATGATGCGAACAACAATTCAGTACAACGAAAATAATTTATAATAGTTTCAGACAATATTTTAATGTGTCGTTACTAATTCAAATAAATTATGGACAATGTTTTGACATAGAGCAGAAATAATTAAAAAAATTTAAAAATTTACGGGCATCATAACGATGTGGGACAAAATTCGTAGGAAAAAACTAGCTGATGTGTATTATAACGACATTATATAAAAAATTAATGAAATAAAAAATATTTTGATAAATGGCAGCATTTGAACATTTAGTAAATAAATATATATATTTTTTTAAAAGCAGCATAACAGTAGTAAATGTGAGAAAAAATATAAAAAATAAAACTAAACTAATATTATAATTACTTAAAAAAAAACTAAGAGAATATAATTACCTAAAAAAAGCTAAGTGAAGCGGAAGTATGAGATAGTGGAACAAGAGAGTGAGAAGGAAGCTAAAAAGCGGTTAAATATTTGTGCACGTAAGATGCACGCAGCTTTGCGTACGTCAGAGAGGTTATTCAGAGGGTATTGGGGGGTTATATCCGTGTTATGCCCCATTTAACCTACCTGTAACCTACAAATATATGAAAATAGAAGCGCAAAATTTACTAGAAGATACAAGTAGGTTACTGGGGGTATAACGCGAATATAGCCCCCCAATACCTTATGAATAACCTTCATGACGTACACAACGCTGCATACGTCTTATGTACGCAAATTTTTCTCTAAGAAGTGAAGGAGAGGTGCCAAATTCTATAGCCGGTTGGAGGGGTATATATTTGGTGCTCCAACTACTTATTCCATAAGAAAATGGCATCCTTTCATTAATTTGGGGGTATATAAATATGCATATATTCATGATATTAGCAATATTTGTGAAGGCTTTATACGGCTAAAAAAAAAAAAGTAATTTTCAAAAATGTATGAAGTTAGCTTGACATGCTGCTCTTTGGCCATCGAATTGTAAGCGTAGGATAAGATAGTTGTTGATTATCACACAAGTTGTTGGCTTAAGGGAATTAGATGCATTTCAAAATGAGTTCCCAGTTAGAATTGAATCAAGCTTCTTCACCAATCCATCAACCTTTGGAGCCAAACAACATATGCATTAAAAACTTGATTAATTTTATTCAAATGAATATAGGTATGATGCTATCGAGATTTTACCCAGGAGATTGAAATACCGAGACGAGAATATGAGGTTGACATAAGATGAATTTTATCTAACATTTAATAATTGTTGTGAGATATGTACTTCCTGACATAGAAATGAAACGCAAATAATACAAATCAAACAAGGCGTTTACGTGGTTCAATCCAACTGGATCTACGTCCACGGGAGGGAATCAATCAAATAGTTCAGTAAGGCAAAAGAAATGAAGAATACATAGCTTATACATAGAGATGAACCCTCATCTTCCTTTTATGACCTCCCTCTCAAGCGACACCTTGATACGAGGCCTCAAGATACTCTCCTCATCTCTAACTCTCTAGCTATTATCTCCTCCTTTGTGGTAGCTTAAGATCTCTTCCCTTGCTCTCCTATGCCTCACACCCTCTCTATTTATAGAAGCAAGCGAGTGATAGGTGAGAGGTAGGTGAGCGGTAGGTGAGATGTGATAGGTGAGCGATACCACATTACAAAAATGTCATTTTACCTTATTTCAATAATTGGGGGTCAAATAACACTAATAATATGAAAAACATTATACAAGTGATAAAGAAATTTAATCTATTTATTAATGACAAGTTATAAAATTAACATTATCAAATGTATATACATTAACATATTAGTCAAAACATCAAATTAAATTTGAGAGAAGAACAATGACCCGTACAAATAGAAATTTATATAATTACCCACGATAGATTGTTTTCGTCAAATTTGATCTCATACTTTCACTTTGATTCAATTTATAAACCAAATATTGGCTTAGATTTATAGCTTTAGCCATATTGCTAAACAATCTAAAGATACATACTTGTAATTCAACCAAATCACCTAGATATTTTCTTGAGTTTTACTTTATCATTGTACTTATACACCATTTTTATAAAATATTTAATAATAACACAAATATCATTACCTATTTAACAAAATCCATTTATTCATATTAGTTACTCTTTCTCTCTCTAAATTTCCACCCATGAAAAACAAGTCATATTTATCAGCAAAACTATACTCATTGCATTCTTATAATATGACCATATAATCTTGTTTTCAGCAATTATTTAAGATAGTTTAATACTTGGGAAATATTTGCTTTATTCATATGCATTTAAGGTACCATTTTTAACCTCTTCTCTCAACTTTACTACTTTAAAGCATACTTTTAATATTTCAAAATTAACTAAATATCATAAATACATAGAGCTCTGACAAAAAATAAGTTTATAAGACTTTCCACAAATGTTAGATTTCATCAAAAGAAAATTTCATTTCACAAGTATTGTTCCATAAATTTGCTTCTACTTGTTTTGCTCTTCTTTGAACTCAAACCCTAAAGAAAGATAAAAATTTCATAATTTGGTTTCATTTCCGAGCCTAGCAACAATTATCAAATTCCTTGGTATGGCTCAAGCTTCATGGCTCAGTGACATGATGCATGCTCCTGTGCCCTTGCTCTCTCACCCACCCACTCACTCACACAAATAGAGAAATATATTACGTCCAAACATTGCATGTCCGGACATTCAATTAGAGGAGGTCACATCAACAAAAATTCACGTGTATAATGATGCAGTCTCCCGTGATTGAACGAATGGACGCCTGGACATATGAATATCTTGAAATATGAACTTCCGGATATAATATTTTTTTCCCTACACACAAACTCTCTCTTTTGTTCCTCTTGTCTTGCTTTCACATTCCTTTCTTATGCTCTCCTATTTACTCTCATCGCTCCCTCGCTCTTCTAGTGTTTATAATCCCTCAATGTTATCTGAGCTAGATCGTTGGTTTAATGAAATGAATGCCATATGTTTGTTACTACTATTATTATCATTGGAATTAAAATTGTCTTTTATAGACTAGTGGCATTAAGAATGTCTTTCATCACTATTAATAAATTTAAAGTTGCATTATTTTAATCATTTATTTATTATCGATCCCGTGTTCTTATGGGATGTTATCCTGATAAGGATTTTTTATTTTAAGTTTAAAAAGAGCGAGCTTTAATAAGACAAAAAATGTTGACACGGCACGGCGCTGGCGAGTCGGTGGGGCCGATGGCCATCAATTATGCTTAAAGTTAATAGAATATTAAGGGTCTGCTTGGGTTGGGGCAGCTTATTTGGTGCGGTGTCGTTTTGAAATTGTATCTGGACTGTTTGGGTAAACTGTATTTTGACAGTTTATGCGTTTTAAAAACACTAGAACGTTGAATCTAGCGTTTTCACACTGCATCTNGTAGCTCTGTGTCATCGGTTTTCCAGACTTTATATAGACTCTTACATTATTTTCATTTTAATTGGCATTTACCTTAACATAATTAAAATTATTTCTATTATAACCACAAAAAATAAGAGGTACAATATAAATTGCTATATGTTTTGGTATATATAATGAAAAACATGCATTCATATAATAGCTTCTAGGTGAGGAGATGGGTACAAAGACCGCTTACGTCCCAAGCTCTCCTTAGATAGTTTAGGCCTTTTTGACAAAGTTTTTTATAGCTTCAAAAACACTAACTTTTTCATATGCATATAACCTTAGCCTAAGGATAAATCTATTCAGTTCTCGTAATAAACAAATATTGGAGGACAAAAATAAACATAAATAAATTGCATTAGCTTTCAATAAACTTCATATAAAATTAAATTGTTTGTATCTTTCTAATAATGATATGTAAGACAAGATCCTGATGATGTGAACAACAATTCGGTACAACGAAAATAATTTATAATAGTTTCTGACAATATTTAATGTGTCGTTACTAATTCAAATTAATTATGGACAATGTTTTGATATAGCAGAAATAATTAAAAAATTTAAAAATTTACGGGCATCATTATGATGTGGGACAAAAATTCGCTGGAAAAAAACTAACAGATGTGTATTATAACAACATTATATAAAAAATTAATGAAAAATTAATGACACAAAATAAAAAAAATATTTAAATAAATGGCAACATTTGAACATTTAATAAATAAATATAATTTAAAAAAAAAGCAGCATAACAGTAGTAAATGTGAAAAAAATATATATATAAAAAATAAAACTAAACTAATATTATAATTACTTAAAAAAAGACTAAGAGAATATAATTACCTAAAAAAAGCTAAGAGAAACGGAAGGAGGAGATAGTGGAACAAGAGAGTGAGAAGGAAGCTAAAAAGCGGTTAAAAATTTGCATACGTAAGATGCACGCAGCTTTGTGTACGTCAGAAAGGTTATTCAAAGGGTATTGGGGGGTTATATCAACGTTATGCCCCATTTAACCTACCTGTAACCTATAAATATATGAAAACAGAAGCGCGAAATTTACTAGAAGATACAAGTAGGTTACAAGGGGTATAACGCGGATATAACCCCCCAATACCCTATTAATAACCTTCATGACGTACACAGCGCTGCGTACGTCTTACGTACACAAATTTTTCTCTAAGAAGTGAAGGAGAGGTGCCAAATTCTTTAGCCGGTTGGACGGGTATATATTTGGTGCTCCAACTACTTATTCCATAAGAAAATGGCATCCTTTCATTAGTTTGGCGGTATATAAATATGCATATATTCATGATACTAGCAATATTTGTGAAGGCTTTATACGGCTTAAAAAAAAAAGAAATTTTCAAAAAAGTATGAAGTTAGCTTGACATGCTGCTCTTTGGCCATCGAATTGTAAGCGTAGGATAAGATAGTTGTTGATTATCACACAAGTTGTTGGCTTAAGGAAATTAGATGCATTTCAAAGTGAGTTCCGAGTTAGAATTGAATCAAGCATCTTCACCAATCCATCAACCTTTGGAGCCAATCAACACATGCATTAAAAACTTGATTAATTTTATTCAAATGAATATAGGTATGATGCTATCCGGATTTTACCCGGGAGCTCGAAATACCAAGACGAGAATACGAGGTTGTGACATAAGATGAATTTTATCTAACATTTAATAATAATATGAAAAACATTATGCAAGTGATAAAGAAATTTAATCTATTATTAATGACAAGTTATAATATTAACATTATCAAATGTATATACAATAAGCATATTAGTCAAAACATCAAATTAAATTTGAGAGAAGAACAATGAGCCATATAAATAGAAATTTATATAATTACCCACAATAGATTGTCTTCGTCAAATTTGATCTCATACTTTCACTTTGATTCAATTTATAAACCAAATATTAGCTTAGATTGATAGCTTTAGCCATGTTGCTAAACAATCTAAAGATCCATACTTGTAATTCAAACAAATCACCTAGATATTATCTTGAATTTAACTTTATCATTGTACTTGNCCAACATAATTTATGTAAGAACAGCCTGATTTAACTTTTATTCTAACCAATATCCTATATAAATTCATATTAAATGTTTTTCTTTTTATAGTAAATCATGGTTATGAGTCACGAATGATGTAAAGAAGCAAAAAAACAAAACAAAAGAGAAAACTTTTTCTAGACACGTTTTGTCATAAATTTTTGGGTTGTATGTATTTAATGTAATGATGACGCTAAAATATTTGATAAATAAGTAAGAATTGGGTTGTATCACGTACATACTTGAATAAAAAAAAATCTACTCCCACATAACATATAGCTGCTATTTATAGAAATGATAGAATATTAAGTCTGAAGACCTTATGTAGAGTTACACGGGGGAGCCAATATCAAATTAATGCGTGTCTAATTATATTTTATGTCTAAAATTTAAAGGTAACGGTGAAATCCGGCCTGACCTATCTAGAAAATAATATTAAATATTAAAATACAAAGTACAATGCATTTGCCTTTTCAATTTCTATAATTTTCTTGCATTCCAGACTCTCTAATGCCATTTTCTACCTTATACTCAGATAACTCTCTTCCCAAGTTCACATTTTCTTCCCTACGCTCGAGATTCCCCTGTTCTCCCAAGATTGGATTTTTATAGCTCCACCCATCTCAATGTCTCCGAGAATATGATGATGAGGAAAAAGAGGCTAGTTTCTATATACAACATGCCATAGTTGATTGTCTGTTTTTTTCAAGTTTTTCTTGTCGGATAAATACATCTTAAATATGATTAAATATNATATATATATATATATATATATATATATATATATATATATATATATATATATATATATATATATAATCATAGAGCAAATTCAATGAATTTTAAGTATATCCCAACATAATTTATGTAAGAACAGCCTGATTTAACTTTTATTCTAACCAATATCCTATATAAATTCATATTATTTTTTTTTTTTATAGTAAATTGTGGTTACGAGTCAGGAATGATGTAAAGAAGCAAAAAAAAAATAAATAAATAAAAAATTTCTAGACGTCGTCCATCATAAATTTTTGGGTTGTATGTATTTAATGTAATGATGACGCTAAAATATTTGATAATAAATAAGAATTGGGTTGTATCACGTACATACTTGAATAAAAAAAATTTACTCCCATATAACATATTGCTGCTATTTATAGAATGGATAGAATATTAAGTCTGAAGACCTTATGTAGAGTTATACGGGGAAGCCAATATCAAATTAATGCGTGTCTAATTATATTTTATGTCTAAAATTTAAAGGTAACGGTGAAATCCGGCCAGACCCATCTAGAAAATAATATTAAATATTAAAATACAAAGTACAATGCATTTGCCTTTTCAATTTCTATAATTTTCTTGCATTCCAAACTCTCTAATGCCATTTTTTACCTTATACTCAGATAATCCTCCTCCCAAGTTGACATTTTCTTCCCTACGCTCGAGATTCCCCTGTTCTCCCAAGATTGGATTTTTGTAGCTCCACCCATCTCAATGTCTCCGAGAATATGTTGATGAGGAAAAATTGGCTAGTTTCTATATACAACATGCCATGGTTGATTGTCTGTTTTTTTCAAGTTTTTCTTGTCGGATAAATAAATCTTAAATATGATTAAATACATCACCTCATTATGATTTTAAAAAACCTTTTTTTATTTAATTTGCAGGGTATATATACATTTACAAGCATAAGAAACTCTAAAACGCGCTTTGTCACTTCTCTCCCTCTCTCTGTGTTTCTGTTTCTCCATGGAGACCTTCTTCCTCAGCCACGGATCGCCGAGGCTGTTGATAAAGGAGATGGCAGTGAGACGATTCCTCGAGGCATGGAAGGCTGAGGTTTTCCCTGCAGCTCCTAAATCCATTCTCCTCATTTCCGCTCACTGGGAGACCGACGAGCCCCTCGTCAACTCCATCGACGGCCCAAATAACACCATCCACGACTTCACCGGCTTCCCCCAGCATTTATACGAGGTTAAATTGAATGAATTTAAATTGAAACGCTTTTGATAAGAATGATTTTGGGAGATGTTTGTGTTAATTGGAACTACTATCAAAATAAATGTTTTTTGTCCGTTCTTTTTTTCTTAATTAGGTCGTTGTGATCGTCTATAGACTCACAGGAATGTCTTCTGAAGATTAAAATGATTTTAATACTGAAAGTGCCGACATAATTTCTAAGAGGAGTCATAAAATTTACAGAAATCATGCTTANTCGTCAACTCCATCGACGGCCCAAATAACACCATCCACGACTTCACCGGCTTCCCCCAGCATTTATACCAGGTTAAATTGAATGAATTTAACTTGAAACTCTTTTGATAAGAATGTTTTTTGTCCGTTCTTTTTTTCTTAATTAGGTCGTTGTGATCGTCTATAGACTCGCAGGAAAGTCTTCTGAAGATTAAAATGATTTTAATACTGAAAGTGCGGACATAATTTCTAAGAGGAGTCATGAAATTTACAGAAATCATGTTTGTTTAACATTTATTATACTAGAAACTTTTAGTCCAGCAACAGAGCCTCAAATTGACTGAGAAAATGTCTTTGCGGTCAATAATATGCTTTTCCAACAGCACTATTCTGTTGTTTTGTCATCTGCCAAGTTCAGTCAAAATAATTCATGGTGGTCGTTTATTTTTTAAGCATGTTATGTGCATAATGCTTGTGCTGTTCAAAAAAGGTCCGGCAAATAATACTTTTTTTGTGGTGTAAGTTAAAATGTTACTCATGTTGGTGGTATGGTAGAGTTGATCAACACTTGCTTGGTAGATTTATGAAATTTCAGATTTAAGATCCGAATTTTGCCTTCGATTCATGCTAAATCCTAATTATTAAATCCTACTAACCTTAATCCTTCCTGCAGCCAAGCACCCCTTATCGTGGTAATTCTGCCACAACCATCCAAATGTCACATTACTCATCACTATTCTTTAATCATTTCCTTATTAGACTGACAACTTCTTAAATCTCTTTTTATAGCATAAACTTCACATAACCTATTGAAAGGAAGCCTACGAACTTGTAACAAAGATTTTCATTAACATTTCACACATGATCTACAGCTACAATATCCTGCGCTGGGTGCACCTGCACTAGCCAAGAGGGTGAAAGAACTGCTTCAAAATGCGGGCTTTAATGGTGCGGAGGAGGACAAAACTCGTGGACTTGATCATGGAGCTTGGGTTCCACTGATGCTCATGTACCCAGAGGCTAACATACCAGTGTGCCAACTTTCTGTCCAACCTAACAAGGATGGAACACACCACTATAATATGGGTAAGGCATTAGCTCCACTAAGGGAGGAGGGTGTTCTAATAATTGGTTCTGGAACTGCTACACATAACCTCATGTTGCAAGGTCCTGATGATGCTCCCCCGCCAAGTTGGGCTTTGGATTTTGATAACTGGCTCAGAGAGTCCCTCCTTAATGGGAGGTATATATATCTCTACTCTTCCATGATTTTATAGTAATTTTATTTACTTTTTGTTCTGTTACTAGCCTGGTAACCATTAAGGCACCTGAGAATATTGGGTTAAGAAATATGTTAGTTTAAGAATATCGATGGGCTCTCTCTCTTACAAAAGCTTAGTTCAAGCTTGTGTACATAACTGTTGAGAAATTAGGATTAAAAAAAAACACAAGAATCAACAGAACAATCAAGAACGAACATAAGAATTTAACGAAGTTCAGCAATATCCCTACGTCCTCAGGATCAATGAGCGGCGGCACCTTTTTGATTTCTTGAAAATAGTACATTCCCCGAGGCTTACAAATACAATATATAACCCTAGTGTATAATATATAATCACAAAATTATCATATACCATACAGCGGGGGCATTGCCCGCACCCCAACCCACTTAACGAAACTACCCCAATTGGGCAAATGCTTCTGCTCCACTCCGTTCCAACATATATTCGTTATATGGTATCAAAGTATCAAAGGACTAACAATAACTCTACTAATAGTTTAAGAGTATCAAAGGACTCTCTCTCTCTCTCTCTCTCTTACAAAAGCTTAGTTCATACATGTATACATAAACCTACTACTCGAATATGAACAGTATTTATAGACTTACAAAAGATTCTAAGGACATAATAACAACTAAATTAGCCTATTGGCTTCTGCTTCTTGTATTTCTATATATATTTTTTTCGTTTNATATATATATATAACCCTAGTGTATAATATGTAATTATACACTATAACCCTAGTGTATAATATGTAATTATACACTATAACCCTAGTGTATAATATGTAATTACAAAATTATCATGTACCGTACAACGGGGGCATTGCCCCCGCACCCCTAACCCACTTAGCGAAACTACCCCAATTGGACAAATGCTTCTGCTCCACTCCGCTCCAGCATATGTTCGTTATATGGTTATATGAGTCATACCTCACAATAACCCTACTAATAGTTTTAGAGTATCAAAGGACTCTCTCTCTCTCTCTTACAAAAGCTTAGTTCATACATGTATACATAAACCTACTACTCGAATATGAACAGTATTTATAGACTTACAAAAGATTCTAAGGACATAATAACAACTAAATTAGCCTATAGGCTTCTGCTTCTTGTATTTCTATGTATATTTTTTTTCGCTTGTCTGAATAAAATAAAGTTACAAATTGAAAAGTAAATACACTAAGCTCCTACTAATGCTCAATTGATCTGATTCAATGACTAAACATGGTTGGTAAATTGNGACTTACAAAAGATTCTAAGGACATAATAACAACTAAATTAGCCTATAGGCTTCTGCTTCTTGTATTTCTATATATATATTTTTCGTTTGTCTGAATAAAATAAAGTTACAAATTGAAAAGTAAATGCACTAAGCTCCTACTAATGCACAATTGATCTGATTCAATGACTAAACATGGTTGGTAAATTGTTTTGGTGAAGGCATGAAGATGTGAATCAGTATGATGAGAAGGCCCCTAGTGCTAAAATGGCACATCCCGAACCAGAGCACTTCTATCCCTTACATGTTGCTCTTGGGGCTGCCGGCGAGAATGCGAGTGCAGAGCTGATCCATCATAGCTGGGGTTGTTCCTCCATTTCTTACTCCTCCTATAAGTTCAGGGCTGCTGCATAGTTGTGTGTATGTTTTGCTACATAATAAAGAGGTCTTCAATTGCATGCTATCAAAAATAATAGAAGAGAGTTTGTTTGCCAATTACTTAATGTTTCTGTTTGATTGTAAAAAAATTAGGACTTGTTTGCGATCATATTTATTTTCTTATTTTTTGTTTTTTTTTTCTTGCATATATTTTAAAAACATATTTTCAAAGTTCATATTTTGCTTGTNAAATGGCACATCCCGAACCAGAGCACTTCTATCCCTTACATGTTGCTCTTGGGGCTGCCGGCGAGAATGCGAATGCAGAGCTGATCCATCATAGCTGGGGTTGTTCCTCCATTTCTTACTCCTCCTATAAGTTCAGGGCTGCTGCATAGTTGTGTGTATGTTTTGCTAANATTATTTTGGTGAAGGCATGAAGATGTGAATCAGTATGATGAGAAGGCCCCTAGTGCTAAAATGGCACATCCTGAACCAGAGCACTTCTATCCCTTACATGTTGCTCTTGGGGCTGCCGGCGAGAATGCGAGTGCAGAGCTGATCCATCATAGCTGGGGTAGTTCCTCCATTTCTTACTCCTCCTATAAGTTCAGGGCTGCTGCATAGTTCTGTGTATGTTTTGCTACATAATAAAGAGGTCTTCAATTGCATACTATCAAAAATAATAGAAGAGAGTTTGTTTGCCAATTACTTGATGTTTCTGTTTGATTGTAAAAAAATTAGGACTTGTTTGGGATCATATTTATTTTCTTATTTTTTGTTTTTTTTTCTTGCATATATTTTAAAAACATATTTTTAAAGTTCATATTTTGCATTTTTTTTAAAAAAAAATTATTATTTTTAAAAACATTCAAAATATTTAAAAATTATTTTGTGTGTTTTTTAAAATAACTAAACATATTATAATCTATTAAATATGTTATATTTCATGAAAAAATATAAAATAAAATAAAATAAATAATATTAAAAATCAAAA
Organism: Phalaenopsis hybrid cultivar; assembly: GCA_002079205.1. Classification (NCBI taxonomy): domain Eukaryota; kingdom Viridiplantae; phylum Streptophyta; class Magnoliopsida; order Asparagales; family Orchidaceae; genus Phalaenopsis; species Phalaenopsis hybrid cultivar. The sequence continues at coordinate 256,945 of JXCR01148513.1, read as the reverse complement.
TGTAAAGTGCTTCAATTTTGCTTGCATCTGTAATTTCCCCTAAAAAAATTATAAAAAACCCACTAAGAATTTATTAAGTTAATTCTTCTGTAAAAATCCATCCTAATCTTCTTCCTCTCAGAATTTTCAAAAGTTTATTCATTTCTTCAATTGTAAGCGATTCGAATTGGTGGTCTGATTGCTATGCAAGAAGATTAAAAACGCATAAAAATGTTAATANAAGAATTTATTAAGTTAATTCTTCTGTAAAAATCCATCCTAATCTTCTTCCTCTCAGAATTTCCAAAAGCTTATTCATTTCTTCAATTGTAAGCGATTCGAATTGGTGGTCTGATTGCTATGCAAGAAGTTTAAAAAACCCATAAAAATGTTAATTATATTTTATTATGCTTAAATAATAAATATGAGAATTATAACTCAAATGATTATATAATAATAGAAAATTCCCAAAAAAAGCCCAAGAAAAGTTTTAACTATATAAAATCTGTAACTAATTGAAATATAATCACTGCAATTTGGATTTATATTGCATCAAGATTGATACCGCACCAACAAATTTTCATCATCAGACATAAATCTCGAGTCAATTTTTTTAAGTAAGAAATATTCAAACTTTAATTAAGAGTCATCCAAAGCTTCGATTTAAACAAACTTATAGTCAAAATGATCGGCTCGGTGAGACAGACCCAATGAAATAAAAACTATTCCAATCAGAGTCAGATCAAACCCATATCAAATCATTAAACCACTCTTGGAGGATTTCTAGACTCATTTGGAAGGTTAAACGGACGTCGAATCTAGTGAGTTTATAGTCGAATCTAGTGTCTTGACAAAACGAATCCAACGAGCCCAAGATTGTTCAATTTCACTTCGTTAAAACACTTAAATGTCCATCAAACATCATTTGATCGAGGGAAGCTCTTCGGATCATTCGATCAAAATGGTTCATATTCCTGCATTAATTGCACCCATAACAATACAAATAGAGCCCTTTTCTCTCATGAGGGGGGTGGGAGTGGGGAGCTTAAACCTAAAGAGAGATCTTCAGGCCTTGAGGAGGAGGTGCAGCTCAGCATCACCGCTGACTGCAGTCGACCATTGCAGATTTCCGTCAACCACCGTTGACCTCCGTCAACCGCCACTTGTCGTCATCGACAACTGCATACCATCGTTGACCGCCTCCAACCTCAATCGACCACCCTCGATCACCACTGACCTCCGTCCACCACCGTAGACCGTCATCGATTGTCATTGACCACCGTCAATCACCATCGACCTTCGTCGACCACCGCCGACTAGACGCTGTCAGTCGACGTTGTAACTTGGAAAATCTAGTAACCCTTTCTTGTCTGTGGGACAAGGGGTCTTTGTAATCATCAACATATAGTGGATTTTTATAATTGGACCAGAACCCGTGGTTTTTTCTCTTTAAGAGTTTTCCACGTAAAAACTTCTTATGTCATCACAGATTATTTCCCTTTCATGTAAGTATGCGCTGAATCCTCATGCAACGTTAAGACAATAATCCATTACTTTAACGCCGTAATTTTTCTAGCACACATCAGTTTGGCGTCGTTTGTGAGAAACGAAGTCCCGTTTGACGTTGTGTTCAACTCAAAGACACTAATCCCCTACTTCTATTCCCAATGATGAACTCCATTCAACTAGTAAGGAACCTTCTTCACGTCATGATAATCATCTCCGATGCATTCTTCAATACGGGGAACAATATTATTTACAGTCTCGAAAGGTTGTTCACGTCAAAGTCCCATGCACGATTGTAATAGAGTTGTCTTCTCATATCTTATTTAGACACAGAGTATTTCACAACTTCTTCCAGGCTGGGGGGTACCTTCACTGTAGTCTTGAAAGGTTGTTCCTATTAACATCCCATACACGACTGAGGTGGGGAAGGTATCCCACATTCAAATTACAATTCTACGAGAATCTCTTATGTACTAGGGGGAAATATTCACTGTAAATAACACTTCCTTAAGATCTTCAACTAGATCAAGAAGCCGATCTCTTTAAGACCTGATGCATGAGTTCTTTTACAAGCTCACATGGAAAACACCCACACCGGGGGGGGGGGGGGG
>JXCR01148513.1:242638-254783 GCA_002079205.1 Phalaenopsis hybrid cultivar | reverse complement strand
GGGGGGGGGCAAAAAAATTGAAAAGCAGCAACTAATAAGTTGTCAAATATTTTTCTTGAGTATGACTGCAACCATATTTTCAAGAAAACATACAGTCTATTGTGAACTACACCCTAGTCTTGAGAAACACAGAGCATCTCTGACACCTCAATTTAGTCTGAATCGCTTCCAAGAGGACTCGATTCAACCTCTTTCATTACAGGCTACAGTTGTCGAGCAAAAACTTTGACATACGACCTCCAATAGGTCAAAAATCCTTGGTGGATTTCCTTCGATCTCTTTCATTACAGACTACGGTCGCCAAGAAAAGCTTTGACATACACTCTTGGATAGGTCAAAAATCCTTAATGGATTTCTTTCGACCACTTCCATACCAAGTTACAGTTGTCAAGTAAAAGTTTCAACCAACAACCAATGATAGGTTAACCATTCTCAATGGATTTCATATGACTTTGTTACAGGTTACTACCGTCGAATATCTCCGGTTGTATAACTCAGAACCGGTCTTACATCCTCAATGGATTCTATTTTCAACCATGCTCTTAGATGTCAAGCTCGGAAGACAAGACCCGATAAGAAGCTACCATGCCGCTGGAAGATGAATCCAAGAGGGTCTTCACTGAAAAGCCTCAAAAGGCACAGACACACTCAGAGACCTCAGAAGGCAACAAAGATCAGCATATACTTGTACAAGGGCTAAAACAAATCAGTTCTTCTTCAATTAGAGTTGGCATTGCCTCCCTAAAATTCTAGTACTTCTGATGATCGTCAGAGAGTCTCCAGATATCGCCACCACATAAGCATTAAAATCTTCTCCTCTAAGCGCAGCAGGTAAGCTACAATATTTCTTCATGAAATGTGCTGCAACGTGAAAGAAGATCTCATTGCTCGCCTGCTACGCAGGTCGGGGAGGGATTTCATCTTTGTCGCAACGTGAAAGAAGATTTTCTTGCTTGTCAGCTACGTAGGATGTGGACAACTTTTATCTTCACCGCAATGTGAAATAAGATCCCGTTGTTTGCCTGTTATGCAGGTCGGGGACGACTTTCATCTTCACCGCAATGTGAAAGAAAATCTCGTTGCTTGCCTACTACTTAGGACATGGACAAATTTCCTCTTCACCGCCACAACGCAACGTCCCACCGCAATGCCCTACCGCAACGTGTCGCCACAAAGCTTCACCGAGATGCTTCCCCATGACACTAGATTCGACTGCAACCTACCGTCGTCAACCACCCCCTACCTCCGTCGACCGCCTCCAACCTCAGTCTACCACCGTCGATCACCGATGACCTCCCCGACCACCGCCGATCGTCTTAGACTGTCGTCGACCACTGTCGATCACCATCGACTTTCGTCGACCATCTCCAACTTTCGTCGACCACCGCCGACCAGACGTCGTCAGTCGACGTTGTAACTTGGAAAATCTAGGAACCCCTTCTCGTTTGTGGGACATTGAGTCTCTGTAATCATCAACCTATAGTGTATTTTTATAATTGGGCCAGACTCGGTGGTTTTTTCCCTTTACGGGTTTTCCACGTAAAAACTTCTGGTGTCATCACAGGTTGTTTCTTTGTCATCTAAGTGTGTGTTGAATCCCCATGCAACGTTAAGACGATAATTCATTACTCTACTGCCGCGAATATTCTAATACGCATCAAAACTGAAACAAAATCAGAAGTGATAATAGGTCAAAAATAAAAAATATATATATATATTAAAATTCAAATCAAAGTAGGTTTCACAAGAAGAAATATTACATTCGGACTCCGGACGCAAAATTTACGTCTGGAGTCCAATGAGAGTGTGTCACGTGGCAAGTGAGCTCTACCCCTCTAAAAAACCTACCCAACTAATGTATTAAATTGAGGCTCACATGCCACATGACAGGTTCCCACTCGACTCCGGACGGATGAAACTCATATGCTAAAGCCCATTGATATAGATGACAGTTATCACTAATAGGTGATACCATAGAGCAAAATGGTTGTCAATAAATTAATCTAGCAAAAATTAAAGTGCTGTCTTGAATACTTTTATTATTAATTTAATTTAATTTATTTTTTGATATGAAATAGAATATATTCAATATTTTAACAATACATTATTTTATTATTTTAAAGACTCCATTGACGAGGTGATAATATACAAGAATTGTGATGCTGATCAGTGGTGACAAAAGGGGTAATGGTGGTGACGACGGACATTAATAGTTGTTTTCTAAAAAAAAAAAGAAATTGTGCCTAAAAGTTGTCGATGAAATTATTACAATTTCCCCTTCCATTCAATCCTTATTTGATAGGTTGATTTGAGTTAGCTCATCCTAAAGTAGTTCTTATCACTTAAACTTATTTGGCCCCATGCTCTTGCGGCACATAAGCCCATCTATCAAGTCATACTAGCCCATTTTTTGGTGTAAATTCTATGCTCTCACACCAATGTCATCCCTTGCATGATGCATGCAATCCCAAAACAACAAAAGTTCACAACAATGTTATTTATCTACATGTCTAAGATCTTGTTAGCCGATACAAACTTTAGTCTCTATCAACATGATTTGCAACAGAGGCGAGCAAATTCAAATTAGAGGAATGATGATAGGAGATCATAAAGGTATGTTTTTCTTCAAATTAGAGGACAATGCATGCCGTAACCAATTAAGGCTCTTCTTCTCCACAAGCAAAATAAATTATGGCAAGGATATAGAGAAGATTCAAATATAAGCTTATCCAAACTAAATTCATTAGATCTGATTTATATGATGAGATAGTGGGCGTGTAAAGTTGCTAATTTGAAACTCTCTTCCTGATATTGACCATTATCATTTCCCACAAGTGTATGAAGCAAAGTTTCCTTTTTGGAATTCATTTCAAAAGCTCACATAATTGAGAAAAAAAAAAGGCTAACCTGTTATTGTTTTTTTGTAGCCAAAGATTTCTTGTATTCATTTAATTAAATAGCTTTAATTAATGAGAGAGAAATTATCGTATAAAAAACTATATCGATGAGATCTATCTCTTTCCACACAGACACAATTTTTATGCATCTACATTTCTAACACATAAAATTTGAAATTTGTGTTTATAATATTTTGGTGTTATAAATTTGCTTGCATGAAAAGAATTCAATTTTTAATAATAATGATATTTTTTATATCAAAGTTTTGGAAGTTATGTATGTAAATAAGAAAGTTTAGGCTTTCCTTAGATAAATGCATAAGAATTTAGCGACACTTGTGTAAATGCTCCCTTATATTTGGAAAAAATGTTGCATCCAAAGTACAAGCATTTGTACTCTAATAATACAACACCATTTGTAAAGCAGTGTGATCTGATTTTGCAAATTAAAAAAAAAAAAAGTGAAGAAATTTATTCGTTCATGTGACTCGACCAACCATAATACTAACAACAATACTGGTTGTATTTTAGTGGTATTCTTGTAGTATAGTGGTGATGGTCTTGTGATATTCTGGTAGTATTCACGTGGTATTATAATGTGATTGTGGTGATATTGTGCTGATATTCTGATGATATTTTGGTAGAATTTTGGTGGTATTGTGGTGGTATTCCTGTGGTGTTCTTGTGATATTCTAGTGGTATTTTAGTTATATTATGGTGGTATTCTGGAGATATTTTGATATACCTGTTGAATATCACAAGTACACTACCAGAATACCAAAAAAATACAACGAGAATACCACCTGATTGCCACAAAAATAACACGAGATCACTAAAATATCATGTGAATACCACTATAATAATACAAGAATACCACCACAATATCACTATATTACCACCATAGTACCACCATAATACCACCAAAATACCACTAGAATACCACCAGAATACCGAGAGAACAACACTAAAATACCACCAAAATATCATCAAAATATCACTATAATATCACCATAATACCACCAGTATTGTTGTTGATATTATGATTATTTTTTTCTTCAATACAATGATCAGATACATCTTTAACTATAATCAGTCAATGCTTTCACATATTTCAGTTATTATTTGATAATTAATTTGTTCTTATTTGTAGATGGTTTGAAGATTATTCATTAATACTTGATTCTTTTTTGTTCAAATTCATAGTAGGTAGTTTAATACCTATTGACATTATTCTGAGCATATGGTATAAATTAGTGAGTCCTCTACTCTTTGCCTCACCAACATCACTTGGGGGTAGTGGTCTCCTGCAACAAACCACCTGCACACCGTAGATAAATAACAAACAAAGTCAATCCTAGTCTTGTGATGTAATACACTAAAGTATCTATATCTCGTTACTTTATCTATATAAATGTTATACTACACAAGTGAATGGTAATAATGAGAGGCCAACTGCCAAGGAAGCTGTGACATGAGGTGAATATTACACTATCATTTTGCTTGAAATACTATATTTTCTTCCTTATTTATCATAATTTACACTTGTAAAAGGTGTTTTTGATAGTTTTCCGCACGTTACAAGGGTTAAATATGTGTTGCGGAGCTAAAACACGAATTGGAAAAAAATTAATGGACTGGATTATTTACACCACTTTTTCAGTGTAATTACGCCAAGCTCTTTGTCTATCTGGCATAATTGCTCCAAGATAAGGTGTAGTTATGCCGCAGGTGGTGTGATTACAAAAGACACAAGTGTAGGTATGTCAACGATAACTGAAGGCTTATATTTACNATATATATATATATATATATATATATATATATATATATATATATATATATATTAAAATTCAAATCAAAGTAGGTTTTACAAGAAGAAATATTACATTTGGACTCCGGACGCAAAATTTACGTCTGGAGTCCAATGAGAGTGTGTCACGTGGCAAATGAGCTCTACCCCTCTAAAAATCCTACACAACCAGTGTATTAAATTGAGGCCCACATGCCATGTAGCAGGTTCCCACTCGACTCCGGACGCATTAAACTCATATGATAAAGCCCATTCATATAGATGACAGTTACCACTAATAGGTGATACCATAGAGGAAATGGTTGTCAATAAATTAATCTAGCAAAAATTAAAGTGCTGTCTTGAATAATTTTATTATTAATTTTATTTTATTTATTTATTTATATGAAATAGAATATATTCAATATTTTAACAATACATTATCTTATTTTTTCAAAAGACTCTATTGATGAGGTGATAATATACAAGAATTGTGATGGTGATCGGTGGTGACAAAGAGGGTCATGGTGGTGACGACTGACATTAATAGTTGTTTCCTAAAAAGAAATTGTGCCCAAAAGTTGTCGATGAAATTATTACAATTTCCCCTTCCATTCAATCCTTATTTGATAGGTTGATTTGAGTTAGCTCATCCTAAAGTAGTTCTTATCACTTAAACTTATTTGGCCCCATGCTCTTGCGGCACATAAGCCCATCTATCAAGTCATACTAAGCCCTTTTTTTGGTGTAAATTCTATGCTCTCACACCAATGTCATCTCTTGCATGATGCATGCAAGCCCAAAACAACAAAAGTTCACAACAATGTTATTTATCTACATGTCTAAGATCTTGTTAGCCGATACAAACTTTAGTCTCTATCAACATGATTTGCAACAGAGGCGGGCAAATTCAAATTAGAGGAATGATGATAGGAGATCATAAAGGTATGTTTTTCTTCAAATTGGAGGACAATGCATGCCGTAACCAATTAAGGCTCTTCTTCTCCACAAGCAAAATAAATTATGGCAAGGATATAGAGAAGATTCAAATATAAGCTTATCCAAACTAAATTCATTAGATCTGATTTATATGATGAGATAGTGGGCGTGTAAAGTTGCTAATTTGAAACTCTCTTCCTGATATTGACCATTATCATTTCCCACAAGTGTGAAGCAAAGTTTCCTTTTTGGAATTCATTTAAAAGGCTCACATAATTGAGAAAAAAAAAAGGATTTCTTGTATTCATTTAATTAAACAGCGTTAATTAATGAGAGAAATTATCGTATAAAAAACTATATCAATGAGATCTATCTCTCTTTCCACACAGACACAATTTTTATGCATTTACATTTCTTACACAAAAATTTTGAAATTTGAGTTTATAATATTTTGGTGTTATAAATTTGCTTGCATGAAAGGAATTCTTTTTTTTTTTAAATTAATAATAATGGTATTTTTTTATATCAAAGAATTGAAAGTTATGTATGTAAATACGAAAGTTTAGGCTTTCCTTATATAAATGCATAAGAATTTAGCGACATGTTTGTAAATGCTCGCTTATATTTGGAAAAAATGTTGCATCCAAAGTACAAGCATTTGTACTCTAATAATACAACACCATTTGTAAAGTAGCGTGACCTGATTTTGCAAATTAAAAAAAAAAAAAGTGGAAAAAATTATTCTTTCATGTGACCAGACCAACCATAATACCAACAACAATATTGGTGGTATTTTAGTGGTGTTCTTGTAGTATAATGGTGATATTCTTGTGATATTCTAGTAGTATTCACGTGGTATTATAATATTATTGTGGTGATATTGTGTTGATATTCTGATGATATTTTGGTAGAATTTTAGTGGTATTGTGGTGGTATTCCTGTGGTGTTCTTGTGATATTCTAGTGGTATTTTAGTTATATTATGGTGGTATTTTGGTATACCTGTTGAATATCACAAGCATACTACAAGAATATCAAAAAAATACCATGAGAATACCACCAAATTACCACAACAATAACACGAGATTACTAAAATATCATGTGAATACCACCATAATAATACAAGAATACTACCACAATATCACTATATTACCACCATAGTACCAACATAATACCACCAAAATACTACTAGAATGCCACCAGAATATCAAGAGAACAACACTAAAATACCACCAAAATACTATCAAAATATCACTATAATACCACCAGTATTGTTGTTGATATTATGATTATTTTTTTCTTCGATACAATGATCAGATACATCTTTAACTATAATCAGTCAATGCTTTCACATATTTCAGTTATTATTTGATAATTAGTTTGTTCTTATTTGTAGATGGTTTGAAGATCATTCATTAATACTTGATTCTTTTTTGTTTAAATTCATAGTAGGTAGTTTAATACCTATTGACATTTTTCTGAGCATATGGTATAAATTAGTGAGTCCTCTACTCTTTGCCTCACCAACATCACTTGGGGGTAGTGGTCCCTTGCAACAAACCACCTACACACCGTAGATAAATAACAAACAAAGTCAATTCTAGTATTGTGATGTAATACACTAAAGTACCTATATCTCGTTACCTTATCTATATAACACAAGTGAATGGTAATAATGAGAGGCCGAATGCCAAGGAAGCTGTGACATGAGGTGAATATTACACTATCATTTTGCTTGAAATACTATATTTTTTTCCCCATTTATCATAATTTACACTTGTAAAATGCGTTTTTGATAGTTTTCCGCACGTTACAAGGGTTGAATATGTGTTGCGGGGCTAAAACACGAAGTAGAAAAAAAATAATGGACTGGATTATTTACACCACTTTTCGGTGTAATTACGCTAAGCTCTTTGTCTATCTGGCATAAATGCTCTAAGATAAGGTGTAGTTATGTCGCAGGTGGTGTGATTACAAAGGACACAGGTGTAAGTATGTCAACGATAACTGAAGGATTATATTTACAAGATTTTCCATGACGATGTTGGCAAGAACTATATAAGGAGATGCATTGGGATGCCCTGAGAGAGAGCTCGATAGCATTTTGGATGCTCTTCCAGGTAGTGTTAGGTTTTCTTCATCAAACTCTAGGGTTTCCCTTCCTCTTCTTTTGGNAGGCTTATATTTACAAGATTTTCCATGACGATGTTGGCAAGAACTATATAAGGAGATGCATTGGGATGCCCTAAGAGAGAGCTCGATAGCACTTTGGATGCTCTTCCAGGTAGTGTTAAGTTTTCTTAATCAAGCCCTAGGGTTTCCCTTCCTCTTCTTTGGAGGTAAATTCCTAGGGCCACTTTTATTTTGAGTTAGAGAGGTTGTTTATGTGTGTGAGAGAGATTGATGACTATGTATGAGGGAGATTGCAGAGAGCTTCCATTGTATGAGAAGGATTTAGTGTATCATGGAGAACAATTGGCTTGGTTATAAGTTTGTATATTTTATGTCATTTGTATCTTCAATGTTTTTAATTAAAATTCTTTTGATTTCTACCTCATGTCTTCTATCACATCTTCTTTCATGATCTTAAGATGTAAGGATAGGATTTCTCTTGCCATTTTTACCCTGAGTTTTTTCATGTAAATGATTTTCGTGACTTTAAATCTCATATGTTGATGTGTTAACTTTTAGACCTTAATTTACTTCGAATCTGACCTGATAAAATTTTAAAATCCCTTGTGATCTTCAACTTCAAGTTGCCACTTATTAAAAGTAAGTTTAATAAAATGCAAAATAGATAGGTGGATACAAGAAATCCTGAAAAATGCTACATAATAGGGTCCCTCTTAATTATAAAATGATTTTCAACTTTTCTTATGACTTGTATAGGCTAAGAAGAATTGTGTCTTTGGTTGTTAACTATCATGCAGGGAAACTCGGAGGAAAAATATAAAGATAATACTATTCTGGTGTCATAAGTGTGAGCCTCATCACATCAAAAGAGCTCAAAGTTGCTCTTTGCCTTTTCTGCTATTCTTATTTTTGTTTACTTCACTTTTAAGACTGTTAGAATTTTCATTCATACCACTCTGATCACTTCAAACTATATACAATGAATTCGTAAGCTAAAACTTCCCGTGTTAGCAATATTTTGACTACTTTTCTTGTGAGATCGATACACATACTTTTATCCATATATTACTAGATCGGTACAAATACTTATGTGATTGACACTGATTGCTTCACAGCAATTTCATGTATCAACTTGCATTTTCATCCTTTTACTCATCTTTTACCTTCTTTTTGCTACTTATTTCTACATGGTATTAGCAGTTGTAGGCTAAAAAAACTCTGTTCTTCCAAAATGGATAACTAACATCTTCTTCAACACAAGTAAGACAACAACAAGAAACTTCTCTCTTAATGAATACACTCTCAATCCCGGCTCCACTCAAATTTCTCATGCCTCATATCAAAACAATTTCAACTTCATTTCTACCACCATCTCCACTCAATCCAACCATATGTGGCATAAATCCACAATTCTTCAGTAATTTGGACAATACTAGAAGGGAAATTGCAATCCTCCAAAAGACCCAGAGAAATCCAACTGAAAAAAAATTTCAGCATACCCCATGGGAACTAATTAGCACTATGACCCTGGCCACAATCAAGTCATTAGTTGATAACATAACAACAATTGGCTATGACCTAGATAATGAAGATATCATCCTTCACATTTTCGATGGTCTTCCACCAACCTGTCAAACTTTCAAAATAGCTATGATCAAGACAATTAAACCTCATAGCTTAGATGACTTCTGCTCCCTCCTACATAGTGAAGAAATCAATCTTGTCACTAAATATGACAAACAACACTCCCCTTTGGCTCTTATCATAACTTACAATAGAATGTCACTTCAACCACTCATAAAGCTGTTTAAAACCCCACACACTTTTGAAACCTCTCACCTCTATTTCATGCCAAATAGCCTAATGTTTTCAATTGTTGGCATTGAGCAAAGTTACAGTAAAAACCCTCCATTTAGCACCACATGGGGACGATGCCCACCTGCAACAAGCCACCTGCACACCATAGAGAATATATACAACCAACACAAGCCTCAAGTTTTAACATACTAAAGTACCTATATATCCTTACCTTGTCTTCAATTTTACATAAATTAAATCAATAACATTCCTGACTTTCATAAGTACATATAAAGAATAATGAGAAATCATTGCACTGCAATACAATCATATCTTAATCATGCTCGGAGAGAAGAAAAATCTCTAAATTCACATTCAAAAGGATAGAGGGCATAAAATAATTTTCAACTCAATTACTATTGTTTTTCTATTTTTATTTTCATTTACTTTTCTGTATTCTCTTCAAATCAAACAGAGCCTTCACAATTTTGTTTAATTATGATAAAAATATAATAATGAAATGAAATAAAAGAATAAACAGCATAAATTTAAGGATTATTGTATTTCAGACTTTCTTATTATATCTTATTTTTTTAATTATTTCTTGTATATGTAAGCGAGAATGATGTAATCCATTATGTCATGTCTTTTCCTTTCAACTCAAACCCACCAACATCGGATGGCAGTTTTGAAAAATGATCTGTATAAACGTTTTAAAATTCAGAAATTTTCCTATTTAAACCACCTAAATATTTTAAATTAAATGTTGAAATTAATAAACTAGTACTTCAGACATACTAACCATCATCGATTACCACCAACTAAATGCTGTCAGTCGACGTTGTAATCTAAAAAATACAGTTACAATTTCCCGTATGTGTGAAAATGAATTTTTGTAATGGATTTTTACAATTGGGTTGGGCCCCGTGGTTTTTCTCTTACGGGTTTTTCAAGTAAAATCTTCTGAAGTCATCACCGCTTGTTTCTTTTTCATCTGTGCGTGTGCTGAACTTTCATATAACTTTAAGACGATAGTCCGTTACTCTAACGCCGCTAATTTTCTAGCATGAATCACTTTTATTATGACTGGTGCTAAAAATTTAGAAAAAAATTGGAGCAGCTGAGTCAACCAATCACCTGGCCACCTACCATATTCCGTGGTTTTCTCCTCCTCCATTCCCCCGTCCAATTAAAGGAATATGAAAATACTTAAATGAGAGGTATGCATGTAAGTCTTCAATTTATATATAATAATAATAATAAAACATAGAAAGATTTACATACATACCACCCAATTCCTATGTATTTATATGGGCACGCCTAAACTTCAATTTTTATGAGTGTCTGTAAAAGTCGAGAAAATATTGCACGAGGACTCCGCACGTAGAGTTACGTGCGGAGTCAAATGAAATCACGTCACTTGGCGGTGACAGAAAAAAAAAATCTTTTCGGTAACACAAGAGAACATCCTTCATCGTTATTCATGTGTTATTGTATGTTATTCAAGTGTTATTGTGTGTTGATCAAGTGTTATTGATGTGTTATTATATTATTATAACACCGGGACTATTCCCAGAATACAACAACACGTGAATAACATATAATAACATCTGAATAACATGGAATAACACATGAGAAATATTCTCCTGTGTTACCAGACCGATTTTTTTTATCACCTCCACATGAGGTGATTTCATTGGACTCCGCACGTAACTCTATGTGCGGAGTCCTGATACAATATTTTTTTCGCAAAAGTGAATTCACTTTTTTAAGAAATTAATATAATAATATTTTTAATGTTGAATGAAAGATTCAACCGTAACTGTAAAAATAAAACATAGGTGCTATTATGTAGGCAAATACATAAGACAAAGTACACATACTTGTGATAGAATGATTTGAATAACACATATTGTCATTTGGGCTCACCTATATATCTCCCTCTAAAAAAAAAAAAAAAACTATTTTTACATACCAATCTCTCAAAATATTGAATATAATATTTTAACCATCTAAACTTTAAATATATCATTTTAATTATGTTTTTCATTACAACCACCTTTTTTTATCCACGGTTGAAAAACTCAAAAGTTTTGAGTGATTAAAATGCTATATTTAAAATTTTAGATCATTAAAATTCAATATTTTGAGGTTCTTACCTAAAAATCTCAAAAAAAAAAGATTTTTACCACGGTTTAGAAAATTGGACCGAACTGGTGCGTTCTGATTCAGGTTAGCATACATTGAACCACCCAAAATCGGGTTGAGCCAATGGTTCAGCCCCTAAATCGACGAATGAGCTCCGGTGGTTCACCAGCATTTACATAAATACCACCCAATTTTATTTATTTTGAAACACAAAATCTCTATTTTTTAAAGATACCACCCAAATCACTCATATCACACACACACACACACAGATATATATATATATATATATATATATATATATATATATAACATTATTACAAATTGAGTTTACATACACAGCTCTCAATTTTATTTATTTAGATATCTAACACCTAAGCTCTTATTTTTCTTAATTTATACCACACAAATCTTTCATGTTACATAAAATATATCACTATTTT
>JXCR01148513.1:213515-230444 GCA_002079205.1 Phalaenopsis hybrid cultivar | reverse complement strand
TATATATATATATATATATATATATATGGATATTTTTGAACGACAAAGATAATCTCGCCCGAAAATAAAGGGGCAACTGATACGACACAAACTAATTTTCATCATCCAACATAAATCTCGAGGCAATTTTTTTAAACAAGAAATACTCAAACTTCAATTAAGAGTCATCCAGAGCACAAATTTCAGTAAAATTATAGTCAAACTGATCGGCTCGATGAGATAGACCCAATGATATAAAAACTATTCAAATCCCAGTTAGATCAAACATAGATCAAATCATTAAACCACTCTTAGAGGATTTTCAAACATATTTGGAAGCTAAAATGGACGTCGTATCTAGCGAGTTCATAGTCGAATCAAGCGTCTCAACAAAACGAATTCAATGAGCCCAAGATTTCTCAAATCTGACATCATTAAGACACTTAAATGTTCATCAAACGTCATTTGATCGAGAGAAGCTCTTCGGACCATCCGATCAAAACGAATCCAACGAGCATAAGATTGCTCAATTCCTGCATTAATTACACCTATAATATTATAAATAGAGTCCTTCCCTGAGGAAAGGGAGTGTTTAAACCTAGAGAGAGATCCTGAGGCATTGAGGAGGAGCTGCAGCTCAACATCACCGCTGACTGTCGTCGACCACCGCTGACCTTCGTCGACCGCAACCAACTGTCGTCGACTACCGCCTATCGTCGTCGACCACCTCCAACCTCAGTCTACCACCGTCGATCACCGATGACCTCCCCCGACCACCGTCGACCATCTTAGACTGTCATCGACCATTGTTGATCACTGCCGACTTTCGTCTACCACCGCCAACTTTCGTCGACCACTGTCGATCAGACGTCGTCAGTCGACGTTGTAACTTGGAAAATCTAGGAACCTCTTCTCGTCTGTGGGACAATGGGTCTCTATAATCATCAATCTATAGTGTATTTTTATAATTGGACCAGACCCCGTGGTTTTTTCCCTTTACGGGTTTTCCACGTAAAAACTTCTGGTGTCATCACATGTTGTTTCTCTTTCATCTAAGTGTGTGTTGAATCCTCATGCAACGTTAAGATGATAATTCATTACTCTACTGCCGTGAATACTCTAACACACATCAAAACTGAAACAAAATCAGAAGTGATAATAGGTCAAAAATAAAAAGTATATTAAAATTCAAATCAAAGTAGGTTTTATAAGAAGAAATATTACATTCGGACTCCGGACGCAAAATTTACATCCGGAGTACAATGAGAGTGTGTCACGTGACAAGTGGGCTCTACCCTTCTAAAAATCCTACCCAACTAGTGTATTAAATTGAGGCCCAAATGCCACGTGGCAAGTCCCCACTCGACTCCGGACACATTAAACTCATATGCTAAAGCCCATTGATATAGATGACAGTTACCACTAATAGGTGATACCATAGAGGAAAATGGTTGTCAATAAATTAATCTAGCAAAAATTAAAGTGCTGTCTTGAATACTTTTATTATTAATTTAATTTTATTTATTTTTTGATATGAAATAGAATACATTCAATATTTTAACAATACATTATTTTATTTTTTAAAAAAAACTCCATTGATGAGGTGATAATATACAAGAATTGTGATGGTGATTGGTGGTGACAAAGGGGGTAATGGTGGTGACGACTGACATTAATATTTGTTTCCTAAAAAGAAATTGTGCCCAAAAGTTGCCGATGAAATTATTACACTTTCCCCTTCCATTCAATCCTTATTTGATAGGTTGATTTGAGTTAGCTCATCCTAAATTAGTTCTTATCACTTNTAAAGTAGTTCTTATCACTTAAACTTATTTGGCCCCATGCTCTTGCGGCACATAAGCCCATCTATCAAGTCATACTAAGCCCTTTTTTTGGTGTAAATTCTATGCTCTCACACCAATGTCATCTCTTGCATGATGCATGCAAGCCCAAAACAACAAAAGTTCACAACAATGTTATTTATCTACATGTCTAAGATCTTGTTAGCCGAGACAAACTTTAGTCTCTATCAACATGATTTGCAACAGAGGCGAGCAAATTCAAATTCTATTTTTTTTTTCTTTCTTGCCAAAGGAATGATGATAGGAGATCATAAAGGTCTGTTTTTTCTTCAAATTAGAGGACAATGCATGCAGTAACCAAAGGCTTTTCTTCTCCACAAGCAAAATAAATTATGGCAAGGATATAGAGAAGATTCAAATATAAGCTTATCCAAACTAAATTCATTAGATCTGATTTATATGATGAGATAGTGGGCGGGTAAAGTTGCTAATTTGAAACTCTCTTCCTGATATTGACCATTATCATTTCCCAAAGTGTATGAATCAAAGTTTCCATTTTGGAACTCATTTCAAAAGCTCACATAATTGAGAAAAAAAAAGGCTAACCTTTTATTTTTTTTTGTAGTCAAAGATTTATTGTATTTATTTAATTAAATAGCGTTCATTAATGAGAGAGAAATTATCGTATAAAAAACTATATCGATGAGATCTATCTCTCTTTCCACACAGACACAGTTTTTACGCATTTACATTTCTAGCACATAAAATTTGAAATTTGCGTTTATAATATTTTGGTGTTATAAATTTGCTTGCATGAAAAAAATTCTTTTTTTTAAAAAATTAATAATAAAGATATTTTTTATATCAAAGATTTGAAAGTTATGCATGTAAATACTAAAGTTTAGGCTTTCCTTATGTACATGCATAAGAATTTAGCGACATGTTTGTAAATGCTCCCTTATATTTGGAAAAAAAATATTGCATCTAAAGTACAAGCATTTGTACTCTAATAATACAACACCATTTGTAAAGTAATGTGACCTGATTTTGCAAATTTAAAAAAAAAAGTGAAGAAATTTATTCTTTCATGTGAATCGACCAACCATAATACCAACAACAATACTGGTGGTATTTTGGTGGTATTCTGGTACTCAGTGGTGATAT
The DNA here is from genome assembly GCA_002079205.1 of Phalaenopsis hybrid cultivar. Classification (NCBI taxonomy): domain Eukaryota; kingdom Viridiplantae; phylum Streptophyta; class Magnoliopsida; order Asparagales; family Orchidaceae; genus Phalaenopsis; species Phalaenopsis hybrid cultivar. The sequence goes on along the minus strand of JXCR01148513.1, from coordinate 227,499 downwards.
TCTTATGATATTTTGGTAGTATTCATGTGGTATTATAATGATATTGTGGTGATATTGTGCTGATATTCTGATGATATTTTGGAGGTATTCCTGTGGTGTTCTTGTGATATTCTGGTAGTATTTTAGTTATATTATGGTGGTATTCCAGAGATATTCAGATATACATGTAGAATATCACAAGTATACTACCAGAATACCAAAAAAATATCACGAGAATACCACCAGATTACCACAACAATAACACGATATTACTAAAATATCACGTGAATACCACCATAATAATACAAGAATACTACCACAATATCACTATATTACAACCATGATATCACCATAATACCACCAAAATACCACTAGAATACCACCACAATACCGAGAGAACAACACTAAAATACCACCAAAATTTTATCAAAATATCACTATAATAACACCAGTATTGTTGTTGATATTATGATAATTTTTCTCTTCGATATAATGATCAGATACATCTTTAACTATAATAGTCAATGCTTTCACATATTTCAGTTATTATTTGATAATTAGTTTGTTCTCATTTGTAGATGGTTTGAAGATCATTCATTAATACTTGATTCTTTTTTGTTCAAATTCATAGTAGGTAGATTAATACCTATTGACATTATTCTTAGCATATGGTATAGATTAGTGAGTCCTCTACTCTTTGCCTCACCAACATCACTTGGGGGTAATGGTCCCCTGCAACAAACCACCTACACACCGTAGATAAATAACAAACAAAGTCAATCCTAGTCTCATGATGTAATACACTAAAGTACCTATATTTCGTTACCTTATCTATATAAATGTTATACTACATAAGTGAATGGTAATAATGAGAGGCCGAATGCCAAGGAAGCCGTCACATAAGGTGAATATTTACACTATCATTTTGCTTGAAATACTATATTTTCTTCTCTATTTATCATAATTTACACTTGTAAAATGTGTTTTTGATAGTTTTTCGCATGTTACAAGGGTTGAACATGTGTTGCGGAGCTAAAACACGAAGTGGAAAAAATTAAAGGACTGGATTATTTACATAACTTTTCGGTGTAATTACGCCAAGCTCTCTGTCTATCTGACATAATTGCTACAAGATAAGGTGTAGTTATGCCTCATGTGGTGTGATTACAAAGGACACGGGTGTAGGTATGTCGACAATAACTAAAGGCTTATATTAACAAGATTTTCCATGACGATGTTGGCAAGAACCATATAAGGAGATGCATTGGGATGCCCTGCGAGAGAGTTCGATAGCGCTTTGGATGCTCTTCCAGGTAGTGTTAGGTTTTCTTCATCAAGCCCTAGGGTTTCGCTTCCTCTTCTTTGGGGGTAAATTCCTAGGGCCACTTTTATTTTGCATTAGAGAGGTGGTTTATGTGTGTGAGAGAGAATGAGGACTTTGTATAATGGAGAATAATTGGCTTGGTTATAAGTTTGTATACTTTATTTCATTTGTATCTTCAATGTTTTTAATTAAAATTCATTTGATTTTTACCTCATCTCTTGTATCTCATTTCTTTCATGATCTTAAGATGTAAGGATAGGTTTTTTCTTGCCATTTTTACCCTGAGTTTTTTCTTGTAAATGATTTTTGTGACTTTGAATTTCATATGTTGATGTGTTAACTTTAGCCTTAATTTACTTCGAATCTGACCTGATAAAATTTTAAAATCTTTTGTGATCTACAACTTCTAGTTTCCACTTATTAAAAGTTAGTTTAATAAAATGCAAAATAGATGGGTGGATACAAGAAACCCTGAAAAATGCTACATAATAGGGTCTCTCTTAATTATAAAATGATTTTCAACTTTTCTTATGACTTATATAGGCTAAGAAGATTCGTGTCTTTGGTTGTTAACTATCATGTAGGGAAACTCGAGGAAAAACATAAAGATAATACTATTCTGGTGTCATAAGGGCATGAGCTTCATCACATCAAAAGAACTCAAAGTTGCTCTTTGCCTTTTATGTTATTCTTATTTTTGTTTACTTCACTTTTAAGACTGTTAGAATTTTCTTTCATACCACTCTGATCACTTCAAACTATTTACAATGAATTCGTAAGCAAAAACTTCCTGTGTTAGCAATATTTCGACTATTTTTCTTGTGAGATCGATACACAAACTTTTATCCATATATTACTAGATCGATACAATACTTATGTGATTGACACTGATTGCTTCACAGTAATTTCATCCATCAACTTGCATTTTCATCCTTTTACTCATCTTTTACCTTCTTTTTGCTACTTATTTCTACATGGTATTAGCAGTTGTAGGCTAAAAAAACTCTATTCTTCCAAAATGGATAACTCTACATCTTCTTCAACACAAGTAAGCCAACAACAAGAAATTTCTCTCTCAATGATTACAATCTCAATCCCAGCTCCACTCAAATTTCTCATGCCTCATATCAAAACAATTTCCATTTCATTTCTACCACCATCTCCATCTCAATCCAACCATATGTGGCATAAATCCACAATTCTTCAGTAATTTGGACAATACTAGAAAAGAAATTGCAATCCTCCAAAAGACCCAAGGAAATCTAACTAAAAAACAACTTCACCATACTCCATGGGAACTAGATAGCACTATGACCCTGGCCACAATCAAGTCATTAGTTGATAACATAACAACAATTGACTCTGTCCTAGATAATGAAGATGCCATCCTTAACATTTTCGATGGTCTTCCACCAACCCGTCAAACTTTCGAAATAGCTATGATCAAGACAATTAAACCTCATAGCTTAGATGACTTCTGCTCCCTCCTACATAGTGAAGAAATCAATCTTGTCACTAAATATGACAAACAACACTCCCCTCTGGCTCTTGTCATAACTTACAATAGAATACCACTTCAACCACTCATAAAGCTGTTTAGACCCCCACACACTTTTGAAACCGCTCACCTCTATTTCATGCCAAATAGCCTAATGTTTTCAATTGTTGGCATTGAGCAAAGTTACAGTAAAAACCCTCCATTTAGCACCACATGGGGACGATGCCCACCTGCAACAAGCCACCTTCACACCATAGAGAATATATATAACCAACACAAGCCTCATGTTTTAACATACTAAAGTACCAATATATCCTTACCTTATTGTCTTCAATTTTACATAAATTAAATAAATAACATTCCTGACTTTCATACGTACATATAAAGAATAATGAGAAATAATTGCACTGCAACACAATCATATCTTAATCATGCTCGGAGAAAAAAAAAATCTCTAAATTCACATTCAAAAGGATAGAGGACATAAAATAATTTTCAACTCAATTACTATTGTTTTTCTATTTTTATTTTCATTTACTTTTCTGTATTCTCTTCAAATCAAACAGAGCCTTCACAATTTTGTTTAATTATGATAAAAATATAATAATGAAATGAAATAAAAGAATAAACAGCATAAATTTAAGTATTATTGTATTTCAGATTTTCTTATTATATCTTATTTTTTAATTATTTCTTGTATATGTAAACGAGAATGATGTAATCCCTTACGTCATGTCTTTTCCTTTCAACTCAAACCCACCTACATGGGATGGCAGTTTTGAAAAATGATCTGTATAAACGTTTTAAAATTCAGAAATTTTCCTATTAAAACCACCTAAATATATTAAATTAAATGTTGAAATTAATAAACTAGTACTTTAGGCATACTAATCATCATCGATCGCCACCAACCAAATGTCGTCAGTCGACGTTGTAATCTAAAAAATATAATTACTCTTTTCCGTCCGTGTGACAAGAAATTTTTGTAATCATCAATTAATAGTGAGGGTTGAGCCCCGTGGGTTTTCTATTACGGGTTTTCCACGTAAAAACTTCTGGAGTCATTACCGCTTGTTTCTCTTTCATTTGTGTGTGTGTTGAACTTTAGTACAATATTAAGACGATAGTCCATTACTCTACCGTCGCAAATTTTCTAGCACGAATCGCTTTTATTATGATCTGGTGCTAAAAATTAAGAAAAAAATTGGAGCAGTTCAAAGAGTCAACCAATCACCTCGCCACCTACCATATTCCGTGGTTTTCTCCTCCTCCATTCCTCCGTCCAATCAAATGAATATGAAAATACTTAAATGAGAGGTAGGCATGTAAGTCTTCAATTTATATATAATAAGAATAATAAAACATAGAAATATTTACATACATACCACCCAATTCCTATGTATTTATATGGGCACGCCTAAACTTCAATTTTTATGAGCTTACCTATGTCTGCAACAACAACACAACAACAACAACAAAGTCTTAATCCCACTACGTGGGGTCAGCTACATGAATCATTTTTTCTCCATTGCGTCCTATTTACGTCATATTTTCATTTAGTTATAATAAATTAAGATCATTTTTAATACAATAAGCCCAAGTCTTGATTTTAAGAGTGTGAAATTCAAAANAGAGAGCTTCCATTGTATGAGAAGGATTTAGTGTATCATGGAGAACAATTGGCTTGGTTATAAGTTTGTATACTTTATGTCATTTGTATCTTCTACGTTTTTAATTAAAATTCTTTTGATTTCTACCTCATGTCTTGTATCTCATCTTCTTTCATGATCTTAAGATGTAAGGATATGATTTCTCTTGCCATTTTTACCTTGAGTTTTTTCTTGTAAATGATTTTCGTGACTTTAAATTTCATATGTTGATGTGTTAACTTTTAGGCCTTAATTTACTTCGAATCTGACTTGATAAAATTTTAAAATCCCTTGTGATCTACAACTTCTAGTTGCCACTTATTAAAAGTAAGTTTAATAAAATGCAAAATAGAAAGGTGGATACAAGAAATCCTGAAAAATGCTACATAATAGGGTCCCTCTTAATTATAAAATGATTTTCAACTTTTCTTATGACTTATATAGGCTAAGAAGAATTGTGTCTTTGGTTGTTAACTATCATGCAGGGAAACTCAGAGGAAAACATAAAAATAATACTATTCTGGTGTCATAAGGGCATGAGCCTGATCACATCAAAAGAACTCAAAGTTGCTCTTTACCTTTTCTTCTATTCTTATTTTTTGTTTACTTCGCTTTTAAGACTGTTAGAATTTTCATTCATTTCATACCACTCTGATCACTTCAAACTATATACAATGAATTCGTAAGCTAAAACTTCTTGTGTTAGCAATATTTTGACTACTTTCCTTGTGAGATTGATACACAAACTTTTATCCATATATTACTAGATCGATACAAATACTTATGTGATTGACACTGATTGCTTCACAGCAATTTCATGTATCAACTTACATTTTCATCCTTTTACTCATCTTTTACCTTCTTTTAGCTACTTATTTCTACATGGTATTAGCACTTGTAGGCTAAAAAAACTCTGTTCTTCCAAAATAGATAACTCTACATCTTCTTCAACTCAAGTAAGCCAACAACAAGAGACTTCTCTTTCAATGATTATAATCTCAATCCCAGCTCCACTCAAATTTCTCATGTCTCATATCAAAACAATTTCCACTTAATTTCTACCACCATCTCCATCTCAATCCAACCATATGTGGCATAAATCCACAATTCTTCAGTAATTTGGACAATACTAGAAAGGAAATTGCAATCCTCCAAAAGACCCAAAGAAATCCAACTGAAAAATTCCTCACCATACTCCATGGGAACTAATTAGCACTATGACCCTGGCCACAATCAAGTCATTAGTTGATAACATAACAACAATTGGCTATGACCTAGATAATGAAGATATCATCCTTCACATTTTCGATGGTCTTCCACCAACCTGTCAAACTTTCAAAATAGCTATGATCAAGACAATTAAACCTCATAGCTTAGATGACTTCTGCTCCCTCCTACATAGTGAAGAAATCAATCTTGTCACTAAATATGACAAACAACACTCCCCTTTGGCTCTTATCATAACTTACAATAGAATACCGCTTCAACCACTCATAAAGCTGTTTAGACCCCCACACACTTTTGAAACCGCTCACCTCTATTTCATGCCAAATAGCCTAATGTTTTCAATTGTTGGCATTGAGCAAACATTTAGCACCACATGGGGACGATGCCCACCTGCAACAAGCCACCTACACACCATAGAGAATATATACAACCAACACAAGCCTCATGTTTTAACATACTAAAGTACCTATATATCCTTACCTTGTCTTCAATTTTACATAAATTAAATAAATAACATTCCTGACTTTCATAAGTACATATAAAGAATAATGAGAAACCATTGCATTGCAATACAATCATATCTTAATCATGCTCGGAGAAAAAAAAATGTCTAAATTCACATTCAAAAGGATAGAGGGCATAAAATAATTTTCAACTCAATTACTATTGTTTTTCTATTTTTATTTTCATTTACTTTTCTGTATTCTCTTCAAATCAAACAGAGCCTTCACAATTTTGTTTAATTATGATAAAAATATAATAATGAAATGAAATAAAAGAATAAACAGCATAAATTTAAGTATTATTGTATTTCAAATTTTCTTATTATATCTTATTTTTTTAATTATTTCTTGTATATGTAAACGAGAATGACGTAATCCATTATGTCATGTCTTTTCCTTTCAACTCAAACCCACCCACACGGGATGGGTTTGAAATTCAGAAATTTTCCTATTAAAGCCACCTAAATATATTAAATTAAATGTTGAAATTAATAAACTAATACTTCAGACATACTAACCGCCATCGATTACCACCAACCAAATGCTGTCAGTCGACGTTGTAATCTAAAAAATACAATTACCCTTTCCCGTATGTGTGAAAATGAATTTTTGTAATGGATTTTCACAATTGGGTTGGGCCCCGTGGTTTTTCTCTTACAGGTTTTTCAAGTAAAAACTTCTGAAGTCATCACCGCTTGTTTCTCTTTCATCTGTGCATGTGTTAAACTTTCATATAACTTTAAGAAGATAGTCCGTTACTTTAGCGCCTCTAATTTTCTAGCATGAATCACTTTTATTATGACTGGTGCTAAAAATTAAGAAAAAAATTGGAGCAGCTGAGTCAACCAATCACCTCGCCACCTACCATATTCCGTGGTTTTCTCCTCCTCCATTCCTCCGTCCAATTAAAGGAATATGAAAGTACTTAAATGAGAGGTATGCATGTAAGTCTTCAATTTATATATAATAATAATAATAAAACATAGAAAGATTTACATACATACCACCCAATTCCTATGTATTTATATGGGCACGCCTAAACTTCAATTTTTATGAGTGTCTGTAAAAGTGGAGAAAATATTGCACGAGGACTCCACACGTAGAGTTACGTGCGGAGTCCAATGAAATCACGTCACTTGCCTGTGACAGAAAAAAAAATCTTTTCGGTAACACAAGAGAACATTCTTTCATCGATATTCAGGTGTTATTGTATGTTATTCAAGTGTTATTGTGTGTTGATCAAGTGTTATTGATGTGTTATTATATTATTATAACACCGGGACTATTCCCAGAATACAACAACACGTGAATAACATATAATAATATCTGAATAACATGAAATAACGCAGGAGGAATATTCTCCTGTGTTACCAGACCGATTTTTTTTTATCACTTCCACATGAGGTGATTTCATTAGACTCCGCACGTAACTCTATGTGCAGAGTCCTGATACAATTTTTTTTTTGCAAAAGTGAATTCACTTTTTAAGAAATTAACATAATAAAATTTTTAATGTTGAATGAAAGATTCAACCGTAACTGTAAAAATAAAACATAGGTGCTATTATATAGGCAAATACATAAGATAAAGTACACATACTTGCGATAGAATGATTTGAATAACACATATTGTCATTTGGGCTCACCTATATATCCCTCTCTAAAAAAAAAAAAAAGCTATTTTTACATACCAATCTCTCTAAACATTGAATATAATATTTTAACCATCTAAATTTTAAATATATCATTTTAATTATGTTTTTCATTACAACCACCTTTTTTTATCCACGGTTGAAAAACTCAAAAGTTTTGAGTGATTAAAATGCTATATTTAAAATTTTAGATCATTAACTAAAAATCTAAAAAAAAAAGATTTTTACCACGGTTTAGAAAATTGGACCGAATTGGTGCGTTCTGATTCAGGTTAGCATACGTTGAACCACCCAAAATCAGGTTGAGCCAATGGTTCAGCCCCTGAATCGACGAATGGGCTCCGGTGGTTCACCAGCATTTACATAAATACCACCTAATTTTATTTATTTAACATTTCTAACACAAAATCTCTATTCTTTAAAGATACCACCCAAATCACTCATATCACACACACACACACGCGCGCACACACATATATATAAACATTATTACAAATTGAGTTTACATACACACCTCTCAATTTTATTTATTTAGATATCTAACACCTAAGCTCTTATTTTTCTTAATTTATACCACACAAATCTTTCATGTCACATAAAATATATCACTATTTTAATTAAAAAAAAATGAAATGCATGTTTTTATATATAATTAAAATGATATATGTTAAAATTAAATTTTATATGTTGGTCATTAAAATAAATATGAATTGGGTGTAATGTAAATCTTTTTTATTTTTATTTTTAAATATATTAATAAATCATTATGTGAATCTTTGAATCTTCAACCTCTGCTTTGTTTTTACATACCCAAGCTTATAAACATGGCGCGAGTCCACCTACCTTCAGAAAACAAGGAAGGAGAAACATATCTCAACAACCCCCAATCTTCTTTCTCTCTTATCTCTCGCGATTTCCTTCTCCAAATCTCTAGTTCTTCTGATGGATACCTTCTTCATCAGCCACGGATCTCCGACGCTATCGATCGACAAGAGGNTCTTTTTTATTTTTATTTTTAAATATATTAATAAATCATTATGTGAATCTTTGAATCTTCAACCTCTGCTTTATTTTTACATACGCAAGTTCTCATGTTTATAAACATGGCGCGAGTCCACCTACCTTCAGACAACAAGGAAAGAGAAACATATCTCAACAACCCCCAATCTTCGTTCTCTCGTATCGCTCGCGATTTCCTTCTCCAAATCTCTAGTTCTTCTGATGGATACCTTTTTCATCAGCCACGGATCTCCGACTCTATCGATCGATAAGAGANGCTCGCGATTTCCTTCTCCAAATCTCTAGTTCTTCTGATGGATACCTTTTTCATCAGCCACGGATCTCCGACGCTATCGATCGATAAGAGAATGCCGGCGAGACATTTTCTCGAGTCATGGAGAGCTAAGCTTTTTCCGACGGATCCTAAGGCGATTCTGATGGTTTCAGCACACTGGGACACGCCGGCACTCGCCGTCAACACCATCCATGCCCGGAATGATACCATCTACGATTTCTACGGTTTCCCTAAACCTATGTACGAGGTCGGTATTCTGCTTATCTCTTTGTTTGTAGAATAAGAATTTTCTTCTTTTTTTTTTTGGATGAAATTTTTGGTTGGTTGGATTAGTATTGAGGGATTGATGAGTTTGGGAAGCATCTTTGCTGAAATGGTTCATTAGATGTGTTTTCTTCTTCTTCTTTTGGAGGGTTTAAGAACGTAGCACTTAAAAGTTCCCAATTTACAAATCGAACACCCGAAACTGCATATTTACATGTACAATACCTAAAACAGCAAAACCCAATCAAACACTCTGCTCTCTCTGTCTCTCTCTCTCTCTCTGTGTTTTACATGTAAATCTTTGTCTTTTGTTCTACGAGTTTATGAACTGATTTATGAACAATTAGTATTTTTATCTAATAGTATGATGAATTTATCTCATAAAAGACAAAAATTTACAAATTGATCACACCCAAAACTGCATGTTTACATGTATAACACCTAAGGGGATGTTTGGCTGAAGGGTCGGATTTATGTTGAGTAGCATTTATCAAAATCGGATTTCCAGCGAGCTCCTGACGGGAGCGAAGATCGCACGGCAACGTAAATCTATTAAATCTGAATCTTTGTGAGATTTATTAAATCCGGATTTGAAGACGGAATGGCTTCAGGAAGGATGAAGGGGAATAAATTCGGTTTTTGGATTGTCTTCGTTTTTTTATGTGTTTGGCTGGATTTAAGTTAAATCCATGGGTCAATCTTTTTAAAAGTGTGCTACCAAACACCCCAAAAACAGTAAAATCCAATCTATACCCCTCTCTCTCTCTCTCTCTCCCTCTTACATGTAAATTTTTGTTTTTGTTTTACGAGTTTATGAACTGATTCTGAACTGTTATTTTGACCCCCAATTAATANATTTCTACGGTTTCCCTAAACCTATGTACGAGGTCGGTATTCTGCTTATCTCTTTGTTTGTAGAATAAGAATATTCTTCTTTTTTTTTGGATGAAATTTTTTGTTGGTTGGATTAGTATTGAGGGATTGATGAGTTTGGGAAGCATCTTTGCTAAAATGGTTTATTAAATGTGTTTTCTTCTTCTTCTTTTGGAGGGTTTAAGAACATAGCACTTAAAAGTTCCCAATTTACAAATCGAACACCCGAAACTGCTTATTTACATGTACAATACCTAAAACAGCAAAACCCAATCAAACACTCTGCTCTCTCTGTCTCTCTCTCTCTCTCTGTTTTACATGTAAATCTTTGTCTTTTGTTCTACGAGTTTATGAACTGATTTATGAACAATTAGTATTTTTATCTAATAGTATGATGAATTTATCTCATAAAAGACAAAAATTTACAAATTGATCACACCCAAAACTGCATGTTTACATTTATAACACCTAAGGGGGTGTTTGGCTGAAGTGTGGGATTTATGTTGAGTAGCATTTATCAAATCCTGATTTCCAGCGAGCTCCTGACGGGAGCGAAGATCGCACGGCAACGTAAATCCATTAAATCTGAATCTTTGTGAGATTTATTAAATCCGGACTTGAAGACGGAATGGCTTCAGGAAGGACGAAGGGGAATAAATTCAGTTTTTGGATTTAGTCTTCGTTTTTTATGTGTTTGGCTGGATTTAAGTTAAATCCATGGGTAAATCCTTTTAAAAGTGTGCTACCAAACTAAATCCTGTTAAAAGTGTGCTCCAAACACCCCAAAAACAGTAAAATCCAATCTATACCCCCCTCTCTCTCTCTCTTACATGTAAATTTTTGTTTTTGTTTTACGAGTTTATGAACTGATTCTGAACAATTAGTGTTTCTAACTAATAGTATGATAAATTTATCTCATAAAATGCAACAAAAGCAATACTTCTGGACAGTATCAAAGGTTTAGGAGGATTGTGGAAAATTCTTCTCCATTCTGTGATTTTTCTTCCTAAATGCAGAAGTCTAGCGTGTTTTCATGAGCCTCTAGTCATTTATTTTGCTGTAAAATAATAACCATACTGAATAATGTAGAGCTGAGAACCGTTCTGTGCAACTTGTATTTTTTGTTCTTTAAGGAGAATTATGATTACTATGCCTATTATGTTGTCCTGGTAAAGCTTTACTTGGACATTGTTCACTTTTATGTACCTAATTATTACATATCAACCACCTAAATCATTGAATATACTATTTTAACCACTCAAACTTTAAATAAAATATTTTAACAACTTTTTCATTACAACCACTCTCCTTTATTCACTAGTAATGGCTTTGAGTGAAAGTTTTGGGTGGTTAAAATGTTCTATTTAAAGTTTTGAATGGTTAAAATGTTAGTTTAATGTTTTGGGCGGGGCTTATGAATATTATTTCTCCTCTGAATGAAAATGTCTGACTGCAATATTTACTAACACGTTTAACTCACTCTCTCTTTTTAAATAAAGAACTTAAGCTGATGTAAATTGACAAGGGTTTCCTCCATTTATTTACCGTAATATATTCAAAGATTTATCCATGTTGTCCAGATCAAATATCCTGCACCAGGTGCACCGGAACTAGCCAAGAAAGTAAAAGGNCTAATTGATGTCAACTATTTCTTTTGCAGACATGAAGATGTGAAACACTATGATAAGAAGGCTCCAAGTGCTAAAATTTCGCATCCATGGCCGGACCACCTTTTTCCCTTACATGTTGCTCTTGGAGCTGCTGGGGAGAACGCCAAGGCGGAGCTCATCCATCAAAGCTGGAGCAATTCGTCGCTCTCTTACTCCTCTTACAGGTTCCATACCACATAGAAAATGGATTTATTTGCTCAATTGTGTGCTTTATATGGGGATTTTATGAGTTATCTTATTTCTGTGGGTTAGTTATGATAAGATTATGAGCTGTATGTGTGAGTTTGATTAAACATAGTTGTCATTAAAGCCATGTGTTGTGTGAGCTAAGGCTATCAGTGCTCATGTAAATTTACTCCAATCAAATGATCAATATTGCCAACATTACTAAATAGATACTANTACTATATTTCAAACGAACCAAACACGAACATGAGCACTGTTCGTTCGTGTTCGGTTCGTTTACACCCCTAGGTGTAGTAAGGAGTCAACCAATCACCTCGCCACCTACCATATTCCGTGGTTTTCTCCTCCTCCATTCCTCCGTCCAATCAAATGAAAATGAAAATACTTAAATGAGAGGTATGCATGTAAGTCTTCAATTTATATATAATAAGAATAATAAAACATAGAAAGATTTACATACATACCACCCAATTCCTATGTATTTATATGGGCACGCTTGAACTTCAATTTTTATGAGCTTACCTATGCCTGCAAAAGTGGAGAAAATATTGCATCAGGACTCCGCACGTAGAGTTACATGCGGAGTCCAATGAAATCACGTCACGTGGCGGTGACAGAAAAAAAAATCGGCAACACAAAAGAATATTCCTCACTTGTTATTCAAGTGTTATTGTGTGTTATTCAGGTGTTATTGCGTGTTATTCAAGTATTATTAATGTGTTATTATGTTATTATAACATCGAGACTATTCCCAGAACACAATAACACCTGAATAACATACAATAATATCTGAATAACATGGAATAAAACGGGAGAAATATTCTTCTGTATTACCAGACCAATTTTTTTTGTCACCTCCACATGAGGTGATTTCCTTGGACTCCGCACGTAACTCTATGTGCAGAGTCCTTATACAATATATTTTTTCGCAAAAGTGAATTCACTTTTTAAGAAATTAATATAATAATATTTTTAATGTTGAATGAAAGATTCAACCCTAACTGTAAAAATAAAACATAGGTGCTATTATATAGGCAAATACATAAGACAAAGTACACATACTTGCGATAGAATGATTTGAATAACACATATTGTCATTTGGGCTCACCTATATATCTCTCTCTTAAAAAAAAAAACTATTTTTACGTGCCAATCTCTCAAAATATTGAATATAATATTTTAATCATCCAAACTTTAAATATATCATTTTAATTATATTTTCATTACAACCACCTTTTTTTATCCACGGTTGAAAACTTTGAGCGAAAGTTTTGAGTGATTAAAATGCTCTAAAAAAAATAGATTTTTACGACGGTTTAGAAAATTGGACCGAATTGGTCCGTTTTGATTCAGGTTAGCATACATTGAACCACCCAAAATCGGGTTGAGCCAGTGGTTCAGCCCCTAAACCGACGTATGGGCTCCGGTTCTAAAGGGTTCACGAGCATTTACATAAATACCACCCAATTTTATTTATTTAACATTTCTAACACAAAATCTCTATTTTTTAAAGTTATACCACCCAAGTCACTCATATCACATATAAAAAAAACATTATTACAAATTGAGTTTACATACACACCTCTCAATTTTATTTATTTACATATCTAACACCAAAACTCTTTTTTTCTTAATTTATACCACACAAATTTTTCATGTCACATAAAATATATCATTATTTTAATTAAAAAAAAAATGAAATGCATGTATTTATATATAATTAAAATGATATATGTTAAAATTAAATTTTATATGTTGGTCATTAAAATAAATATGAATTGGGTGTAATGTAAATCTTTTATATTTTTATTTTTAAATATATTAATAAATCATTATGTGAATCTTTGAATCTTCAACCTCTGCTTT
>JXCR01148513.1:170878-213291 GCA_002079205.1 Phalaenopsis hybrid cultivar | reverse complement strand
CAGATCAAATATCCTGCACCAGGTGCACCAGAACTAGCCAAGAAAGTAAAAGGTTTGCTTCAAAGTGCTGGATTTGGCAGTGTGCAGGAGGACAAGAAACGCGGGCTTGACCATGGAGCCTGGGTTCCATTAATGTTTATGTATCCAGAAGCCAACATACCAGTGTGCCAACTTTCCATTCAATCTGAGAAGGATGGAACATTTCATTACAATATAGGGAAGGCATTGGCTCCTCTCCGAGAGGAGGGTGTTCTAATTATTGGATCTGGAAGTGCCACACATAACCTTCGGTTGCTCGGTCCTGATGATGTGCCACCGCCCAATTGGGCTGCAGAGTTTGATAAATGGCTTACAAAATCTCTCCTTGATGGAAGGTATGTGCAACTCTTATTTTTGTCATGGATTGATTAATTGTAACTTTCATGCGGTGTTCTTGTTATAGGTGTGCATTATTCGGTCTGAACTGAAAAACCAAACCAAACCGAGCTCATTTGATGGATTCGATTTAGTTTTAAAATAAAAATTTAGTTTGTGGGTTTAAAAATTTTAATATTCGGATATCGGTTTTCGATTTTCGGTTTTAATATCCATTAAACCAAAGAAAACGAAAAACTGAATAGTGTTAAGATAGGGAAATAAAATTTATTTGGAAAGAAAATAAATTGAGTATATGACATGTTTATTTCAATTTAATTTAAAAATTTTAATTTTAAGAAAATGGTGAGGTGATAAGAAAGAGATAAAATTTTAATTTGAAATTAGAACCATAACTTTTGATTCAGTTTGCTCAAACTGAACCGCTTAAATGGAATTATATCTTGGTTTGGTTTATACTAGTTTTAGCAAAAGTTTGGTCGGTTTGGTTTTTTGGTATTTTAGATTTCAGTTTTATTCGGATTGACTAATTTGTAAATCGATCAATTGAAATTAACCGCTTGCACACACCTTGTCCTTGTTGTGACATAGTTGCGGCTTTGCCATGAATGTTACTTTACACACCCATTTGGCTTACAAACTGAAGCCAAGCATTGGCTTAAGATTGTTGCTTGAGAACCTCATTTTTTTTTTGCAATTATAACATCTACTTTTTTTCTTACCATGTTAAAGCCTTTTCGCTAATCATATTCTTAGGATGAATGAGAATTTCAATCTAGGCGTTCCTTTGTTATTGAATGGTTTGGCAAAGAGGCAGAGAGATTGAGTATCTATTCCACATATCTCATCAAAATTATAAGGAAACAGATCTCCTATGATCTGCGGGCTCTTAATGTAAGGTTTTGAGGTTGTGATATACACCGCTTGTTAAGTTATGGAGCCTAATTTTTGTGGTAAGAAGAAACACTTTATACAGTCTCAGTCAAAGATTTCTATGTTATGGGGTGTCTTCAGGTAAGATGAGAAAGATTATGGTAGGAAAACTCCATTACTAAAAGTAAAGTCAAATTTGCTGTAACGGCAACAAGTGCAATAATTAAAAAAATGAACTTAAAAGAAAATTCTTAATATGCTTTGTGCACTGTTTTTTTATTTTATTTTATTTTATTTTATTTACTCTTGATGAATTGAATTAGGTCTTTCCTACTTTCCATCACTCGTAATTGATGTCAACTATTTCTTTTGCAGACATGAAGATGTGAAACACTATGATAAGAAGGCTCCAAGTGCTAAAATTTCGCATCCATGGCCGGACCACCTTTTTCCCTTACATGTTGCTCTTGGAGCTGCTGGGGAGAACGCCAAGGCGGAGCTCATCCATCAAAGCTGGAGCAATTCCTCGCTCTCTTACTCCTCTTACAGGTTCCATACCACATAGAAAATGGATTTATGCTCAATTGTGTGATTTATATGGGGATTTTATGAGTTATCTTATTTCTGTGGGTTAGTTATGATAAGAGTATGAGCTGTATGTGTGAATTTGATTAAACATAGTTGTCATTAAAGCCATGTGTTGTGTGAGCTAAGGCTATCAGGGCTCATGTAAATTTACTCCAATCAAATGATCAATATTGCCAACATTACTAAATAGATACTGCTGCACGTTAGAGAAAAAAAAATTTCTTCTTCTTTCAGAGAATCTTATCATCACCATCATCTATTTGATAATGGCAGTTTTCTCCAAGCAATAAAAAATGTAGAGTAGGAGGCTGTGACCATATAACTTTAGATATAATGCTTTTACGCAAAGTATCGGGCGTAAAATTAAGCACAGAAATGTCAATATCTTCTGTAAGGTAAATCCAATGACCATAATAGTGGGAAATCCTCTTTTTTTTTTCATTTCCCGTTCAAAAAGAAACATGCTTTTGAAGCCCAGCACTAAACGGCTTTAGAGCCTTCTACAAAATAAGATATAGAATTTACGTAGTATTTGTCATAATTTATCCATGAAGTTTAAGAAGAAAGTTGTAGGTATTTAATCGGAATATGCAAGCAGAAAGTTGAAAAATAATTCTAATAATAATAACACGTGATTTCAATAATATTAGTCCATAAATATAATTACTAAACCATATGTTGGATCATGCTTTGTCCATGGCTCACTCTCAAACCATGTCAGTTCAAGGAATGGTGGAGGGCAGAGAAGAGAGATGTAATCAGACAAAGCAAATTTACTAGAGAAGGCTGCAGAAACTATAGCTACAAAGTGGGGGTTATAAGAGTTCGGGGTCTCAAGCGCCATAGGAACAATTATGAAATGGTCAATATATGTGAAAAAATACAAATAAATATTAAAGGCATTTGGCCGCAATATGGACTTTGGACTGCCAGTCTCTGGTCTTACATAGTCATTCTAATTCTATTGATTTATTGAATTTGGTGCACGGGGTAATAAAACCTGGCTGGTCAACACCTTAAACTCGATAGAAAGAATTCTCTTAGATCCAGATTGGTGATTCCATCTCCGATTTCAGCTAGCAAACTTTTATCATGAACTAGGCTGGCAAGTTCGTGATGAGCCAGGCTGATGAGCTCTTACTGAGCTTGGTTTGACAAAACTTTCTCTCTGCCATTTTTTTTGGCGGGTCTGCGCCTTGAGATGTATGGCATATAAATCCAATATTACTTATCAAGTTGTCCACCAAAATAAAAATTTAATTCAACTATTGCAGTAGGTGATCGAAAAATAAATCACGATTGAGTCACTATTTAAATTTAACCTTAAATAGCATAAACAAGGATCTAGAAACTTTTCTATAAATGATACACTCAAGTATCTTGAAAAATTATAAGATAATAGGTTTATGTTTGAGGTGTGGAACTTCGAAGAGCATCCACAACTTCAAGGAAGTCGGGCAAGCAGTAGAAGTATTTCGGGCGCAAGGTTTATGTTTGAGGTGTGAAACTTGGAAGAGCATCCACAGCCGCAAGGAAGTCCGACAAGCAGTAGAAGTATTTCGGGCGCAATGAACCAGTGCCAGGACGACACACCTACACTTATAGAGGGTGTGATTCACTCGCATCGGTGTTTGCAACACCCCCACGACGTCTATTGGGCACCTATGCACCCTATTAGAGAGGGTGTGAGATTCCCGTATCAAGGAGTGGCATGAGCGCGTACAGTTACTCCCCCATTTTAGTTTAAATACTTCATTCATGCGACGAGGGATGATTGTCTCTGGCATGCGGTATTTCAACAAGAGTTCTCGTGTAGTGTCGGAGAGGAGGATTTCAGTGTGCTTTTCAGTTACGAGATTGAGAAGAAGAGTTTGGAGTAATATTATGTAAGTTCCAACGATTATAGAGATGTGATCTGAGTGAGTACTTGTACATTTATGAATTTTATAGTGAAAATTTATTGATGGTGTGGCTTCATGTTTTTTTTTTCTCGGGTTTTTTCACGTTAAATTCTCGTGTTTTTTTGGATTATTTTTTATTGCGCTTCCATTCAATTATTTGCTTTCGATTTTCTTGAATCAGTGTGATTCTATTCCACAATGTGGTATTGATTTATAATTTGATCGAAGCCTTAGTAGAAGTAAAGTTTCCATCCCAAGAAAGTGGTATCAGAGTGAAATGTTTGATTCAAGTGGGAGCAATGGCCGACGAAGCAAAGTATAAATTGAAGATGTTCAATGGGACTAACTTCATGTTCTGGAGGATGCAAATGGAGAATTTGTTGTATCAGAAAAAAAAAAAAAACTATATTTTCCACTACATGCAGCACCAAGAAGCCTGAGTTTATGACTATGGAGGAATGAGAGGTGCTGAATCGAACAATCTTTTGTTTGATTTGTTTATCACTTTTCTCTTAGGCTACATTGCATATAGTAAATGATAAAATCACGGTTGATCTCATGGCGACATTAACAAAGATATACAAAAAAATTCTGCTTCAAATATAGTTTTTTTTTATTTTTTATGAAGAGATTATTCAGTATGAAGTTAGTAAAAGATGGTTCAATTGCAAAACATCTAAACAATTTCAAAATAGTAAGAAGCTAGATGTGTTTTGTAGGGATTAAGTTTGATGACAAAGTCAGGACACTATTAATATTGGCTTCATTACCAGATAGTTGGGATGGCTTGGTCAAGACTATAAGCAACTCTTTTGGGAATACGGAGTTAAACTTTGATGACATTGTGGGGTTGTTGTTGAATGAAATACTTCACAGAAATTCAGTGAAATGGTTAATCTTTAGGTTCTGCTTGAATGTGAAAATAAAGGAATGAATCTATACAAGAATTTAGGCAAAGACAGATTCATGTCCAGAAAAGGAAAGTCTAAGTCAAGCAGAAGAAATGACAGAGGAGAATATTGGAATTACGAAAAGAAAAGATATTTCAAGAATGATTGTAAAGCTCCAAAGAAAGATGGAGGTGGAGGATAACAAATGAATCTCTCTACAAATATCTCCACTAGCAAAATTCAAGCTGACTTCCTAGTGTCATCCTTAATCAGTATTGAATCTTGGATAGTAGATTCATGTGCCTCTTTTCACACATTCCTCAATGAAGAGCTATTTAGAAATCACACTCAAAGTAATCTAGGGAAGGGTTATCTGGGAGACAATAAAGCCTGCAATATTATAGAAAAGGGTGATGTGGATATCAAGATGTCAAGTGGAACAATCTAGAAACTCATTGAAGTTCAACTTGCTCCAAGTCTGAAGAGAAATCTCATCTTTGTGAGCTAACTGATAAAATTAGGATTCATGTGCACTTTCACAGGTGATTCATAAAGGTTATCAGGGGGTAATGGTGATGGCTCGGGACAACATTGAAGGCACCCTATACTTGATCAATGAATTGATGAATTTTATTTATGTGACGGGAACCAAGGTGGATATAGGTTTGTGGTATCGCGGGTTTGGCCATATGAGCAAGAAATGTATGAAGTCCTTACTTTGATAGAATAAACTTCATGGTTTGAAAGTAATAGATTTAGATTTCTGTGAAGATTGCATATATGTCAAGCATAAGAGTTACTTTCTTTAAAAGTGAGTTAACGATGAAGTCAAGGAAGCTGGAGTTAGTATATACCGATGTATGAGGTCCTACTCCAGTTTAGTCTATTGAAGGATCCCACTATTTTGTCTTGTTTATTGATGATCATCTAGAAAGATACAGATTTACTTTTTAAATAAATTCAAACCAGACACTTAAATTATCATTTAAATTTTAGGATGTGAATTGTATTATCAAATGACCTCCAAATCTTACATGATTATAGTCAAATTGAGTGTCTCGATAAAAAGTACCCAATTAGGTTAATTTTTTTCAATTTTGATGTCATTAAGATATTAAAATATTAAAAAAATAATTTATAATCGAACGAATCAATATGAATTATCGAATATAGTGTTTTGAGATCTTGCCTAAATTTATCAAAATATTATTTTAAAAATTATAAATATATATAAATTTTTTGCGTGATGGGAACTTGGACTTGAGTTTGAAGAGACATTGAAGATCTTCAGAACATTATAGCTCGACACAACATGCAAAACTGACGACTCAACAACTAGCTGCATTTTCTAGACAATTTTTTCTTTTTTTTTTTACTGTTCTTAGACAACCATCACATAATTATTATCATCCAAGTACTATACCCTACTGTCATCACTCAACTATAATCTTGTGATCATTGTCGTTCAACCATAGTCACCCAGCCATTGTCTCCCAACTATTATGGTGTAACTGGCGTCACTCAAACACCATTTTAACCCCACAAATCTTTCACCATAATCATCATAGAATAACTTGATGTGAAATGTGACACTTTATAATATTTTATTTTGTAGTTAAAAAGAAGAGTGAAGGTTGTAATTTCAACACAATGAATCATAATATCTGGCCTAGGCCCTAAAATTTTTTCTTTCAAAATTTTTAGATTAAAAAGGTTTATCGTCTCAGCATAATTTTTTTCATTCATTTGTTTGTCCTCAAATTTTAAGCACTTATTCAACGACTGATTTTCATACATCATACAATAATAGATTTCTCATTATCAAAACTGGCTTTCAACTAAAAACAACATGATTAAGCAGAGGTAAACCCCCAATTTTTATTTTTTAAGGATTGTGTACATAGATGAAAAAAGTTAAGGTCGGATACTTCAAACTCTTAAAAATATAGCCAACAAAAGGCATCATCACAACATAAAAAAGACCATCAAATACAAAATCAATAGTCTAGAGAACAATAAGATGAAAGGAGAGAGAGAAAGAAGAAGAGAGTTTTTAGGAGTTCTGGCTCAATTTTTGTCCGACAGTCCAGTTAAAAAAGTTGATCGATTCAAAATAGGATATCATTATTCATTTATCTATGATTTTAGTGATTTTATTTTTTTTTTAAGTATTTTTAAAATTTTTATTTGTCCAAAACTTATCAAAATTGGAATATCTCAATATTGTATAAGCATTCATCTTCTAACTTTTAATATGCTCTTGTTCCAACTATTATATACATTTTGGCTTTAAAATATTAAACTTTTACATTATTTTTTTTGTGTTTGAGGTATATTTTCTAATTTGAGTTTTATAAAATTTTTCCGAAACATAATTAAGGTGATAATTTATAAATATTGCCGCGCGAGTGGCTTTATATGCAAGCTTAATGTGATTTTTTTCTCGATTGGTGCATGTAATCTGTTGCCTGTCATTGCATATTGTGGACTTCATTGTTTTGTTCTACATGTGAGTTTTATTTAGATTATGTTTCTCATGATGAGGCAGATATTCAGAATGATAAAATTAGCTGAAAATAATATCATTATTATGAAATGTGTATGGACGCATGAAAGACAGGATATTATGATTCAGGTTGACATATAAACTCGTTACATGTTAAGGGTTATTATATAAGTGAATATGTTATGATATGAGTGACGTTGGGTTGGGGGGTGACGACTCACAAGCACTATGTCACTTAACTGTTATTACTAATATGATCTAACATGATATTGTCAAGTCTTACTATAATTAATACAAGAAGATCATCACATATGATTAACCAGAGCTATTGACTTGCATTATATATGTGTAATAATAAATATATTTGATGATACAATCTTACACAGTGCTAATATTGTGATTTGTTACCTTATTGTAATTTATATTTTTAATGAATATCTAATCATATTTAGTTTTATGCAGGCTTTATTTTAGCATTTGTGAAACCCTTGTGATATTTTTGTGTACTGATTTTAATTGTATGTTTTGTGTAATCCAGTGTCATGCTTGCTCATTCATGCTACATTTCCAGTGTCATGCTTGCTCATTCATGCTACATTTATATGTTTTTAAGAAAGGGTGCACCTAAGACCAATGGAGTGAGATTATAGTATTTGTTGATATATGTATATTTTATGGTATTCGATAAGTATTTTATGTTCATGATAAAAATTATATATTTTGTTGAGAATTATAAGAAAATCATGATCTTTATATTTTTAAATATATTTAAATGTAAATAATTTTGATTTATATAGATAAAAATGTGGCGATGTTCTTTATCTCTATTTTTTATATTATTATTGATAATTTAGTGGCTATCTGTAATAAAGTTAAAAAAATATTCATAAAAATTTTGGGGTCTAAGAGAGCAAATCAAGTTACAAAAATTTTCATAAAAATTAAAAAATATAATAAATTTTATGCATGAAATTTACTTTTTTTTGCCATTTTATATCATTATTATAAATTTAAAAAAATTTAATGTATTTATTAAAAACAGTTAGTTAATGCAATAATTGCATGGGCTTGCTTGTTTTTGGCCAGCAATGATGGTCCAGTCATTTATTTTTATTATATTTTTTATATTTCATACTCAATTTTAATATTTTTGAAGTACAATAGAATTTATAGTTAATTAAAAAAAAATTAAATAATTTGTAGTAAAATATTTCATACATTTTTGCTCTAATTGACTTAACATATTTGAACATATATAAAATTATGATTGAGAAGGCTCAAACATAATTGGTGGCCCTAAGGAAAAATCTACATTGGTTTCCAACATGTAGANAATATAATAAATTTTATGCATGAAATTTACTTTTTTTTGCCATTTTATATCATTATTATAAATTTAAAAAAAATTTAATGCATTTATTAAAAACAGTTAGCTAAGGCACTAATTGCATGCGCTTGCTTGTTTTTGGCCAGCAATGATGGTCCAGTCATTTATTTTTATTATCTTTTTATATTTCATACTCTATTTTAATATTTTTGAAGTCCAATAGAATTTATAGTTAATTTAAAAAAAAATTAAATAATTTGTAATAAAATATTTCATACATTTTTGCTCTAATTGACTCAACATATTTGAACATATATAAAATTATGATTGGGAAGACTCAAACATGATTGGTGGCCCTAAGGAATAATCTACATTGGTGTCCAACAAGTAGTCTTGTCTTATAATTTTATTAAAATTATAATTTTGCATGACAAATTTGTTTTATAAATTATTATATATTTTAAACTATATAGNCATGTAGACTTGCCTTATAATTTTATTAAAATTATAATTTTGCATGACAAATTTGTTTTATAAATTATTATAATATAAATTTTGACTTCCACAAATAGAATGAAAAATGAAATGTTATCAAAAAATATTTCCAATCAACCATGAATATTGATGAAATTTTCTCAGTTTGAAAGCTATTAGAATCAAATTCATGACTATTTAAGCTTTGACTTTAGATTTATAATCAAACTGAATATTTTGATCAGATGAACCCAACAAAATCAAGATGGTTTAATCTTAGTCAAAATAAGCTCAAATTAAACATTTAAATTATATAAAAAATTTAGTTCATTAACTC
Organism: Phalaenopsis hybrid cultivar; assembly: GCA_002079205.1. NCBI lineage: Eukaryota > Viridiplantae > Streptophyta > Magnoliopsida > Asparagales > Orchidaceae > Phalaenopsis > Phalaenopsis hybrid cultivar. Next base: position 204,020 of record JXCR01148513.1, on the reverse strand, counting down.
AAGGGTGAATAAATCCCCTAAAGTTTACATGCTTATTATTAAAATAAGCATCTCAACAAGATGAATCTAATAAGCTTAAGAACACTCAATTTCAAGGCCATAAAGATATTTAAAGAGTCAATACTGGGAAAAAAAAAAGAGTCACCATGGGTCACCCAGTAGGGTGTTTTGAGATTTTGAATAAAATAAAATAAAATATTAGTTTCAAAAACCATAAATAGAATATTAATTTCTACACAAAGGCTTGATGACTTGCTTGAAATAATAAAGAGAATAAAGATTTGTGTTTAGCCTGACCTCTAATTTTGACCATCATTACTATCAATTATTCTTATCCATTTTCTAGCTATCATTATCGGATGACCCCTATTCAACCCTCATTGCTTGACCGCTATCATTATTGCTCAATTGTTGTCACTTGACTACTATTTCTCAAATATCATTGTCCAAACAATCTTTATTAAACTAATGTCGCCCAACCATCACTTTGTCTTCTGCTAATTCTATCACATTCATTGGAGATTATGCAAGTGCTAAGTGTATTTATTTTGTAGTTCTATCTTGTCTGATCGAAAGGAAGAGCAAACATTTGTATTTTAACTAGCATACTTAATTATTTTTGTCTTTTATATAAATTTTTTCACTTAAAAATATTTAATCTCTCATTTATTTATTTGTTCTGAATTTTTTTATAGAGCTAGGATATATAGCCTTATCTTTGACACTAAAACTTTCTAACATGCAATAATAGTTTTACTTAAAATCCCAATAGAACTTGATGCCAAAAATGAGATCAGGACATTGATATAGGGTTGTGCATTGGACTATAACAAAAAAAAAGGATAAAAATCATTTTGGATAATTCAATCCAAATTTTAAATTATTGATTTAAACATTTGAAGTACTTAGTTTTTCATTACTGGATCAATTATTGATTCAAATTTTTTTAAAAACTGCAAAACAAATTAAAGTTTTTCGAGTCCAAACCTGAATATGAAAAAAGGAGGGTTGCGTTTGGTAGTCGGCAACCAACGTAAAATATGTCGAAAAATCATGACATGAATTCTTTTAATCAATGTGTAAATGCTAGGGCATCCTCTGTAAGCGACCCACTATATGATCTGAATATGGTGAAAAGAGTGCAAGACCCGCTATACGAGCACTCGGGTGTAGTGTCAAATAAGCAAAGATTCCCACATTACGGACGGATCTGAGTAAAGAGTTAATCCATGAAACTAATGTTATGATATGATCTTGAAATATAGGTACTCTCGCAAGTAAATTAAAAATAACTAGTTGATATTATGATTCATAGAAATATAAATATCTTATGTATTCAAGAAACTAAATGGGTTGATAGCCTTGGTTTTAAACTTTGGTATTCAGGTAAAACTCATAATAGAAATGGTGTAGGTGTAATTATGAATAAGAGTTTGAAAGATAATATTGTAAAAATTAATATAATTGGAGATATAATTATAACCCTAAAGATTTTGGTTGATACTAAGATTTTTAATATTATAAGTGCATATGCTTCTCAAGTAGGTTTAGATATAAGTTCCAAAAAAAATTGGAATGATCTAAAAGAGTTAATACAAATGATAACTCTTGAAGAAAGAATTTTTATTAAAGGAGATTTAAAGAGACAACTTGGTAGAGTGGTAGATGATTTTAAAAATATTCATGGTGACTACGATTTTGGAGTGATTAATGAAGAAGATAAAATTATATTAGATTTTGCTTTAGCGCATGATTTTGTTATGGCTAATATTTTATTCAAGAATTGAGATGATTATACTATTACTTATAAGAATGGATATAATAAAACACAAATTGATTATTTTCTTATGAGTATTTAAAGAGATCGTCAAGAATATAAAGAATGTAAGGTCATTCCAAGTGAGAATTTAAATACCCAACATCGATTATTACTTCTGGATTTTAAGATAAAGAGTTGTAAAATAAAGAATACTAGGAACCATTATCATAGAATTATATAATGATACCTAAAAGAAACAAATAAAATTATTTTTATCAGTAAACTTCAAGTTTTCGAGATTTGGAATGTTATGAAAAAACAAATTTTATGTGAGATAAACTAACACACTATTAAATAAGTGTCAAAAGACATACTTAGAGAATCAAAATGATAAGTTTGTATAAAAAAATAGCTGGTGGTGGAATAAAAATGTGCAAGAAAAAAATTAAATATAAGAATTTATGTTATGAAAATTAGTTTAAATATAAAAGCTTAGAGAGCTGAAAAAAATATAAAGTGAATTATAGGGTTTTAAGAGAACAATTTGTGATGCTAAAAATTTTGTTTTTAGAGATCTTTATAATAAATTAGATTCTATGGATGATGAAAAATATATGTATAAACTAGTCAAACAAAGAGAAAAGAAAAGTAAAGATTTAACTCAAGTAAAATATATTAAAAATAAAAATCAAAAAGTGATTTTCTTAGAAAACGATGTGCAACAAAGGTGGGTGTGTTATTTAGATAAACTTTTCAATGAATTTTCTGAAAATACAAACAATTTTAGTGATCTTAATATTACTACTAATAATAAAATATTTCATTTTTACCGTTGCATTAGTAAAACAAGAAGTTAATTATACTTTAAAGAAAATTAAGGGTGAAAAGTCTCTAGATCCTGGTGATATCACAATCGAAGTGTGATAGTATTTAGTAGACTTGGGAATTTCTTGGCTTATTAAACTCCTTAATATTATCTTAAAAATAAAAAGGTGCTCAATGAGTGGAGAAAGAGTATTTTAGTTCAAACTTTTAAGAATAAAAAGGATGCACAAGATTGTCAAATTATAAATGAATTAAGTTGATAGGTCATACTTTAGTTTTGAATTATGATGAACAATTCATAGTCTTATATAACAACTATTTCTACCTTTAGTTTTGAAAAAAAATAATGAAATATAAACTAAAAATTTAGTCCATGATTGAGAAAATTATTAGGGGGTGGGTGCTGATCGCACATTTGGATAAGCAGGCGGATTAACCAGTCTGATCAACCCAAGACGCGTACGATAAAATTCTTTGCCGTCCGAGTCTCCCTTCGGACAGGAAACCTGCAATATCTATCTTAACCGCTTCGAAATTCTCACTATATCTCTGGAAATCTCTCATCACTTCGCGGCAGATCGAAGCCCTGGATCGATATCCAGTACTTCGCACCTCTAATACTTGTTTCTTTTTTCTTCTGCTCTCCTTAACCTTCAGTTTTGAACTAATCGATTAGGATTTCAACCTGATTCGAATCTCATCGGGAGTCAAGATCGGCTCGTTGATTGCCTATTACAGGTTAAGGATTTGAGTGGTGATCTGAGATTGGTATCTTTCTTTGGAGAAGAGAATCTAGATACCGGCGAACATGTTTAGTCGGCTTTTCGGAAAGCCCAAGGAGCAGACGAATGCTCTGGCGACGCTTGACAAGTTAAACGAGGTGCCTGAATTTTTTTTTATCTTTTTATTTTTATTTTTATTACAACGATTTATGATTTGATATTGATTAATTGGGGTTTTTGATGGACCGTGTTTCTTACTTTTGTTGAGAAGTTAGTTATTCCTTGATTGAATGGCATAGATATGACACGCATGCTAGTTTTGCTCTTGCTTAATGCTATATGATCGATGGCTGAGGTTATTGTTTCTTTGGTTGGGGTTCGTATCTTTGTTGGCATGCGGACGCAACTATAAACTAAAAAAAAACAATTAACAGACTTTTTTAGGGTAAAATATTAACACCGAGGTATTAGTAGATTTAACGGACGAGGAATTACTGTTTTTGGAAGCACTGAAGCTTGAGAAGCACTGAACTCTTAACCCCTTAAGTCCTGGAAGCTTAGATCCATTGTTGTTGGATATTGAAGTCGTCGAATGCTTGCTAGTCATCCATATCATATCCCAAGTTGAGACAAAATTCCGACATGGTTAAAGCCAAATAGAAGATGGAATGAATATTAAGAAAAGGAGAAGGTATCAAATCAGTGATTCATTGGCTCTTATTGTTTCGAGGAGCGGTTGTATGATGTAGATTAGATTTGTGCAATGGTTAACAGTCAACAATTTCTCGAATTGAGAACAGAATTCTTAAGTGAAACAGAAGATCAAATAGATAATAACAAAAAGAAAAAAAAAAAGAATAAATCAGCGGAACAAAATTTCCCTTTAAGCTGTACTCTTGGAACAAACTACTTTGCATCAAGAAAACAAGAAAGATATCATCTTGAGAGGCAATTTGCATCTAAAGAACACGAGGAAACAAAAATGAAGTTGGTTCTTAGTTGCTTGAACCTAAAATTGCTAATTCTTCATTGGAAACACCAAATTTTTTATGGAGGGACTATGTGGTCTCACTAAACTGATTATGAATTGTGAGGAATATCTGCATTTAATGTAACATATCAGACATTCATGGCTTACCTGGTCTATGTGTTGAAGCCAATTTACCTGATCTATGATGCATTCATGGCTTATGCTGAGCTCTTGCTTATGAAACAGGTCCTTTGTTTTATAGTTGGTTTTTTAGCAGAAGGAATATTGGTGCCACTCTGCACATTAGCTTGGAATATATCATATTTTTTTCTAAAAAATAGGAAAATATAGGAACAGTTGGCAAGAAGTACCCATGATATCATGTAAATATATCATAATATCAACTTTAAAAAAGTGTATTTCTAATCATTAACATAAAGCACTTAAATGTAAATTTTTTATGATTCTTTAGTGTTGCTCATGTTGTTGATTATATACTTGGAACATCACTTTACCAGGCTTGAAAAGTTTTTGCCGACACTCTTGCTTTTTCTCACTGCATATTTTGCATTCTCTCTCCAGTGCCCATGCATTTGTTTAAGATTGGCTCATTTACTTTTCTAGTTATCTATGAAAATTCTCTTCATGATTGGAAAAGATGTGATCACCAAGGATGTTTTAGCACTGTTGCTCATATTCCTCTTGATGAATCTGCAGCAAAATGGTTTAAGAATTGAAAATACCAAGGATTGGAAGAAAATAGTGGAAGGAGACGATGGAAAGTCTGTGATTGTTGAAATATCATGATATGAATTCAGATTAGCCATATTCAGTTCTGGACTAGTACAAATATTTTTTGGAAGATCAATTTGTGCACATGGGTTCCATTTAACCTTATTGCTCCCTTCAGAGTTTATGCAGCTACCTTCTTTTAAGTTTCTCATGGGAATCTCTAGGGGAATTTATCCAATTATCTGGTAAATTTCCTAGTTTCTCTTACGATCATGTGCATCTCATTTATATTTATCATTAGTAAGCTTTCACCAAATTTGGCCATCAAAATCATGCATGTGCTATGTAAAAGAATTATGTGAACTCACTAGACCTAGATTCCAGTGATAATCTAATTGATTCTATAGGCTGTGCAGGATGTGGACAGGGGGCAACATGAAATGGATTCTCATTGGTGGATCAATTAACTGAGTTTTTACATTTAAATTCATCCATAAGGAGCATTAGATCCTAGGTTAATACACAATCACTTATTAAATATCTGAGCATATTTTCCAAAGCTCTATAACTAACGGCTTTGGTTTGATTGCCTACTTGAGGATGATAAGCAATACAAATTTGATGATTAGTGCTCTTAATTTCTTAGAGAGTTTATTTGAAGTAGTGAATGCGCCTAACCTCTTATTTTGATACAATATTATTTAGAAGATCACGAAGTCCCTCCATATCATTAAAAAGGAGGCTAATAATGAACAATGCATTTGTCATTCTGTTGCATGTATGTCTTCTTTGAAAAACCCATCCCCCAAAACGAGAATGAAGTCACATCTCAAAGAGTGTGTAAGAGAATGAGGACATTCTAGTGGATAAGACATTTGGGCAATCAATTCTAATGTGTTCAAGAATGAAGTCATGCATTCAAGGATTGCATAAGTGAGCAAGGGTACTCTGCTAAAATACCTTCTTATAGAGGTGGTTTGTATGCATAATTTGTTATTAAACGCAAAAGTGATGTAGGAGACAGGATTGATGCTTTCATGCAAGATACATTGGAGCTAGTATAGCTTATGTCGAGTTCAAGATACTGAGCAGAGACTCCCATCCTCCAGAATATCATATCTGAACTGTTAGCTTACATTTCATTTGACTTTACACTTTGTTGGATCGTTCTCACAATATAGGATAATTACCTGGGCTTATGTACATAATGGCTCCATTTGAGTTTTCCAATGCACTAAAACAAAGAAAATATTTGATTATCTTCACTGCTGATCAATTGAAATAAAAACTTGTAAGCAATATAGTTAAATTGTGTTTCTTACTAGGATAGCCAAAATTTTCAGTATGAATCTTCCAGTGAGAACCAACAAGCCCTTCGTGTGTTTAATTTGTGAATTTTGTAAATAGAAGGAATTACCCTTTAAAATGTGAAAGGAGCTATTAAATAAAATGGAAAATTTTCTTTAAGACCAATTCGGAATAATTTTTTATAGTCGGTGAGTAAATTGGACACTTGCCAATAGTTGGGGACTATTTTGGGCTTTTCTCACGATAAATTTGGAACCCTTCATTAATTTCCTTTAGCATTGTTTATTTTAAAAAAATTCTTCTCATTGTAGTGATATTCTTTATTTGAGTTTGAATGAAGCATCTTGTGTCTGCATCTTTATTATAATTTTTTATGTAAAGCCTCACAGGAAAACCTAGAATGATTCTACCAAAATTTCTTTTTTTATGAAGAAATACCAAACCCTCCCTTCTGCAAGTTTTTGGATGCTAAGCCAAGTTACACCTATCATGAGTTTTTTTTTTTTTTTAATGCACTGAAAGCTTTGCTTGTTCCTCTTTTGCATGCCATTAAATTCTTCTTTTTTTTTGGTGGTATTCCCGCTCTGAGAAAGTTCAATCAAGTAACCCCATGTTTACTAATTTTAATTTGTCCCTGAGATTATCAGGTATCTTTAGGCGCTTCTTCATGAAATCCTTCATTTTGATATTACTGTGTTTCTTTTATATGCCCATTCTTCTTCCATTTCAAAATTTACATATAGAAATATCTTGCTGATTTATTTGTGCGCCATAAAACTTTAACATTTATGGTGGCCATTAGTTGTTTGTTATAGACGCACATCACTTGCGATGGCAGATTTTGTTTTTCCATGGTTAATTATTTTTTCATGTAGTTGGTTTTGATTATTGCATATTTCAACATGGATTTGTTTCCTGTCCTGAAAGTAGAGTGTTTTGGTTGTTCGTCTTTGCCGACCTTATTGAATTGTTACTATGGACAATTCTGTTATTCCTTTGTGGTTCTATCTTAGAAAACATGCAGAGTTCCATAATTTAAATTATTTAATTTATGGGATCTTAATATGATATGAGATTGTTGTTTTTATATGCAATGCGAATTTTCTTCTAGGATTTGCTCCTCTGTTGTGCTTGAATGAGGATTGATAAGATGTTTCTGAAATTGAAATGCTAGAAGAGTGATGCCTATTTGTTGGGATCATATACTTGGTTAATATGAAGTTCATTGCAAACATTTAACATATAGGCATATGCAGATAGTCTCCAAAATTGTGAACCACTTCACCGTCATTGTAGTCTCATAGTAGTGCTTTACTGCTTCTATAGGCTATTTTTTCTTAAATTTTCATAGTCCTTATTTACTCAAATTTTGAGTAATTATTATTATTATCATCATTGTTTGCTCTTTCTATCATTCTCTGATGCGCTTCTGTTTAAACGGTTCAGACAATTGAAATGCTGGAGAAAAAAGAGAAAGTTCTTCTAAAGAAAGCTGCTGCCGAAGTTGAAAAGGCTAAGGAGTTTACAAGAGCCAAGAACAAACGAGGTAAGCTTTGTGTTTTTCAAGGTTGAGTTTGGATTTTGTACAGCTTTTTATTCATACCCGAACTTACTGTTCCTTACAAGATACAGTTATTTCTGTCTTGTTGAAAGAGAGACTCGTAGTGAAGATATGGAGGTGCGCTGATATATGACTTGGGTGATATTTTAGCTTACTTAATAGTCTGAAATAAATGGAAATAGATTAAGGAATGGTTTTATTAGAGTTGGTTAGATGAGGATTTTCAGCAATCAATGACGACGTAATGAAAGCTGTATTTCGGTGCTCTGAACATGCACAATGAACATATGAATCAAAAAATTGATTGATAAAATGTGTGAAAGCTAGAGGAGTTAGATCAAAGGTGGCATTATTACATGTCATGGAAACAGACATGCATGAATTGAATTTAATACTTGAAGCACACTAACTAGGACTAAATTGAAGATTCATTAAGTTTTTCCTTTTATATGAAATAAGAGTGAGAGAAAAAGTTCGAGCAAAGGCAGCATTGCTAGAAGTTATGCATAAAGATTTGCAGAAATTAAAATTAATACGTTAAGTAGCATTCTATGGATTGAATAGAGAATTCATAAAACTGACTGCAGAGAATTGGGATGTGGCTAAAATGATGATAATATTATTTTCCTTATTAATGTTTGTTTTACAATATCTATGCACTAATATCTTGTGTAGCTATAAGTCCTTTATACGACTTGTATTGAGGCTATGTAACCCTTAGTTTTGCTGGTATTTTTTTCTTTTTTATTTTTTCTGTTTTAATCCTTTGTGATCTATCATCGTGTTAATGTTAATGGATGATAGTTTCAAAAAAAGACATGCCTGTGATTTGAGTTGCTTTGCTTTAAGATATTGTTTTCGCTTCTAGGGCACAAGTTAACATGTCAATCATAGTGCATTAACACATCTGTGATTTCTATCATCCTGTTACTTTTTCTCTTCTTTCAGCACCCATCTGCACTTCACATCCATATGTATGCTGAGATGAATTGTTAATTTTCATTACTTGTTCATACCAACCATAGGATCATCTATGTTTTGAAGACATACAAACCTTTGAGCATGAAAACTATGGAGGTGTTTTTCTTACTTTTCAACTTGAGTATAATTACTGGTGGCCTGATAGTGCAGTTTTGGTAGCAGATGGGGCCCAAAAAGTTGACTAAAATATTGCATGGTAAACTTTTTATTGCTCTGCGGATCCTTTTCATGTTCGCAGTATATTAAACTTTTTCTTCTTTTTACTAAATTTATTCATTGAAGGGTCCGCTTTAGCTTGTAGGCTCTATTGGTTTCCTTACTACTTCGTTAGAATATATTAAATGTGAATTAAGCTATGCCCTGATTACATTTGTTTTCACAAAACTGAAAGTGTGAATTCTGACCTATGAACATGAGATTAGCGGATGTGACATCTGAGAAGGCTTTGTTTGTTTTAATTATAATAATACTGTACTCTTTGGTTGTATGGTTATGTTAATCTCAAAAGAATGTGAATCAAGTGGTTGTATTTACTAACGTTGTTTTAACTATCAAGCCAATTGGCCTTCAAGTGGAAACTAAAAATCCTTTTTTCTTCAGTTCTTATCTAATGGCCTTCTCCCTGCTTACGTTCATGTAAATAAATGTATTCCCGCTTTCTTCACTTCCTAAAGGGTTTACCTTATGGGTAACCAGATAGGTTATTTGTTCATGACATAATCATATGTGGAAGTTGATTCTAATTCTAAATGGTAGTGTGATAAAGATGGTATTCTTATTTTTCTTGCATACAAATAACCAGTATCTATTTTAATTCATATGATAGCCGCAATACAATGTTTGAAGAGGAAGAAGCTTTATGAACAGCAAATCGAGCAGCTAGGGAATTTTCAATTAAGAATTCATGATCAGGTATAAATTTCTTATAGAAGCTGTTATTTTTTACTCTGTTTTACTACCATATGATCTTTTTCCTCATTGTTATGATGGTTTTTTAATTCAGATGATAATGTTAGAAGGTGCCAAAGCTACCACTGAGACCGTTGACGCTTTGAGAACTGGAGCATCAGCAATGAAGGCAATGCAGAAAGCAACGTAAGTAACTAATCCCCAAATTATTATGAACAAGTAAAAGTAATCTATACTCTGATAATTACATTGGCACCTTGTTTTAAAACGTAGAGCATTTTCTTGAAATGTGCAATTTTGTCCATCAATCTGCCTAGCAGAATGGACATGTATTCGACCTTGATTCTTCTTCTAATTGTAAACTTGCATTACAGGTATCTATATTACTTCTGGGTTAGGTTTTAGTTTTTCTTATTATACTATAGATACTCTGTTTTGATTGAAAATTAATGATTCTACCTGTTGGAGGCTTCATTCATATTTAGTTTTCATTCATATTTAGTTTTAATATGGTAATTTGCATTGCTTGTGAATGAAATAAAGCGACCTTCACTACGCTAGAGATATACAAGCTACCATGCAATTGTGTGTTTTCTGGAGTTATGGAATCATGGAGGAGGTTCACATGTAGTGTAGCACTTTCCATCACATGTTTTCTTCGCATCAAATTTGTGATATCTTAGATTTAGCAAAATGCAAAGCCACCAGAAAACATCACTAAGTGTTTCTTTTGTGCTAAAAGCTTAAGCCCTTCATGGAAATTATCTGTCAACATAGTTTTGTGCCTTTCATGCAATTTTTTGTGCAACAAATAATGCAGTTCTCATTGATAATCCCTCAATTATTACAGTAACATTGATGATGTTGACAAGACTATGGATGAAATCAACGAGCAGACCGAAAATATGAAGCAGATTCAGGAAGCACTCTCAGCTCCTATTGGTTCTGCAGCTGATTTTGATGAGGTAACGATCATTTTGTATTATATATTTATTCTTTCATTTGATTTGAATTTGATGAATCATTACTATCTTGCACTGGTAGGATGAACTTGAAGCAGAACTTGAGGAATTGGAAGGAGCTGAGTTGGAGGCAGAACTTCTTACACCAGCTACTACAGCTCCTGCAGCTCCACTTCCCAATGTTCCATCTGGCAAGCAACCACTTCGTCCTGGTGCACATAAGAATACAGCGGAAGAAGATGAGCTTGCAGCACTGCAAGCGGAAATGGCTTTGTAATAAGGTAGTTCTTTGCTATAGTGTGTTATGCTCTAAACAAGTGTTTAAATCTGTCAATCGTTCTTTCCTGCCAAACTGAGTACATTAAGTTTGGAAACCTGACGGTAAGTGCAGCATATTTGTGATTTGGTAATTATATTTGGCCTGATTATTTGGCCTGATTATTTTGAATGTTCATAAAACTAAATCATCAAGGTGTCAAGGTTGAGGTGAATTGAATTCTTATCTTGCCTGACAAGAAGATCAAGTTGTTACTTTAGCATTAGCATGGGCTTAGGATAACTGTAGCCTGTAGGTTCAGCATATTTGAAATACACTTTCAGGTGACATTGGTTTTTTATTTTTTCTTATTTTTTCCATAAAAAAATAAAAATCTTAAAATTCAATATTCTATCTTTGTACAATGAAATTTCGAACTTTTACTTTTTTTCTGCTATATGTATATTTATATGTATTGTATAAAACTAGAGAAGGCGGCGAACATTTGATGTTTCTAATTTTATTTATATATCATTGTTTTCGAAGGTTTTCCCATGCAATAATCATATTTTATGCATCAAGAAATAATATGTTTCTTTAAGCAACACACGGGCAATTCATCAAGTGGCAAATCTTTGAAGTACCAGGTATCAACTTCGTAATATGTGACAAGGGGAGCTTTGTTTTGAGTTTCATCTTTCAAGTTCTCACTATTTAGAGCAAATAGTGCAAAATTTCATTCAAAGTATTTGCCCAAGTGATGAGTACGTGGCAAAAATAACATGTTGTGCAATTTAATTGAGTTTTAACACCAATTTACCTAAAGCTAAATAATGCACAAATGGAATTTGCATAAGACATAATAAAATGAATATAATTTCTTTTACATCCATTTATTTAAATATTTCTACTCAATCATAAATCTTACTTACTAAATGTAATTTATATTTTCAGCATCATTAGTCTTATTCCAACTATTTACAGTCAGCCCTACATACTTCATTTTTCACTTGTTTCTATTGAGTGTTACTAAGTTGTTAAATTAATCTCCACAAATCATTTTGAATGACTTTTTCGTGTAACTTTGGGTCTATCCCTTTTTTCATTATTCTCTAACTTCAATTTTATTTGCCCCTCTAATGGAAGTATTTTCCACTCTTAATTGTATATGTTCAAATCTCTTATTTTTCAACTATCTAATCTTAAATATATGTTGCTCCAATCATTTCTACTATATAATCATTCTTTAATTTATTCTTCTGAAGTTTTTTTGCACGTCGACATTAACATTTCATCTCCTTCATGTTCAACTTATTTATTAATGATGTTTTAATGCCTAATAGCTAAATCCATGCAATATAATTTACTTAATTGTAATTTTATAAAATTGTTTTTATTTTTTTTAAGATTTTCTCTTAAGTGCTCAATTTATAACATTCTTTGCATGTATGGTAATCAGTCTCTCTTGGATCTACAAGAAATATGTTGTAAGCGAAGGAGGATAACTGTTAGTCAGCTTGTGAGTTCTTTATGACTTTTTGACTTAGGTCACATTTATGCTTGGCTTTTGCTGCTCCTAGTTTTCTTGTAGCATTTCTCAGCTCTGAATAGGTGGCTACTCAGATTCAACATAATATGGAGTGAGAGTTTCTTTTGCAATAATGTTTGACCATCTTTAGGCAATATAGATTTTTTATTAAAGGTAATGATTATACTTCCAATTATTCTTTTGCCTTCAATGCATCAAAATATGTTGTCAATCTCTTCTCTTTTATGTCTAATGAAATATCACTTCTTGAATTTTGGTTAAAAAAATGCTTCTAGTGATTTCATCAATATAAACATATGATAAGATGTTGGAAAATGTCAAATTTCCACCTTGCCTGTTTAGGATTATTTAAGAAGCCTAAATTTGAGTGCAACTAACTGTCATTAATTAATTAGATATGCTATGTTCACTTCGTCTGCCTAGAAAGCCTTGCAAAAACATGGATACGATCTTATGCTCCTTGCATATACCTTAAGAGTTTTTTTACCTTCTAAGTTATTTCATTTTATTATAAAGTTATTGGGATTGTTTTCCTTATACGTATCTTGTGGGATTCGTGGTGGTTTTTTGAATTATGTGAAAATATAGTCTGATCACACGCTCTTCATTTTTTCCTTTTTTTTTTCACTTGACCTTTTTTACTTTATAAAAGTTGAAAACACATCTGATTTATTTTAAAATGAAAAATCAATATATTCTTAATTTGTTGTTTATGAAGGTGATATAGTACACTGATGGTGTTAGAAAGGAATAAGGACAAACTCCACACATATGCACCCCCGCTCTAGCATTTTGGTTTTTAGTTCTTTCCTATTCTTAAAGAAATTGATCTGTTTTTGTTTTCCTAAAATATAATCTTTGCACATGGTGGATTTTTTATGCTTTAAAATTGGCTTTACAAGGGGAATCTTTATATTTTCTTGCTTGTATGGCCTCGCTTTTGGTGGCACCAATCTGAATTTAGTAGTTTGTTATTAGGTATTTACTTGAAGGTAAAAAAAAGGCACACCTAAGCCTATTATCTGTATCTCCCTTTGATTGTCTACAGCGCTTATCGATTCATCAAGAATGCCTTCCATGATGACATTCATCATCTTCTTTAGCTTTTGGCTTTGTTCTTGCTTATTTTGCTTTGATGCTATCACCATGCTGTCGTGCTTGTCATAGTAGTAGTATCCACACAGCGATTTTGAGGCTTGATTCTCTTCTGATTTAACTGCTAGTTCTTATCACTAAATTTTAATTTCTCTCTTTGTTAATTCTTTTACTTTGTAACTTGCTCTTGTTTATAGAAAATATTGATGTACCTTTCCCTTTTTTTATCATTTAATATCTTCAATGAGGATGAGATCTCTAATGTCATTAAGCTTAATAGTTGATGATCTATTATAATTGTCAACAACTGTCAATAAGTTGTACTAGCTTTCTTGCAGTGATGATTAACTTAGAGTACACATTTTATCATCAAAACTTGGTGCTCACGGGGTTAAATTATCTGATGATTGAGTTGAACTTGTTGAGGCCTATGAGTGAAGCTCCTAATATTGAGTTTGAAAAACTCTCATTATACATTACTTATTACCTACATAGGACTTTTCATACATGTCAGAAGCATTTTTACAATGCCAACTATAGTGGCTTCATTCAAGATGCTAAAAGTGACATTCATGAGTTGCTATATTGAATTTACTCTTGTTGATGGTTGATAGTCTTTTCTGTCACAACCCGGCCTGGGGCTTAGAATTAATCAAGGCGAAAATAGACGGTCGGACAGTGGAAACTAAGTTTTCTATATTCATTTATCATTTAACAAATAAAAGAGTCATCAATCAAATTAAATAAAAACAGTATATTTAAATTTACCTCGTTATTGGTTGTTCGTGTTTTCTCTAAATATTCTCTTCTATTATTCATCTTTTAATTAATTAAATTAACCCGAAAAGTTAGTTTAAAATTAACACTGTGCTTAATAAATCAGTGAATACTCATACTCTTAAACTATAGTAATAGAAGGAAAAGGAAAATAATATGCATGTCAGTTAAGTTTTTAATAAATTAATATAAACATTTGAGATTTATTCAATAACTCTTACTATATCAATAGTATATCGATATTATTCTATATTTGTACAACTGCACATGAGAATCGCTTAATAATTATCTTAATTAAGATATTTTAATATTAATATCATTTTTAATTTACAAGGTCCCTGAGCATTCTCCTGCTAGTACGATAAAATGGTAACTCCATCATAGTCAGTTATGCACATGCAAGCAGTTCATTTAAATATATCATTCATGTGTTTATCGCATTCAATTCAATATACAATATATGACTTACACCAATGCATGATAGCAAGTAGCTACAAACATCTATAACAATGTGACCAATTAAAGAACATATAAATCAAAGTTTATACATGTATCATTAATTATTAGTACAAATTTGTTGAGAAGAATCAGAATATTATCATAGATTAAAAGTACGAGTACTCACATTGATGATTGACGATCTGTTTGCTCTTAACTTATATTACTTCTATCAAAGTATCACCTATCAAATATAAAATATTTAATTATTACTTTATTTAATTATGTTTTCATTTAATTATCAATTAATATTGTATTGCACTGTTTTAATTAAGATTTCAATAGTTTAAACTTTAAGTTTAATTATTGTAATAAAAGCTAATATTAAATATTATTAATTTATACAAAGATATGTTTAAAATTAAAGCCTTAACCTTCTTTAGTACTTAAATCAAAGTCACTTAAGTTTAACCTTTAAATAATAAATTTATACAGATATAACATATAATATTTATTTAATAACTTAATTAAATAAATTACCTCGGTTAAAAAAAATGTCTTCCTCTCCTTTTTCTCTTATTCACAGGGATTTATGTGAACTCTCTCACACTCTCAGCTACATTAATAAACGGTAGTTCCTTATCTTAATTGATGATCATATCGAATGACATGAGTCTATATCTTAAAAGATAAATATGAAGTTGTTGTCACCTTCAAAAACTTTCACTTCATTTTAACCAATTCAAAACTTCAATTCAAGTCCTTCAAACCAACAATAGTGGTGAATTTTTAAATTCTATTTTAGGTGAGTTGTTGGTAAGTAAAGGTATGACATCCTCCATTTTTGCTCATGTACGGACACTCATCAACAAAATGGAGTAGCTGAGAGAAAAAACCGACAGCTTCAATTCAAGATGCTAATGTTTGGAGAGGGATTAAGAGAGAGTAAAGAATACTAATCAGGTTCAAATGTGAAATCTATTCGAGGGTAAAGGCATTCAATTTTTGTCTTTAGATTATTTTTAAGTTATAATGATATTTCCCAACATTTGATATTCAAAACTGAACTGCTGTGTGTTCCACGAGAAAAATGGAAGCAATGGTGTATGAAGATAGGAAGGACAGTATCAACCGATTTGGACATTAGGTGCTAAAAGATGTATGTCAATGATTACTTATATTATAGAACCTATCTTTGCATCACAATCGACAATTACCGGCCAAAGTGGTTGAAAAACTTTGCCTTTAACATATCATACGAGAAAATTACAACTAAGATGACGAAACCTCTGTCAAATATGTTGGAGAAACTTTAGATAGTGAGAACTATTTATCTCAAGATGTTTGAAGGCAATTCCGTTGCATAGTGAGAACTATTTATCTCAAGATGTTTGAAGGCAATTCCGTTGCAACAAAAATCATTTAGTTCATTTTGACCACTAATCAGTGGAGCTTGATTGGTATCAACTTTGATAAGGAAATTCATCCATTGACATTGTTACCATCACTATCAGAGACCTAGGCTAGAACTGTGATAGTTGTCAGTAGTTCCTGTGGATTTATGCAGTTGAATTTCAATGTTGGTTGTTGATGGTCAACACAGAACTTATGTACAGGGAGAAGGTGATGTTTGTGATGGGCCGTCAATCTTTCTCTTTTAAAGTATAAATGTACTAAAATCAAAATATAAAAAAAAAAAATTGCGCCTTATTGACTGCCCTGCAGTGTGTAAGATATTAGAGTTGCCTTTCCTTTTAGGGCTAATGGGTTGCAATTACTGGCTAAAAAAAAATAAAATTTGAATTCAAACTCTTGATACGTATCAAATGGAAACAATACCTTTACTATCAAAACATATTATAGGATGANAAATATAAAATATTTAATTATTACTTTATTTAATTATGTTTTCATTTAATTATCAATTAATATTGTATTGCATTGTTTTAATTAAGATTTCAATAGTTTAAACTTTAAGTTTAATTATTGTAATAAAAACTAATATTAAATATTATTAATTTATACAAAGATATGTTTAAAATTAAAGCCTTACCCTTCTTTAGTACTTAAATCAAAGTCACTTAAGTTTAACCTTTAAATAATAAATTTATACATATATAACATATAATATTTATTTAATAACTTAATTAAATAAATTACCTCGGTAAAAAAAAATTGTCTTCCGCTCCTTTTTCTCTTATTCATAGTGATTTATGTGAACCCTCTCACACTCTCAACTACATTAATAAACGGTAGTTCCTTATCTTAATTGATGATCATATCGAATGACATGAGTCTATATCTTAAAAGTTAAATCTGAAGCTGTTGTCGCCTTANATTTATACATATATAACATATAATATTTATTTAATAACTTAATTAAATAAATTACCTCGGTAAAAAAAAAATGTCTTCCGCTCTTTTTTCTCTTATTCACAGTGATTTATGTGAACCCTCTCACACTCTCAACTACATTAACTAACGGTAGTTCCTTATCTTAATTGATGATCATATCGAATGACATGAGTCCATATCTTAAAAGTTAAATCTGAATTTGTTGTCACCTTCAAAAACTTTCGCTTCATTTTAACCAATTCAAAACTTCAATTCAAGTCCTTCGAACCAATAATAGTGGTGAATTTTTTAATTCTATTTTAGGTGAGTTGTTGGTAAGTAAAGGTATGGCATCCTCCATTTTTGCTCATTTACGGACACTCATCAACAAAATGAAGTAGCTGAGAGAAAAAATCGACAGCTTCAATTCAAGATGTTAATGTTGGAGAGGGATTAAGAGAGAGTAAAGAATACTAATCAGGTACAAATGTGAAATCTATTCGAGGGTAAAGGCATTCAATTTTTGTCTTTTGATTATTTTTTAATTATAGTGATGTTTCCCAACATTTGATATTCAAAACTAAACTGCTGTGTTCCACGAGAAAAATAGAAGCAATGGTGTATGAAGATAGGAAGGACAGCATCAACCGATTTGGACATTAGGTGCTAAAAGATATATGTCAATGATTACTTAATAGAACCTATCTTTGCATCACAATCGACAATTACCGGCCAAAGTGGTTGAAAAACTTTGCCTTTAACATATCATACAAGAAAATTACAACTAAGATGATGAAACCTCTGTCAAATATGTTGGAGAAACTTTAGATAGTGAGGACTATTTATCTCAAGATGTTTGAAGGCAATTCCGTTGCTACAAAAATCATTTAGTTCATTTTGACCACTAATCAGTGGAGCTTGATTGGTATCNGGTGAGTTGTTGGTAAGTAAAGGTATGGCATCCTCCATTTTTGCTCATTTACGGACACTCATCAACAAAATGGAGTAGCTAAGAGAAAAAATCGACAGCTTCAATTCAAGAGGCTAATGTTGGAGAGGGATTAAGAGAGAGTAAAGAATACTAATCAGGTACAAATGTGAAATCTATTCGAGGGTAAAGGCATTCAATTTTTGTCTTTAGATTATTTTTTAGTTATAGTGATATTTCCCAACATTTGATATTCAAAACTAAACTGCTGTGTGTTCCACGAGAAAAATAGAAGCAATGGTGTATGAAGATAGGAAGGACAGCATCGACCGATTTGGACATTAGGTGCTAAAAGATATATGTCAATGATTACTTAATAGAACCTATCTTTGCATCACAATCGACAATTACCGGCCAAAGTGGTTGAAAAACTTTGCCTTTAACATATCATACAAGAAAATTACAACTAAGATGATGAAACCTCTGTCAAATATGTTGGAGAAACTTTAGATAGATGTTTGAAGGCAATTTCGTTGCAACAAAAATCATTTTGTTCATTTTGACCACTAATCAGTGGAGCTTGATTGGTATTAACTTTGATAATGAAATTCATGCATTGACATTGTTACCATCACTATCAGAGACCTAGGCTAGAACTGTGATAGTTGTCAGTTGTTCCTGTGGATTTATGCAGTTGAATTTCAATGTTGGTTGTTGATGGTCAACACAGAACTTATGTACAGGGAGAAGGTGATGTTTGTGATGGGCCGTCAATCTTTCTCTTTTAAAGTATAAATGTACTAAAATCAAAATATAAACAAAAATTTGCGCCTTATTGACTGCCCTGCAGTGTGTAAGATATTAGAGCTGCCTTTCCTTTTAGGGCTAATGGGTTGCAATTACTGGCTAAAAAGAAATAAAATTTGAATTCAAACTATTGATACGTATCAAATGGAAACAATACTTTTTACTATAAAAAAATATTATAGGATGATTTACATACGTAGAACTCAATTCCTTTGTATTAACATATCTAACACTACAATTTATACTTGCCGATGCATCAAAAGTCGTGTTTTACTTTTTTAAAGTTAAAATGGGGTATTTTTATTGTGATAGGAAGGATTTGGGTGGTATAAATGTAAAATCAAAATTTAGGTGACATTGGAATTAGGTGGTATGCATGTAAATGTCCCATTATTATAAAGTTGAATAATTGTGAATCCATTGTTTTTCAGTATCATTTTAATCTTCTGTAGAAAAATTTGATTTAACTTTCTGATTTGCACTCTACAGGTTATGAGATTGGTGATAATCATATAGGGATGATTTGTGCCCTGGGAATTTAGAGATCCTCAAGCCTTGCTCTACTGTTTTAGCTCAAATCNTCTAAAACATCTACTCTCCTAATCGGATCATCTAATGGTCGACGTTTAATATGACCAAACCATCTAAGATGATTTACATACGTAGAACTCAATTCCTATGTATTAACATATCTAACACTACAATTTATACTTGCCGATGCATCAAAAGGCGTGTTTTACTTTTTTAAAGTTAAAATGGGGTATTTTTAATGTGATAGGAACGATTTGGGTGGTATAAATGTAAAATCAAAATTTAGGTGACATAGGAATTAGGCGGTATGCATTTAAATGTCCCATTATTATAAAGTTGAATAATTGTGAATCCATTGTTTTTCAGTATCAATTTAATCTTCTGTAGAAAAATTTGATTTAACTTTCTGATTTGCACTCTACAGGTTATGAGATTGGTGACAATCATATAGGGATGATTTGTGCCCTGGGAATTTAGAGATCCTCGAGCCTTGCTCTACTGTTTTAGCTCAAATATATGTTGCTTTCTTCAATGTCTTGTTGTAGGCTGATGCTTAGGATTGAACTATTCCCCAATTATACCATTTGTGATACACAATGTATTTAATATTCACTATTGATTGTCATTGATGCACATAGGCTTTACTGTGTCAGCTTATGTTTGGTTTATGTGAATTGATGACTTTACTCCTGTTAAAACTCTTTGTGGCGCAATATGTGTGTGTGTGTGTAGTTTATCTTGTGAGGAATTTCTTAAAAATTGCTTTTATANTTATATGCCCATTCTTCTTCCATTTCAAAATATACATATAGAAATATCTTGCTGATTTATTTGTGCGCCATAAAACTTTAACATTTATGGTGGTCATTAGTTGTTTGTTATAGACGCACATCACTTGCGATGGCAGATTTTGTTTTTCCATGGTTAATTATTTTTTCATGTAGTTGGTTTTGATTATTGCATATTTCAACATGGATTTGTTTCCTGTCCTGAAAGTAGCGTGTTTTGGTTGTTCGTCTTTGCAGACCTTATTGAATTGTTACTATGGACAATTCAGTTATTCCTTTGTGGTTCTATCTTAGAAAACATGCAGAGTTCCATCATGATGAGCAACATGTTTATCATTAAATTTTTTTTTTTTTAAGTGACGGTTCAAAGGAGAACAAATCTAGACACACACACAGTGTGTGTGTGTGTGTGTGTATTATTTAAATTATTTAATTTATGGGATCTTAAGATGATATGAGATTGTTGTTTTTATATGCAATGTGAATTTTTTTCTAGGATTTGCTCCTCTGTTGTGCTTGAATGAGGATTGATAAGTTGTTTGTGAAATTGAAATGCTAGAAGAGTGATGCCTATTTGTTGGGATCATATACTAGGTTAATATGAAGTTCATTGCAAACATTTAACATATAGGCATATGCAGATAGTCTCCAAAATTGTGAACCACTTCACCGTCATTGTAGTCTCATAATAATGCTTTACTGCTTCTATAGGCTATTTTTTCTTAAAATTTCCATAGTCCTTATTTACTCAAATTTTGAGTAATTATTATTATTATCATTGTTTGCTCTTTCTATCATTCTCTGATGCGCTTCTGTTTAAACGGTTCAGACAATTGAAATGCTAGAGAAAAAAGAGAAAGTTCTTCTGAAGAAAGCTGCTGCCGAAGTTGAAAAGGCTAAGGAGTTTACAAGAGCCAAGAACAAACGAGGTAAGCTTTGTGTTTTTCAAGGTTGAGTTTGGATTTTGTACAGCTTTTTATTCATACCCGAACTTACTGTTCCTTACAACATACAGTTATTTCTGTCTTGTTGAAAGAGAGACTCTTAGTGAAGATATGGAGGTGCGCTGATGTATGACTTGGGTGATATTTTAGCTTCTTTAATAGTCTGAAATAAATGGAAATAGATTAAGGAATGGTTTTGTTAGAGTTGGTTAGATGAGGATTTTCAGCAATCAATGACGACGTAATGAAAGCTGTATTTCGGTGCTCTGAACATGCACAATGAACATATGAATCAAAAAATTGATTGATAAAATGTGTGAAAGCTAGAGGAGTTAGATCAAAGGTGGCATTATTACATGTAATGCAAACAGACATGCATGAATTGAATTTAATTCTTGAAGCACACTAACTAGGACTAAATTGAAGATTCATTAAGTTTTTCCTTTTATATGAAATAAGAGTGAGAGAAAAAGTTCGATCAAAGGTAGCATTGCTAGAAGTTATGCATAAAGATTTGCAGAAATTAAAATTAATACGTTAAGTAGCATTCTATGGATTGAATAGAGGATTCATAAAACTGACTGCAGAGAATTGGGATGTGGCTAAAATGATGATGATATTATTTTCCTTATTAATGTTTGTTTTACAATATCTATGCACTAATATCTTGAGTAGCTATAAGTCGTGTATACGACTTGTATTGAGGCTATGTAACCCTTAGTTTTGCTGGTATTTTTTTTCTTTTTTTCTTTTTCTGTTTTAATCCTTTGTGATCTATCATCGTGTTAATGTTAATGGATGATAGTTTCAAAAAAAAACATGCCTGTGATTTGAGTTGCTTTGCTTTAAGATATTGTTTTCGCTTCTAGGGCACAAGTTAACATGTCAATCATAGTGCATTAACACATCTGTGATTTCTATCATCCTGTTACTTTTTCTCTTCGGCCAGCACCAATCTGCACTTCACATCCATATGCATGCTGAGATGAATTGTTAATTTTCATTACTTGTTCATACCAACCTTAGGATCATCTGTGTTTTGAAGACATACAAACCTTTGAGCATGAAAACTATGGAGGTGTTTTTCTTACTTTTCAACTTGAGTATAATTACTTGTGGCCTGATAGTGCAGTTTTGGTAGCAGATGGGGCCCAAAAAGTTGACTAAAATATTGCATCGTAAACTTTTTATTGCTCTGTGGATCCTCTTCATGTTAGCAGTATATTAAACTTTTTCTTCTTTTTACTAAATTTATTCATTGAAGGGTCCGCTTCAGCTTTTAGGCTCTATTGGTTTCCTTACTACTTCGTTAGAATATATTAAATGTGAATTAAGCTATGCCCTGATTACATTTGTTTTCACAAAACTGAAAGTGTGAATTCTGACCTATGAACATGAGATTAGCGGATGTGACATCTGAGAAGGCTTTGTTTGTTTTAATTATAATAATACTGTACTCTTTGGTTGTATGGTTATGTTACTCTCAAAAGAATGTGAATCAAGTGGTTGTATTTACTAACGTTGTTTTAACTATCAAGCCAATTGGCCTTCAAGTGGAAACTAAAAATCCTTTTTTCTTCAGTTCTTATCTAATGGCCTCCTCCCTGCTTACGTTCATGTAAATAAATGTATTCCCGCTTTCTTCACTTCCTAAAGGGTTTACCTTATGGGTAACCAGATAGGTTATTTGTTCATGACATAAACATATGTGGAAGTTGATTCTAATTCTAAATGGTAGTGTGATAAAGATGGTATTCTTATTTTTCTTGCATACAAATAACCAGTATCTATTTTAATTCATATGATAGCCGCAATACAATGTTTGAAGAGGAAGAAGCTTTATGAACAGCAAATCGAGCAGCTAGGGAATTTTCAATTAAGAATTCATGATCAGGTATAAGTTGCTTATAGAAGCTATTATTTTTTACTCTGTTTTACTACCATATGATCTTTTTACTCATTGTTATGATGGTTTTTTAATTCAGATGATAATGTTAGAAGGTGCCAAAGCTACAACTGAGACCGTTGACGCTTTGAGAACTGGAGCATCAGCAATGAAGGCAATGCAGAAAGCAACGTAAGTAACTAATCCCCAAATTATTATGAACAAGTAAAAATAATCTATACTCTGATAATTACATTGGCACCTTGTTTTAAAATGTAGAGTATTTTCTTGAAATGTGCAATTTTGTCCATCAATCTGCCTAGCAGAATGGACATGTATTCGACCTTGATTCTTCTTCTAATTGTAAACTTGCATTACAGGTATCTATATTACATCTGGGTTAGGTTTTAGTTTTTCTTATTATACTATAGATACTCTGTTTTGATTGAAAAGTAATGATTCTACCTGTTGGAGGCTTCATTCATATTTAGTTTTAATATGGTAATTTGTATTGCTTGTGAATGAAATAAAGCCACCTTCACTACGCTAGAGATATACAAGCTACCATGCAATTGTGTGTTTTCTGGAGTTATGGAATCATGGAGGAGGTTCACATGTAGTGTTGCACTTTCCATCACATGTTTTCTTCGCATCAAAATTGTGATATCTTAGATTTAGCAAAATGCAAAGCCACCAGAAAATATCACTAAGTGTTTCCTTTGTGCTAAAAGCTTAAGCCCTTCATGGAAATTATCTGTCAATGTAGTTTTGTGCTGTTCATGCAATTTTTTGTGCAACAAATAATGCAGTTCTCATTGATAATCCCTCAATTATTACAGTAACATTGATGATGTTGACAAGACTATGGATGAAATCAACGAGCAGACCGAAAATATGAAGCAGATTCAGGAAGCACTCTCAGCTCCTATTGGTTCTGCAGCTGATTTTGATGAGGTAACGATCATTTTGCATTATATATTTATTCTTTCATTTGATTTGAATTTGATGAATCATTACTATCTTGCACTGGTAGGATGAACTTGAAGCAGAACTTGAGGAATTGGAAGGAGCTGAGTTGGAGGCAGAACTTCTTACACCAGCTACTACAGCTCCTGCAGCTCCACTTCCCAATGTTCCATCTGGCAAGCAACCACTTCGTCCTGCTGCACATAAGAATACAGCGGAAGAAGATGAGCTTGCAGCACTGCAAGCGGAAATGGCTTTGTAATAAGGTAGTTCTTTGCTATAGTGTGTTATGCTCTAAACAAGTGTTTAAATCTGTCAATCGTTCTTTCCTGCCAAACTGAGTACATTAAGTTTGGAAACCTGACAGTAAGTGCAGCATATTTGTGATTATACTTGGCCTGATTATTTTGAATGTTCATACAACTAAATCATCAAGGTGTCAAGGTTGAGGTGAATCGAATTCTTATCTTGCCTGGACAAGAAGATCAAGTTGTTACTTTAGCATTAGCATGGGCTTAGGATAACTGTAGCCTGTAGGTTCAGCATATTTGAAATACACTTTCAGGTGACATTGGTTTTTAATTTTTTCCATAAAAAAATAAAAATCTTAAAATTCAATATTTTATTTTTGTACAATGAAATTTCAAACTTTTACTTTTTTTCTGCTATATGTATATTTATATGTATTGTATAAAACTAGAGAAGGCGGCAAACATTTGATGTTTCTAATTTTATTTTCATATCATTGTTTTCGAAGGTTTTCCCATGCAATAATCATATTTTATGCATCAAGAAGTAATATGTTTCTTTAAGCAACACACGGGCAATTCATCAAGTGGCAAATCTTTGAAGTACCAGGTATCAACTTCGTAATATGTGACAAGGGAGCTTTGTTTTGAGTTTCATCTTTCAAGTTCTCACTATTTAGAGCAAATAGTGCAAAATTTCATTCAAAGTATTTGCCCAAGTGATGAGTACGTGGCAAAAATGACATGTTGTGCAATTTAATTGAGTTTTAACACCAATTTACCTAAAGCTAAATGATGCAATGAATATAATTTCTTTTAATTCCATTTATTTAAATATTTCTACTCAATCATAAATCTTACTTACTAAATGTAATTTATATTTTCAGCATCATTACTCTTATTCCAACTATTTACCGTCAGTCCTACATACTTCATTTTTCACTTGTTTCTATTAAGTGTTACTAAGTAGTTAAACTAATCTCCAGAAATCATTTTGAATGACCTTTTAGTGTAACTTTGGGTCTATCCCTTTTTTCATTATTCTCTAACTTCAATTTTATTCGCCCCTCTAATGGAAGTATTTTCCACTCTTCATTGTATATGTTCAAATCTCTTATTTTTCAACTATCTAATCTTAAATATATGTTGCTCCAATCATTTCTACTATATAACCATTCTTTAATTTATTCTTCTGAAGTTTTTTTGCACGTCGAGATTAACATTTCATCTCCTTCATGTTCAACTTATTTATTAATGATGTTTTAATGCCTAATAGTTAAATCCATGCAATATAATTTACTTAATTGTAATTTTATAAAATTGTTTTTATTTTTTTAAGATTTTCTCTTAAGTGCTCAATTTATAACATTCTTTGCGTGTATGGTAATCAGTCTCTCTTGGATCTACAAGAAATATGTTGTAAGCGAAGGAGGATAACTGTTAGTCAGCTTGTGAGTTCTTTATGACTTTTTGACTTAGGTCACATTTATGCTTGGCTTTTGCTGCTCCTAGTTTTCTTGTAGCATTTCTCAGCTCTGAATAGGTGGCTACTCAGATTCAACATAATATGGAGTGAGAGTTTCTTTTGCAATAATGTTTGACCATCTTTAGGCAATATAGATTTTTTATTAAAGGTAATGATTATACTTCCAATTATTCTTTTGCCTTCAATGCATCAAAATATGTTGTCAATCTCTTCTCTTTTATGTCTAATGAAATATCACTTCTTGAATTTTGGTTAAAAAAATGCTTCTAGTGATTTCATCAATATAAACATATGATAAGATGTTGGAAAATGTCAAATTTCCACCTTGCTTGTTTAGGATTATTTAAGAACCCTAAATTTGAGTGCAACTAACTGTCATTAATTAATTAGATATGTTTTGTTCACTTCGTCTGCCTAGAAAGCCTTGCAAAGACATGGATACGATCTTATGCTCCTTGCATATACCTTAAGAGTTTTTTCACCCTCTAAGTTATTTCATTTTATTATAAAGTTATTGGGATTGTTTTCCTTATACGTATCTTGTGGGATTCGTGGTGGTTTTTGAATTATGTGAAAATATAGCNTTATTTCATTTTATTATAAAGTTATTGGGATTGTTTTCCTTATACGTATCTTGTGGGATTCGTGGTGGTTTTGAATTATGTGAAAATATAGTCTGATCACACGCTCTTCATTTTTTCCATTTTTTTTTCACTTGACCTTTTTTACTTTATAAAAGTTGAAAACACATCTGATTTATTTTAAAATAAAAAATCAATATATTCTTAATTTGTTGTTTATGAAGGTGATATAGTACAATGATCGTGTTAGAAAGGAATAAGGACAAACTCTACACATATGCACCCGCTCTAGCATTTTGGTTTTTAGTTCTTTCCTATTATTGANATATTCTTAATTTGTTGTTTATGAAGGTGATATAGTACAATGATCGTGTTAGAAAGGAATAAGGACAAACTCCACACATATGCACCCGCTCTAGCATTTTGGTTTTTAGTTCTTTCCTATTATTATAGAAATTGACCTGTTTTTGTTTTCCTAAAATATAATCTTTGCACATGGTGGATTTTTTATGCTTTAAAATTGGCTTTACAAGGGGAATCTTTATATTTTCTTGCTTGTATGGCCTCGCTTTTGGTGGCACCAATCTGAATTTAGTAGTTTGTTATTAGGTATTTACTTGAAGGTAAAAAAAAAGGCACACCTAAGCCTATTATCTGCATCTCCCTTTGATTGTCTACACCGCTTATCGATTCATCAAGAATGCCTTCCATGATGACATTCATCATCTTCTTTAGCTTTTGGCTTTGTTCTTACTTATTTTGCTTTGATGCTATCACCATGCTGTCGTGCTTGTCATAGTAGTAGTATCCACAGAGCGATTTTGAGGCTTGATTCTCTTCTGATTTAACTGCTAGTTCTTATCACTAAATTTTAATTTCTCTCTTTGTTAATTCTTTTACTTTGTAACTTGCTCTTGTTTATAGAAAATATTGATGTACCTTTCCCTTTTTTTATCATTTAATATCTTCAATGAGGATGAGATATCTAATGTCATTTAGCTTAATAGTTGATGATCTATTATAATTGTCAACAACTGTCAATAAGTTCTACTAGCTTTCTTGCAGTGATGATTAACTTAGAGTACACATTTTATCATCAAAACTTGGTGCTCACGGGGTTAAATTATCTGATGATTGAGTTGAACTTGTTGAGGCCTATGAGTGAAGCTCCTAATATTGAGTTTGAAAAACTCTCATTATACATTCCTTATTACCTACATAGGACTTTTCATGCCTGTCAGAAGCATTTTTACAATGCCAACTATAGTGGCTTCATTCAAGATGCTAAAAGTGACATTCATGAGGAGTTATATTGAATTTACTCTTGTTGATGGTTGATAGTCTTTTCTGTCACAACCCAGACCGAGGCTTACAATTAATCAAGGAGAAAATAGACGGTCGGACAGTGAAAACTAAGTTTTCTATATTCATTTATCATTTAACAAATGAAAGAGTCATCAATCAAATTAAATCAAAACAGTATATTTAAATTTACCTCGTTATTGGTTCGTGTTTTCTATAATTATTTTCTTATATTATTCATCTTTTAATTAATTAAATTAACCCGAAAAGTTAGTTTAAAATTAACAGTGTGCTTAATAAATCAGTGAATACTCATACTCTTAAACTATAATAATAAAAGGAAAAGGAAAATAATATGCATGTCAGCTAAGCTTTTAATAAATTAATATAAACATTTGAGATTTATTCAATAACTTTTACTATATCAATAGTATATCGATATTATTCTATATTTGTACAACTGTCACATGAGAACCTCTTAAAAATTATCTTAATTAAGATATTTCAATATCAATATCATTTTTCATTTCAAGGTCCCCGAGCATTCTCCTGCTAGTACGATAAAATGGTGACTCTATTATAGTCAGTTATGTACATGCAAGTAGTTCATATAAGTATATCATTCACGTGTTTATCGCATTTAATTCAATATACAATATATGACATACACCAATGCATGATAGTAAGTAGCTACAAACATCTATAACAATGTGACCAATTAAAAAACATATAAATCAAAGCTTATACATCTATCATTAATTATTAGTACAAATTAGTTGAGAAGAATCATAATATTACCATAGATTAAAAGTACGAGTACTCACCTTGATAATTGACGATTTGTTTGCTCATAACTTGTATTACTTCTATCAAAATATCACCTATCAAATATAAAATATTTAATTATTACTTTATTTAATTATGTTTTCATTTAATTATCAATTAATATTGTATTGCACTGTTTTAATTAAGATTTCAATAGTTTAAACTTTAAGTTTAATTATTGTAATAAAAACTAATATTAAATATTATTAATTTATACAAAGATATGTTTAAAATTAAAGCCTTACCCTTCTTTAGTACTTAAATCAAAGTCACTTAAGTTTAACCTTTAAATAATAAATTTATACATATATAACATATAATATTTATTTAATAACTTAATTAAATAAATTACCTCGGTAAAAAAAAAATGTCTTCCGCTCTTTTTTCTCTTATTCACAGTGATTTATGTGAACCCTCTCACACTCTCAACTACATTAACTAACGGTAGTTCCTTATCTTAATTGATGATCATATCGAATGACATGAGTCCATATCTTAAAAGTTAAATCTGAATTTGTTGTCACCTTCAAAAACTTTCGCTTCATTTTAACCAATTCAAAACTTCAATTCAAGTCCTTCGAACCAATAATAGTGGTGAATTTTTTAATTCTATTTTAGGTGAGTTGTTGGTAAGTAAAGGTATGGCATCCTCCATTTTTGCTCATTTACGGACACTCATCAACAAAATGAAGTAGCTGAGAGAAAAAATCGACAGCTTCAATTCAAGATGTTAATGTTGGAGAGGGATTAAGAGAGAGTAAAGAATACTAATCAGGTACAAATGTGAAATCTATTCGAGGGTAAAGGCATTCAATTTTTGTCTTTTGATTATTTTTTAATTATAGTGATGTTTCCCAACATTTGATATTCAAAACTAAACTGCTGTGTTCCACGAGAAAAATAGAAGCAATGGTGTATGAAGATAGGAAGGACAGCATCGACCGATTTGGACATTAGGTGCTAAAAGATATATGTCAATGATTACTTAATAGAACCTATCTTTGCATCACAATCGACAATTACCGGCCAAAGTGGTTGAAAAACTTTGCCTTTAACATATCATACAAGAAAATTACAACTAAGATGATGAAACCTCTGTCAAATATGTTGGAGAAACTTTAGATAGTGAGGACTATTTATCTCAAGATGTTTGAAGGCAATTCCGTTGCTACAAAAATCATTTAGTTCATTTTGACCACTAATCAGTGGAGCTTGATTGGTATCAACTTTGATAATGAAATTCATGCATTGACATTGTTACCATCACTATCAGAGACCTAGGCTAGAACTGTGATAGTTGTCAGTTGTTCCTGTGGATTTATGCAGTTGAATTTCAATGTTGGTTGTTGATGGTCAACACAGAACTTATGTACAGGGAGAAGGTGATGTTTGTGATGGGCCGTCAATCTTTCTCTTTTAAAGTATAAATGTACTAAAATCAAAATATAAACAAAAATTTGCGCCTTATTGACTGCCCTGCAGTGTGTAAGATATTAGAGTTGCCTTTCCTTTTAGGGCTAATGGGTTGCAATTACTGGCTAAAAAGAAATAAAATTTGAATTCAAACTATTGATACGTATCAAATGGAAACAATACTTTTTACTATAAAAAAATATTATAGGATGATTTACATCCGTAGAACTCAATTCCTTTGTATTAACATATCTAACACTACAATTTATACTTGCCGATGCATTAAAAGGCGTGTTTTACTTTTTTAAAGTTAAAATGGGGTATTTTTATTGTGATAGGAAGGATTTGGGTGGTATAAATGTAAAATCAAAATTTAGGTGACATAGGAATTAGGTGGTATGCATGTAAATGTCCCATTATTATAAAGTTGAATAATTGTGAATCCATTGTTTTTCAGTATCATTTTAATCTTCTGTAGAAAAATTTGATTTAACTTTCTGATTTGCACTCTACAGGTTATGAGATTGGTGATAATCATATAGGGATGATTTGTGCCCTGGGAATTTAGAGATCCTCAAGCCTTGCTCTACTGTTTTAGCTCAAATCTATGTTGCTTTCTTCAATGTCTTGTTGTAGGCTGATGCTTAGGATTGAACTATTCCCCAATTATACCATTTGTGATACACAATGTATTTAATATTCACTATTGATTGTCATTGATGCACATAGGCTTTACTGTGTCAGCTTATGTTTGGTTTATGTGAATTGATGACTTTACTCCTGTTAGACCCTTTGTGGCGCAATATATCTGTGTGTCGGTGTAGTTTACTTGTGATGAATTTCTTAAAAATTGCTTATATATATCAGATGTGTACTCATATCAGTTGGTCGGGTGTCTACTTGTCAGTTGTAAGTACCATCTGGTCTTGGGTTCGATTTCCCTCGAGTGTGGGATGTGGTACTCAAATTCTTAGGCGCATGAGAAATGACTAGGGCTTGTATAATAACCTCTGGCCATTCCTTTTTTCACTTACTCGAATTTAATAATTCCTTAGCTCGAATTGAAATTTAGTTGAGCTAATTTTTAATAAAATTTAGCTTGGCTCGGAATCATATTTTTAGTCGATTTTGACTTCGGATTTGATTGATTTGAGATCATTTTGTAAATTTTCACTGTTTTGATCAGATTATCTTGCTGAACTACTTAAAATATCTTCAATTTTGATATGAATTTACTCATTATAAAATCATGGAGGAAATCTTCTGTATGAGTCCATGGCTTTAAAGTATGATTAATAATTGTCATGTATATTTTCCCTTAGATTTTCAAATGTATTCATTTGCAACAATGCATTTACTTAATATTATTGAACTCAAATATACAATTATAAGTTATTACTTTTAATGACGTAATTACAACTAAATAAATTAGTTTAGTCATCATTGATCAAAATTAATGAAGAGATTGATGACATGATTCTTTACTCTTAAGGAAAATTAGAAAGATTTTTTTTTTTTTTTCTGATTGAGTCATAAAATTATTATTATTTTAATTTCTGTGCATCATTACGAAAATAATTTAATTTATGTGCATTAACATACATTCCACCCTATTCCTATATATTTATATATCTAATACCTAAATTTTATTTTTTATTTTTATATCACCCAAATATTTCTCATCTAAAAAAAAAAAAAAAAAAAACATCATTATTTTAACTTTTAAAACGCAAAATACATATTCTAAATGCATATGCAAGATGTCTTGCATCTAGAAATTGAAGTTTTGGTGTTATATATGTAAATGCATAAGAATTGAGTGATAGTGGTTGTAGTCGGCTAGGGCTTGTTCTGCTGAAGGAAGGCACGCTTCTACTAATATAAACACTTGTATATTTACCTTTCTACCCTTTGGGAATATTTCAAGTATGCCACTATGCTTTATAAATACACACCTCTGTAACAATGTGTATGAGTGAAAATAAGGAAGCCATTAGTTTCTCTACATGTTTATCTCTCTCTCTCTTCTTCTTCTTCGAGAATTATTATGGTATCAGAGAAAGCAATAAGCTCTGCCCATCCATGGATACCTCTTCTTCCTCTTACTCTCGACATTCCTCATGCTTACTCAATAAAATGAAGGAAACAAGCATTCTCGTTCCCTTGAAATCCTTGATGACAAACATAAAAATGTAATTCAAAACCCGTTCACATATAAAAATTACAGCATTTGGAAGATACAAGTTCTTAAACTGTTTATTCCAAACGGGTTTGAGTCATTCCTAGACCCTACTATACCCACTCCTAAAATTTCTCAAGATTCTCCAAACCCCATTGACAATCTTGACCATATTTTATGGAAAATTATCTCTGCAGCCCTCTTTCTCACAATTTCTTCTTCTGTTTTACCTTATATTCTCCATCTTCATAATGTTGTTGAAATCTTGACAAAACTCNCGACAATCTTGACCATATTTTATGGAAAATTATCTCTGCAGCCCTCTTTCTCACAATTTCTTCTTCTGTTTTTCCTTGTATTCTCCATCTTCATAATGTTGTTGAAATCTTGACAAAACTTGAGCGAATGTTTCAAACAACTAACAATTCACTTGTTATCCAACTCAAAAATGAGTTGCATAATATCACAATGAGATCGAATAACATGACTTAATGCCTTAACGTATATCAAGACTAGTTGATATTATTATTGCGGCAAGATCCATAATAGACAAAGAATATTTCATAATATATATTCTCAATGGCATGCTAACCTCTTACAACAGTTTCGAATCTCCTATTTGCACTCAACTCCAACCCATTTTGTTGGAACAGTTTTATTCATTACTACATAGCGAGGAAAGTAATCTTGAGCATGAGAGTCTCAAGAACCCTCCCTAGCATGCCTTCTTTCACTGCAAAACTAAAAATACCAACGCAAAATTTCAGAAAAAGGCTTCATCCTCTTGAAAGAATGCCACACAGTCAACTAACAACAAGCCCAAGTCATCAATTGAATGTCAAATCTGCTATAAATGAGAGCATAAAGCTGCCAATTGTTGGCATCGCCCTAACTTTCAATATAAGTCAACCTATACCACTCAAGTTCATGCTCACACATCCCCAGTTCTCCCAAAGAATCAAGAATGAGTTTTAGATGTCAATGCAACAACACATCATACTCCTTATAGTGACAACCTTCAACAATCGGTTCCATACATTGGAAGAGAGAAGATTCTTGTTGGCAACAGACAATCGACTGA